>OY992540.1:124002259-124486428 GCA_963921195.1 Pegoplata infirma
TCTGTAAACTAATTGGAGGATATAAAAATAATCTTGTAATCTGGCAAATGTCTCAAAATCTGAAACATATATTCTAGAAAATATTGTCTCAGAATCTAAGACTTTTTTTAAAAATACAAGCAGTAAAAAAAAAAAATTAAATCGGTTAAAAATTGAGGGCTGTAGAGTAATTCTGACAAGAAAAGTGCATCTCGCCCCACTGTGCGCCCTCCTATTATAACCTATAGTTCCATCATGGGTAAATACTATCTGTGGTGAAAATTTCATTAAAATCGGTTCAAATGTTTAAGAGTGATTACGGAACAGGTAGAAATAACTTTTAATGTTATATATTGGGGCGTGGCATTCAACGTTTAATATAATACAAAGGACGTGGCATTTTACGCCCATTTGGCCGATCGTTTTCTTTTATGGCCTTTTATTCCCGATTTGGTTAGTAGTATCTGTGGTGAAATTTTCATGGAAATCGGTTCAGCCATTTGTGATTGTGAACCAGACAGACAGAAAAACAAAACAGAAAAACAAAAAGTGGACGTGGCGTGGCTTCTAATCAATATGCGGTATGACCTATATTTCCTTGCAGAAAAGTCCCTTTTAGTATGGAAAATTTCATGCTAATCGGTAAAAAACATCCAAAAATAGTAACAAACAACCAAATTTATTGAAGAATCTAAAATTCACAAAAAAGGGGGCGTAAAAGGAGGAGGGGCATTCAATCAAGATGCCTCTTGGCCCATTTTTCATTCCAGGAAACGCACTATCTACATGCCAAATTTAATTTAAATCGGTCCAGTAGTTTTGTCATTTTTACATATGGGGCGAAACGCGTCAACGGTCCACACCAAAAACCGATTTAAGTATAATTTTGGCAAAATGTTAGGGTAACAGTAGGTAGTCCAAAGTTCAAATAAAAAAATTTTCGTTGAAATATTTTTAGAGTTACAGAAATGGGAAGTTTTCTTTTTTTTGCAAAGATCATATTTGGTTGAATTTTTATTGACACTTTGATGCGATACAAATTTATTTTTAAAAAACGATTTTAAAGTGTTTTTGATGGCCTTTTCAATGGCATTATATATATTTAATCCTTTAATTCCCTGTGGAACATTAGGCCGCAACAAATGCTTTCCATCGTATTTTATCATTAGACATCGATTTCATTTCACTCCAGGATACACCATGCTTATGCAGGCCTGCCAGGTCTCCTGGAGCCTTGAGGGTTAAATTCAACTGACTGTCGGGTTATATCATTCGCTGGCTTTCTCATTGTATGTCCTAACCAACTAAATTTACGCGAACGTATATTTATACTCAATGGAACTTGATTAGTTAGGTTCCACAGATCTTGGTTTGATATAGTAGCTGGCCAAAATATTCTATGTATACGCCTGAGACATCGGTTTACAAAAGCTTGCAAGCTACTCATTTCGTGACATGATATATTCCACGTTTCACAGCCAAATAGCAGCACAGACGTTGCTGTTAAAAATCTTGACTTTGGTGTAATTTGAAATATTTTGCGATCTCCAGAATTTATTAAGTGAACCATACGCTTGCCTTGCTTTACAAAGTCTATTCTGTATATCTTTCAATGGCATTGGTGGTTTTATAAAAAATTATAAATTTGACCTTAAAATTCAAGGTCAAATTATTAAACAAAAAAAAATATCTTATAGAGCACATATTTTGACATAATTTTAACTAACAAGGGAAGTCTCCCTAGTGTCACCCGCGGATATTTATGGAATTGGTTTTATATTGTAGAGCAGAGAAAATAAAGGGACACGTATTTTTTTTAGCGGCCCAAATTCATATTTAGGGGGTAAAAAGAAGGGGGGAAAACAAGGCCATTTTTCAGTTTTTTTCGTTTATCTCCTACATTATGCAAAGAAACCTAGTCATGTTACATACCAAATGAAAGGTCTTTGGAAAACCTATCTACGTATGCTAAGAACTTGTCCAAACATGCACAACTTTTCGTCATATTGAGTAAAATACCAACATTTTAGGACATTTATGTTAATAAGTCGAAAAATATTAACTTCTTTGGCCCGCTGTCAGCACCACGAGATAGGTATTTTTAATACCTTTAATCTGATACTACACATGCCTATATTAATTTTGTTTAAATAGGTGTAAAAAACTGAAAAAGGTCAATTTCCCCCATACAAATCTACCCCCCCTAAAAATGAGTTTGGGCCGCTAAAAAAAATACGTGTCGAATTAATTTTCGTTCTTAACAACATATGCAAATTTCATGAAGATCGGAGTGTGACACCAGGGAGACTTCCCTTGTAAGTTTATTAGAAAGCTTGACGTTTTTACATTTAAAAACATTTTTCAAAAAATGGATCGATCCTACTTTTTGAGTTTTATTTTATATAAAAAAATTATTTTGGGGATCCATAAAATATCTCAATGTTACAAATGAAATAATGAACCAATGCTAATACAAGTAAGAGTGTTAAATTCGGCTGTGCCGAATCTTGTATACCCTCCAACATGCAAAAAAAAAAAAAAATGCAGGGGCGTTTTACTTTTTTCTGGGGGGGGTGGGTCAGGGGGTCGCTTGTAGTAATTGAGGGGGGGGCAAATTTTCCCTCGAATTTGTGTTTAAAAATTAATTCTTATGCTTTTTGCACTAAAGAAATACAAGATTATCATTATTTTAAAAAAAATGTTTTATTCCACGCCCATAAAAGGGGGCGGGCCGAAAAACGACATTTTCTAATTCTCTGGGTCCAAATGCAGGACTTTGAACTTTTTGTGGCATACAAATGTTGCATTTGTTAAACAAAAACACAAAAAATCATGTAAAAATATGGTATTTTTCAGAGGTTGGTTTAGTTCTTCAAGGGGGAACTTTTTTCCCCCTGGTCCGATTTTGCTCATTTCCGAACTTAACCTGCCTATGAACATAAGACATATTCGTGCCAAATGTCGGGAGTCTAGCTCTTTTATTTTGGACTGCATCGTGTTAACTACAGACGGACAGACGGACAGACGGACGGACGGACAGACGGACGGACGGACATCGCTAGAATGTCTTAGAATCGATCACTGATCATAAATATATATACTTTAAGGGGTCCTAGACCGATATTTTGATGCGTTACACACGGAATGACAAAGTGAGTATACCCCCATACTGTAGTTGGAGGGTATAAAAAAAAATTGTGTAGTGCAAAAATGAAACACTTATTTGTGGTTATGTAAATTAAATTTTTTTTTACTGGTCTTTATAACATTAAACAATAAATACTAATTAACCGAGATTTTGTTCTTTATTTGTTTAATTAATTGATTTAAATGTTTTAATACTCGTTTTAAAAACTAGAGAGAGAGCGGAAATACAAAAAAAAAAAACACTTACCTTGTATTAAAATTTATTCGATTTAAAGCACCTATACTCCTTGATGAGGCATCCGTAAATAGTTTTGAATGTAAAAGCATTACACGACATATTAAATATAAACGAAGGAACATGGGTAATGATAAAGCTACATCGTATGGGACCGTTTCGGTGCCCATTGTTTTATTTTTATTTGCCAATTTCGTAGTCCATTGAAAATAATATTCACCAGGTATTGGATGTATAGCACATATAAAAAGTTCTAAACTTATTTGACTAATTCGTTGCCAAGTCATAGCAATTCTCCAATCATCAGCACAATTATCTATCATAAATAACTGTTGTCGTTGGTAGAGGTTGGTAGAGGTTTATTAAGGTTGTCAAATGAGGGTCAGTATCAGCAGCAGGCGGAGCAGCGGCAGCAGCAATTGTGGTAGAGGCATTAGTTGGTAAGTGTTGATTCCAAGTATGCATGTGCAAATTATAGGCACACACATACACGTAGTGGTTTCAAGAATTGGTTGAGAAAAGAACAAAAAAAAAAATTGCGAAAGAGTGACAAAAAAAGAAGAAAAAAACAAGAAAAATTTATTATTAAAAACTAATTGGAAATTTATTGATTTATTAGTTTTGTTAGAAACTCTAGTAGCTAACGTTGACTATTATAAAGAACAAAGAATTATAAAAAAATAAAAAATAAACGATAAAAAAATATATATGGATTTTCTACTAGTATTATTTTGTATTAATATTAAACATTTACTTTAATATGTTGTTTATTGTACAATAGTCAACAAGGAAGGTATCCTGAGGAATTTATTAAGTTTTAGATTATATTTGTATGAATAAAAGGAATGCCCAAATATATGGATACTCGTAATAGAAGATAAGAAGAAAATTTACTGAATTATTTGGTAAAGGATAGCTTTTTCAGGATAATTTTTTTTTTTCGAATATGCTTTAAAAGAAATAAATAGCAAAAAGCATTTAAAACAATATTTTTTTTGCATGAAACATATCTGTTGTGGTTTGCAATTATTTGAATTTATTAAGTAAATTTTCTAAAATTATCCTTAAAATATGCTTTAAAAATGCCAAAAAAAAATGTATGTAACGAAAGTTTATAATAATACACAAAAGATGGCACTTTTACTTGCTGTGTGATTAGACTGGCATTTTTCTGTATGGCAAAATTTTTTGTTCTCCGTTTTTCAAAGTCCGGGCATATTTTTATTTTATTAGGTCTTAAACTAACCCGTGGCGTGGTCAAAGTTTTGGAGTTTTGGAACATCAAAAAAGTTTTAAAATCGGCCGAACGGTTTTCGAGATATTGCAATTTGAAATTTGCAAAAATGGCGGGTTTTCTCAAAATTTTTCTCAAAATTTCATTCCATTAACCCTTTTATAGAGCTTCAGACAATATTTCATTGAAAACAAATTTTAGCCAAATTCGATCATTTTAAACCATGGCGCCCTTCGATCAACGTTTTGAACTTTTGGAAAATTTTCACCAAAATACTGGATTTTAGAAAAAGAAAAAAATACAAAAAATATATATCCTGCGATGCATATTTTTTAATTAATTTTGGCACACTAAGTAAATACCAATATTAAAAAATTTCTTAAATCGGTCAAGCAGTTTTCGAAATATCGCCATTTGAAATTTGCCAAAAATTGCAAAAATGGCGGGTTTTTCCTACGTTCAATCAATTTAAAAAAAATCGTCCCCTTAACCCCTTCATAGAGCTTGAGATAATCTTTTATTTAAGTCTAATTTGACCCCAATCCAACAATTTTAACCTGTGGCGCCCTTCAATCAAAGTTTAGAGTTTTTGGTGAAAAGTTCTTATAAAGCCAAAACTTTGATCGATGGGCGCCACGGGTTAGAATGATCGGATTTGGCTCAAATTAAGTTTTAATGAAAGATTGTCTCAAGCTTTATGAAAGGGTCAATGCAAAGGAATTTTGAGACTTTTTTTTAGAAAATTTCTTGAAAGAAGGAAAAAGCCCACCATTTTTTACAAATTTGACGGTATCTCGAAAACCGTTCGACAGACTTTAACATTTTTTTGATACTCGTGCTCAGCGCATTAAAATTAACAAATATGATGTGTCGAAAGATATATATATTTTTATTTTTTTAGGCGCCCCAGTAGGCTAGTTGGTAACGTGCCTATGAGTCTGGGGGTCGTGGGTTCGATTCACACCAGAGGTCTTGGTCTGTTTCGCTACAACGAGACGAAGTTCATTGTTACCAGTTCTCGATTAGGTAAAAATTAGTATATGATTTGTAATTATATGGTAATTCTTAATAAAATAATTGTTGAGTTACTGTTGAAAAAGTTAAATATAGAGCGTATTTGCTCAATTTTACCACGTTTGAGCCCATTTTAACCCTTCGATTAAAGTAAACGTTCAGAGAACCTTCCCATTGCAATAAATATACCAAATGTTTCAGTTATTTAACAAAAATACAGTTCTTCAAGGCGGAACTTTTTTCCCCCTTGTCCGATTTAGCCCATTTCCGAATTTAACCTGGCTAAGACCATAAGACATATTCGTGCCAAATTTCAGGAGGATAGCTCTTTTATTTTGGACTGCTTCGTGCCATCTACAGACAGACGGACGGACGGACGGACGGACGGACGGACAGACGGACATTCACAGAATGTCTTAGAGTCGATCATGTATCAATAATATATGAAGGGCTTACTGCAAAAACTTGATAAGCAACATTTTATTTTTTGTTGTTTTTCGCCTTCTACTGATCTTCCATTGTCAAATTTTCGTCAGAAGTCTTGTTTAAACCCTTCTTACAAGTATCTTGAGAGAGAAGGTTTTGCAAAAGTTCTATTTTCTACCTTATTTCGAAAGTTTTAAGGTATAAACCACAATAAAATGAAATGTTGCTTATCGAGTTTTTACAATAAGCCCTTCATATATACTTAATGGGTCCCCCACTGATATTTCGATGCGTTACAAACGGAATGACAAAGTGAGTATACCCCCATACTGTGGTTCGTGGGTATAAAAAAATCCAGGGGCTTTTTTTTGGTGGAGGGGGGGTTGTTAGGAGACGTCAGGGGCATATTCCTCTTGCGATTTTGAACTTCTTCTGAGATAAAAGTGTTGCATTTGCTTAGAAAAAGTACAAAAAACCCTGCAAAAAATGCGCTTTTTCTTAGGTTGGTTTAGTTCTCAAAGGGGGAACTTTTTTCCCCTTGGTCCGATTTTGCCCATTTCCGAACCTAACCTGCCTAGAAATATAAGACATATTCGTGCCAAACTTCGGAAGTCTAGCTCTTTTATTTCTGACTGTATCGTGTCCTCTACAGACGGACATACGGACGGACATCACTAGAATGCCTTAGAATCGATCACTGATCAATAAAATATATACTTTATGGGGTCCTGTATTTCGATGCGTTACACACGGAATGACAAATTGAGTATACCCCCCATACTGTGGTTGGAGGGTATAAAAACTTTGATCGAAAGACGATACGGGTTAAAATGATCGGATTTGGCTTAAATTAATTTAAATGAATGTCTGCCTCAAGGTCTATGAAACGGCAGAGAAAAAAATTTTGATTTTTTTTTTTTTTAATTTTTTGAACGTTGGCAAAAGTTGCCATTTTTTAAAAATTTCTAAATGAGATATCTCGAAAAACCAATCGACCGATTTTAAAATATTTTGATATTTGTGTTCAAAATTAATAAATATCAACTTGGGTATACATTAGAGCGTCCCGTCAAATTTAAACTTTCGAATTTCGTGTCGTAGTACCTGCCAAACAATGGCCATGTTAGAGCAGATTATGGAGAAATTTATGAAAACATTTTGTGAGGTCATCTTCAGTCGGCAACCAATGGTCAAATTTGGAAAATATTACACATTTTGACCAAAATTCGAGTAATTTTAACAAAATACACAATAAATTTTTTTGTTTCAAATTAATTTTGAAAATTCGCTATTAGTTTGACGTTACAAATCAATTTAGCTTGAATGGAAACAGTTCGAAGAGTTTTGCTCAAAACTAATGTTTTTGATCTCAATGGAAACATGGTATAAGAGAGCATCAAAGATTTAATATTCTCGCTTGGTTTTTATTAAATTTATTAAAAAAAAAAAATAATATTAAATACCCTGCAGGAAAAATGTCACACCTCAGGTGACAAACCACAGAATTAACCCCCTATGACCTATCACACCTTTTATATAAAAACCATCTGTCACCTTTGTGAGGAATTGTCTAAAGCCTTAATGCATTACTTGTGACCTGTCACTGGACTGGTTTTTGTACTTGGGACTTAAACATTTTTCAAAATAATTCTGATTAATTTTTATTAAAAAATAAAAATTATTTTATTCGACCTTTAAAATATTATATTTTGAGTAGGTTTTTTTCTAGCTTGAGGTCATTATTTTCTTTACTAATTAAAACTATGATATTCTCATAGAATAACTTTCAAGAAAATTATTTTTCTGTTTTAAATTTATTTATGTTGGTCATTTTTTGCAAGACTTAATCGATACGTGTTTTGGGATTTGTCAGATCCCATTGTCAAGATTATTTAGCAAAAATAAAAATCCTATACTACAAGTAGCAAAGGGTCTTTAAATACAATAATGACCTCGAGCTAGAAAAAAACCTACTTAAAATATTTTCTAAAAAAGAAATTCGGAGCTTAAATTATTTTTTTTTTATCAAAAAGTATTTTCAAAGTTTGTCAAAAACTTGTTTTTTCCCCAAAATCATTTTTATTGACCTTTTTGAATCGAAAGCGTAAAACAAATGCAATTTTTTTTTTGTCCGGGACTTCGAAAATTTATCAACATTTTATCAGAACTTAGAAAATGTTTATTTTTTTCTTAAAACAATTTTTAATAAAAACAAGTAAGAAAATTATAGTCGGTCAAGACCGACAATATAATACCCTACACCAGTGTGGGTCCCAAGAGCAAACATGGACCGATTGGATGTATCTTTTGTCAAATCTTTAATAAAAAGTAAAAAATACTCACAAACCAAATTTGAGAGAAAAAAAACTTCTATTTGCTGCCAATAAAACACTTTAACTGAATATCCGGCGAAATTTTCATATGGGGCCTTGGTCCAAAAGTGGTCCGATTATAATCAGATTTGACTAGGTTATTATAGTACGCATTAAACACACACACAAAATTTTGATAAAATATTTTCTATTTTCATGAAGTTTGAGAGATTTGTGTGAATATCGGGAAGGTGGTTTGTATGGGAGCTCCAAGAAGCACTGGTCCGGTTACTTTTAAATTCGGAATGGTGATTACTCAATACAAAACACGTTTACCTGCCAAATTTTGAAAGGATATCTATTATAATACGGTTATTAGAGTCATTTGTGCCAACATAAAGCGGACCTTTGTATGGGGGCT
This sequence comes from Pegoplata infirma, assembly GCA_963921195.1. Lineage (NCBI taxonomy): Eukaryota > Metazoa > Arthropoda > Insecta > Diptera > Anthomyiidae > Pegoplata > Pegoplata infirma. The sequence continues at coordinate 124,011,028 of OY992540.1, forward strand.
AGGTCTGAACATGGGCAGATTTTGTCCAATTTCAATAGGCTTCGTCCTTAGGCCAAACGAAGCTTAAGTTCTAAATTTCAGCCAAATTGATTTATAATAGCGACCTGTATCGTGTTTACAACGTTTACATGGACGGACGGACGGACGGACGGACAGACAGACGGACGAACGGACGGACGGACATAGCTAGAATGACTTAAAAAGTTATTCTGAGTCGATCGGTATACTTAAAAGGGGGTCTAGGACCAATATTTCGGGAAGTTATAAACATCAGCACAAACTCATTATACCCTGTACCACAGAGTGGTGTAGGGTATAAAAATACCATTTTGGCATTTCTGTCCGGGAATTTTTTAATTTTGTTTTTACACCATAACGCAAAAAAAAGTACCAACAAAGTTTTGGGCCAGGGACTTAACAAATTTTCAATATTTTTTTTTCGGTTTGTTGTCATGCTTTCAAATCTTCGCCAATGTATGCACCAACGTATATGCATTTCTGCCTGGGTTCTTCTGAAATTAACTAAAAATCACGAGATTTTCTTTAAATTTTCATTAAATTTATAAAAATAACCAAAATTTTTGTATCCTTTTTATTACCTGTTAATCAATAAAACTTGAAACAATTTCCTTCGGGAGACCTTCCTTGTTGCTGTAGCCTGTGGTAGTGTTATTAAAGTGTTATTTTCTATACAATGGTAATTGTAGAAGTAGCTGGTTTTAGTAGTTGTAGTAGTAATAATTGTTGTTGTTGTTCTTTTGTTTTTAAGTAGTAAAAGTATAAACTAATACATACATAGATACATATATTCATATACATACATAAATAGATAAAATAGTTAAACTAACTAATAAGTTTATATAAGTTAACATTAATACCATACAAATACATAGAGAGTAGAAAAAAAAATCAAGGGAAAACACTTATAAATAGAAAAAAAGAAAATTAAGTTAAAATCAGTGAGAGTCAAGACTAAGTTTTTTTTTTTTTTTTTTTTTAGAAAATAGGAATAAATAGTTTTAAGGCTTTAGAACGAGGGAAGTGAAAGGGATCTAGGGGTGAGAAAGAGACATGCTTATTAGGGTGGTACGAATATTTTTTTTTTAATTTGGTTGATTTCCGGGCAAGTTGTGGTTCATTTTGGGTTAAGAAATCTTTATTTAAACTTGAAGCCCAATCGGGAAATGTTATTTTTATACCTTCCACTCTAGTGATAGAGGGTATATATAAGTTTGTCATTCCGTTTGTAGCACCTCGAAATATTGGTATAGGACCCCATAAAGTATCATGATCCTCGATAGATTTTAAGACGATCTAGCGATGTCCGTCCGTCTGTCTGTCCGTCTATCTGTCTGTCCGTCCGTCTGTCTGTCTGTTGAAAACATGCTAACTTTTGAAAGACTATACGGAAGCTCCTGAAGTTTGGTCATTTACCTGGTCAGGTTGGTATTGCAATCCATCAAAATCGGTCCAGTGGTTCAAAAGTTATGAGCAAAAGACTGAAATTCGGCATGGGTTTTTCGTGAATTTACGACATAAAAAACACGCTAACTTTTGAAAAGCAATTCTGAGGATGCTTAAGCTTGGCATATATATTTGTCGTGCCTCTGGCTTGGTTCGTATTGAATTTCAGCTAAATCGGTCTAGTGGTTCAAGAGTTATTAGCAAAACTGTGAATTTCAGATTAGTTTCACCTTAAATTATTCACGTGTTGAAAACCCGTTAAACATGTTTTAAAAACATTGGCCAGTCACAAAAATACAACGTATTTTTGTCACTCAAAAATATTTTTACACAAAAAACAAAAAAAAAAAATACACTCGAAAAAATTTTACACTCAAAAAAAATTTAGTAATTTTTTTTTTTTAATTTACTTAAAAAAAGAGTTTTTTTACACAAAATAAAATATTTCAAATCAAAAATGTTATGTTTTTCACGTTAGAAAATTTACTATCACTTAAAAAGGTCATGGTGGAGGGTATTCATAGATTCGGCCAAGTCGAATTTAACTTTTTTTGTTAGATATATTGAGTGTAACACACAGTGTGATATTCGTGCGCATTTGGGTCAGAAAAAAAATTATTCGAGTATTTTTTTTAGGTTTATATTTAATTCAGACACTCTGGAGAATAGAAATCAGCTTCCGTTACGTCACTGTCACTTTTAGTTTGGCTGGGGCACAATTCCAAAGTCTAGAGTTTTTCAGATTTTTAATTTATTTTTTTTTGCAAAAAAAATTTTAAAAATTCATCCTGTAGAGCAGCGGTTACCAACCTTTTTGGGTCGCGTACCCCTAATTTTATATTTTATCAGCCGCGTACCCCTAACGAGTTTTTTGTTTTCGTTAAAAAACTTCACATAAAAAATTAGAGTTAATTTTGAAATTTTTTATCTGCGGGTATTATATATTTTTTTTTTTTTTAAGGATTAAGGGAGATCAAAACAATGGTGGTATTTTTTTCTGGAAAATTGTTTGCTCCTTGGGGTGGTTCCATGCATCTGAAGCTGATTTTTCTGCAGAGCAAAAACGGCTAAAAATATTGCAAATCTGATTTCACCAGTCGATTCTACATCAAAAATGAAAACAACGAACGCTTTTTGAACTCTTAAAAAAAGTTCCAAAAACCCATCACAGGGGACGGAAATATAATGTTTTTTATTTTTTTTAATACGAGGGCAGATCAATAATTCCGTGACTTTTCGAATGAAACATCATCCTATATACAATGAAATTGCATTTTGGAGCTAAACAAAATAGTACCAAAATTTTGACTCTATCACAACCCGTCTCAAAAATGCCCAAAAACACGTTTCTTGAGAACTTTGACATAAATTTTCTCAAAAACCTGACATCATAGAAAAATTTGTGAACCATATTCGGAATCAGCATCGAAAGATTAATCGAAAACAAGTGGTCGGACATCAAAATATTATCAAAAAATATCGCAAAAAATGCTCTATAAATTGCACAAAAATGCGTTTATTAGTGAATTGTGACCTTAACTTTCTTAAAAACCTGTCGTTATGGAAAACTTTGGAAGCCAGATGCGGAACCAGCATTAAAAGGTTAATCTATTACTAAAATTTTGCGTACCCCCGCGGACAGTTTCGCGTACCCCCTAGTGGTACGCGTACCATAGGTTGGTAACCGCTGCTGTAGAGCAATCCGCCCAAATTTTTTGCAAAATGTTCTCAAGATCAGGGTTAGAATAACTAAACTGCCAGAAGCAGTAGTAACTGAAAACAACGAATAGTGTAGTTTTAAAAATTAACAAAACTCAGAGTCGTTCACTTGCTACTGCTACTACTACACGCACATTTTGGTGGTGTAGTTATAGCAGTAGTTTTTTTTTGAAATTGTTTAACTCTTCAGTTGATAGTTTTGTTGTAGTTTTAAATTTTGAAAAAAAGCAAGCAGTTGAAAACAACACACAAGACTGTAGTCATTCTCAAGAAACACGAAGCAATAACTATTAGTGAAACGAAGATAACGAGAGTTTTTCTTGTTGTTGTCTTAAAAAAAAACTTAACAATGACTTCAGGCGACACAATAGAAATGTGTATTGTTTTGAGTTGTTGTTAGAATTTTTTCAGTATACATATATTAAAGAAAAATAAAATGTTCGGTATTTTTTATCAATGTTTACCATATTTATTAAAATTTGTTTTGAAATTATGTCTTTTTGAACGTATTTAAAAAAAATATTTTGTAAAAACTTTTATTTTATAAATTACTTTATTTTTGGAGTATATAATTTTTATTTTTTTTAAACTTGAAATTAAAAATTGAATTTAATTTTTGTTTAATTTTTTCAGACTGACCTTCGAAAATTTATTTTAACATTTTAATTTTTATTTCATAAATTTTAATTATTGAATTAATTCAAGTCAATAATTTCTTTAAATGGAATTTTAGAAAAGAAGGTTTTGTAGATTAAGTAAACAAAATAGACCGCACAATTATTATTATAATGTTACCTAAGTGACCTACACAGCTATACACATTTTTTCAATGATATGTCCGTCCATCTGTCACATATGTACAAAACAGGCTTAAAAAATTAAACCTTTTTTTTGTTTATTTGCAAATGTTGTATTTGCAACCTATACTGCGATACAGCCACTTCAACACGTGAAAACACAGGTAAATTTCTTTTTCACATACTTTTATGTAAATCTTTGACATTCATATCATTTGCGGGAAATCCAAATATCCTTTTTAACACGTGTTTACCAAATCGGTGGTGGAAAAAAAAAATTTAAGAAAAAAAATAACACAAAGTTTTCTTTTATGATACTGTGAAGAACGTTAATATATTAAAATATTAAATGAAATAAAAATCCGTATTGTTTTAAAATCTTTAAATGTGTTTTTCTATTTTCAGTTTAGAATTGATTCTTTTAATTTTGCTTAATTTATTTAATTAATTTTTGCTTTAGAAAAATAATAAAAAAAATATACGACCATTTTTTATTTTCGCGTCATTTCGTTTTTAAAAAATTGTATTATTTTTATATAAATCATGTTATTTTTGTCAAACAAGTACATTAAATTCAATTTAACAGTCCCAATGTAGTTATATGTTTAGCTGTTGTGTAGTCAATAAACGAAAGACTAACAGTTTATAATTTTTTACGAAGTTGTACACTATTTTCACGAAGTAAAAACTACTAGTGGAGGTCAGCACAACATTCAACTTTTTAACTTCCACTGCTTGTGTAGTTTTGTTTTTTGTTGCCTATGTGAGCAGTAGCAATAGGAATAACTAATAGTTCATCAAAAACTAAAACTACACTTTGTGTGCAAAAAAATAATTGTGCAGTTAGTTTTTCTCAAGCTACTGCAATGTTCGTGTAGTAGAAATAAACTAAACTACAAACTACGATAGTTATTGGCAGTTTTTAAAGCCTGCTCAAGATACGTTATTTTATTATTATTTTTTGTTTATAACAAAAAAGTAACCCAAATAAAAGTTATATTGAGTTAAAGTCCATGTTTTTTAAAAAATATATTTGAAAATTCCTTTAAGTAATAGACTGGAAAGTCTGCAGATAATGATGGATAATGCAAGACGCTATTGTGGGTTATACTAGAGAGATTCCTTAACATTTCATATGATGTAACTTTTGCCCTAAAGTGCCCTTGCTGTGTCAAATCGAGGTTAAAGTTATGGTTAAAAACAAAAATATTAAAGTAAATTGGAAAATTTGTTTAAATGTTGTACAATTTTATTGGTTTACACAAAGACAAGTAATAGAAGACGTACCAAGAAGCCAATTGAATGAACCCCCTGGAAATAAGCTAACACGGTAGAACATTTGCCGTCGTTTGCTTTGATAAATTCATTCGCTTTCCAATATTTCACTAATACAAACTCGTATTTCCACCAAAATCACTAATACTTTCACGTTTTTCGTATTTAGAATTGCGTAGAATCAAATATAATTGACAAATGTTCTTGAAAGTTACCTTACTTGTATTTTAGTTAATGGGCAAATTTGAGTCCTGGAACGATTGGACACCCTTTGGGATTACACAGCATAGTTTTTATTTCTCTGGCATTCTTCAGAAAGATACATGCCAGGTCTACACTATAATGAACACAGAATAAATTTTTCGCGATTTCGCGCTGAAAATTTTCGCCTCACGAAAATGGATGAAAAATTATTTTTAATATGATTTTTGTATGTTTTAAAAATATTCAAACATCGAATAGGCATATATAATTAACTTTCTTCTGTTTTTTCATAATTCAATTTTTATTGGTTATTTTTTGTATTTTTGTTTGTATTAAAATAAATTTCCTGAGGGAAAAGAAGTCTTAATTGCCGATTTTTTTAATGTAGGGTGGATTGTTTGTATGCAGATAAATAATCCATCTTAAAAAGTTAGTAACATTTATGTATGCAGAATAATCCATCTTAAAAAGTTAGTAACATTTTATGATAAAATCATTATTTCTAAATCATAAATAGGTTGATTTTTTTTTTGACTACCTATAATATGTTGCTCAAAATGCTGGCCGTGAATTCAGATTTAAGGATTTAACAATATAGTTGTAATGCACGTCACACTTTCGTTCATATAAAGTACAATTTTCGAGAACATTTTTATTATTTTAACTTTTTTTTTTTTAATAGTTAACCGACTTTACCTCCCCGTTTTAAGTAGGGTATTGACAGTACATACTTGAATCAACATCCAAAAAAATCTCTAAGTTCCTAGTTTCCAAAACTGTACCAAACGTTTAAATAGGTTTATCCGTTCAAGAGTTATAATTAAAAAAACTTCGATGCGCGCCTTTTCCATACAAAGTACAGTGACACATTTGGCCAATCTAGGACGACAAAAATCCAATTTAATTTATATTGACTAGAAATTCGGTAAACATGTTCGTTTTGACTTCAAAAGCAACAGTATGAAGAATATAGGAGGCCAGTTAACGGCCACGCCCACTTATTAAAAAATTTTAATTTTGGTTGTAATTTTTTTAAACTTGGTATATATATAGGCTGACCATTCGTACTGATTTGATCAGTACATGTACTGATTTTTGGTCAGCTGTACTGATCAAAATACCTTCTACTGATTTGTACTGATTTTTTAAAATATGTGCTGATTGTACTGATTTTTGGACATTTTTACATAAAAAAAATATTTTTTTCAAAAATTCTATACCAAAATTATTATTTCCTTAAAAAAATTCATTAGAGAAGTTTTATTAAAGTTAAGTCTGAAATACTTTTTTTTTTTAAAAGTCTAAGAAGCTCTAAACGAAATTTAATCTGTATAAGAACAAGTAAAAAAGTTAAATTCGGCCTTGCCGAATGTACCGATACCCTCCACAATTTCTAAAAGATTAATGCAAAAACTTTATTTAAAGGAAAATCACTTTTGAAAAAAAAAATTTTTTATGAAAAAAAATTTTCGCGAAAAAAAAATTTGGTAAAAAAAAAAAATCCGCGATTTTTTTATTTTTTTGTCTCAAAATATGTTGGTACTTGTTTAAATTCCAATTGGTGTTCAATTATGTTCGCATAAGTCAACCAGCAGCCGAATTAAAGCATTTTGTATTTTTAGGTTATGTTGAATGTACTAAAATTTTTGAGGTGTCCTTACATTTTCGTTCATAACTTTTGAACCGCTGAACCGATATCGCTCAAATGCAATACCCAACTTCTCAGGGGAACTTTCAATAAATATGTTAAGTTTCAGTCATCTCCGTGTAATATTTTGGCTGTGATCACCATTTCCACAGACAGACAGACAGACGGACAGACGGACATCGCTAGAATGTCTTAAAATCGATCGGGGATCATGAATATATATACTTTATGGGGTCCCAGACCGATATTTCGATGAGTTACAAACGGAATGAAAAACTTATATATACCCTCTATCACTAGAGTGGAGGGTATAAAAAGAGCTCAAAAATCTCAGTAGGTTTTTATAGGTTAAAGTTCATGATGATATATTTTTAAGAACAAATTGACCAAACAAAAATAAGATGTGTGGATGAGGTAAAATCATCGGCATTTGCGGGTTTTATCCCGAAAAATTAGGGATGTCGCGAATAGTGTATTCGTCATTTTACCGAATATTTGAACCGAATACGAATATTTGCCGAATAATTTTATTATTCATACGCCTGTATTTTACCTGTGTAAAATATTAAAAAAAAATCCAGACTAAGAGACAACAACGCTATTGTTTGCACTATTTTTTCTGGTACCTTAACAATTCGAATTTTAATCAAGTGCTCAAGTTTTTTTGTATAAAAAACAAACTGAAAAGACTACAAAAAAAGAGGCAAACGTTAAAGTGTTTTTTTAACTAATTTAAATTTTGCCGAATATTCGGCAAACTGTTGACGAATATTTATTTAATCGAATATTCAAAAAACATGCCGAATACCGAATAGTGACGAATACTCGCGACATCCCTTCGAAAAATGGACACAAAATCTGAGGTTTTTCCTATCGGAAAAAGTTCCAAGAACACACAAGGTTTTTAAAAAAAATATTTGGTCATGATTTGAAAGATTTTCTAAAAGGAAGAGAGAGATCTCAGAACTTGAGAAAAAAGTCATTAGAATAGGGCCAATTTTCAAAAGAAATAAGTCTTCATAGTTCCATTTTCAAAACCTTTGTGGTTTGTATTGAATGGTTGTTTGTGATGAGCTTCATTTTGTGCAAAATTACTACAACTGTTCGTTTCGGTTGTTTTTAATAGTTGTTTTTACTGAAATACTGGTTTACCCCTAAATAACAACAAGTGTATTGATTTAACTTAAACTTTTCGAGTGTTGAGACATTCGTCATAATTTTTTGTTTCCATATGAGTTTTTAGGGAGTTCTTCTATAAAAAAAAAAAAATAAATCATAAAAAAGTAGGTGTACTGATTTTATTTCAAGAAAAAATGGTCACCCTATATATATACTCTCAAAGACTGTAGAAATAAGTACTATGGATATTGGTCAATATATCTAAAAAAGTCCGGCGACCAATAGGGACCAAACACAAAAGTTCTATTCCATCAAATAAAATAAATATATAATTTTCTTTTCAAAAATTTTTATTATGTTAAAAGTTTGATAAAAAATAGAAAAAATTATTTAAAAAAAACAGAAAAATATGACTTAAAGCCTTTAAATATCCTTTAAAATTACAAAAATAGAGTGTATAAAAATCTTTTTTTGTTAAAAAGTTACAACAATTTAAAATCGGCTTAATTAATGCGAAATAATGAACACTGCTTACAGGATACTACAAGATGCAACTTTATACAACCACATCTTAATAACGAACAGAATTATCGTTCTTATATGAGAATTTCCGTGCTATTAGGAATGTTTTATAATACATACAAACAAATCATAAAAATCGGGGAACTTTTTTTTTTGATTTTTGTCGTGCTAGATTGGCCAAATGTGGCACTGTGCAAAGGTTACACTGTGTAACATATGTTTACACAATTTGAATAATTGTTCGATTCACGATATTTAACATTTATTTTCCATGTAAAATCGCTCGCTGACTACGAAAATGAAGTCCAAAAGTTGAAAGTTAGAAAAGTTTTTAAGATATTACCCAATACCATATTTAAAAAAAGTGGTTTGACATAAAAAAATATCTCCGAACAAAATTGAAGGATTTTATTTTTTTTTACTTTTAAATTAAAGCTAATTGAATACTTAATTAATTCTCTATACAATGTTTTTCAATCAGATTGTCGCCTTAGTAATTTTTTTGTCAATTTTACTCATGTCATTTAAAAATTTTTTAATTTTTATTTCTGAATATAAAGTTTAAGTCTGATTTATTACGAAGAAAATGAGAGGGTATTTTAATAAAATCCGTCAAAAACTGTAGAAAGTACATAGATTTGACCAAAAAAACACAATTTCAGTTTTACAGTTTCCGAATGTAAAAACACACAAATACAACTGTATTTGTATAAAAACTGATTTCTGCATTTTTAATCAAATGCACGCAACTTTTACATTTTTAAACGGATTATTTTAAAATACCTTTTATTTTCGTCGTAATACAACAAACTTTATTTTTTTTTCAGAATTTCGGAAAAATTGAAGCTAAGGTTTCGATTAATAGCTTCTAAGGCGATAATCAGATTGACAAATGTTTTATATAGGGTTGATATATCATTAAATTAACTTTAATTTAAAACCAAAAACAATGAAATCCATTAATTTTTTTTGGAGATATTTGAAGTAAATCCACTTCTTTAAAAAGATGAAACTTTGAAAAGTTGGAAAACTGTTCTGCTTTTAAAACTTTGTATTTTCAGATTAAGCGTAAAATTTTACATGGACAATAAACGCAAAATGTCGTGGATTGCATTTTTTTTTTTAATTTGTAAACTAGTGTAATTTACCTGGCAATCTATGAAACTCGAAAAAAGTCATCATTCGTGCCACCCTAGTGCTTATACACAAACAAAGGTATGTATTTTATAAGTTAAAAGGATTTTTTTTTGTATTACTTAAAATGTGTTTTCTTTTGTTTGTTTTTAAAAACATACAGGACATTTTGCACCAGTTTTATTGTTTTGAGTTCTAGTTATTTAAAATTTTTTTTAGTTGTTTAAGTTTAAAGAAAACTAGAAAAATAACACAAAAACACAAAAATGCACAAAAAAGTGTTTTAGAAAAAAAATGCAAAAGGAAAAAAAGTTTTAAAGAAAGTATAAGTTCAAATGCTATTTTCCTCCCAATAGACTCAGACAATAAAAATGTCAGTGAAAACATGCAAAAAAAACATGACACGAAAGTTAGTTTTTTATATGGAATTTTTAGTTTGAATTTGTGTTTTTTGTTGTTCATTGTTCTAAGAAATGAATAACTTATGTGTGGAAGAGTGTTTATTGACCGTATAAGAATTATGTAGTTGTACAATTCCACGGAGTTTATTTTTTTTTTTTTTACAAGAAAAAAAATTTTCTTTAAAATTTAATTTTGGAATACACACAAAAAAAAAAACTTTGTGAAATTACTAGGAAAGATATATATATACAATACTTGACAGTTTTCCTTGTTTGTTAACAAACAAATTTGGATCGAAATTTAAATTTTTTTTTGTAATTTTACAATTTTTTTTGTAATTTTACAATTTTTTTTTTTAATTTTACAAATTTCCAAGATAATTTTACAAAATCTGGTAAATTTACGAGAGAGAATTCCTTGTAATTTTAGTTGCGCCAAAAAAACTGTAAATTTAATCGGTGGGGGACACCGGTGGGGACACCTTTACCACCCCTATATATGTTTATAAATTATTTGTTTATGATATTTACGCTTAAATAATAAATTTTTATCGTTATTTTAAATTAATTATTTAAATCAAAGGGGAGCGGCCTGAAAAAAAAATCGAATTTCCTAACCCCCTTGGTCCAAGCGCAGGTCTATGAATATAATATGACATAAAAATGTTACATTTATTCAGCAAAAATTAAAAAAAAACTCGTACAAATATTGTATTTTTCAGGTGTCATTTTAGTTCTTCAAGGGGGAACTTTTTTCCCCTAGTCCGATTTTGCCCATCTTCGAACTTAGCCTTACCAGTAACATAAGAGATATTCTTGCTCAATTTCAGGGGTCTAGCTCTTTTGGTTTGGACTACATCCTTATTTCTACAGACGGACGGACATCGCTAGAATGTCTTAGATTCTATCATGGATCCATATTATATATACTTTGTGAGGTCCCCGACCGATATTTCGATGTGTTACACACGGAATGACAAAGTGAGTTTACCCCCATACTGTGGTTGGAGGGTATAAAAAGATTCTAAAATTACTAGGAATTCTCGTAAAATTAGAGGTAGCAAAAAATCTAGTAAAGTTACGAAACCTTCTTGTTCGGTATTCAAGATAATCAATGATTAAATTTTGGTCATTCGTTATATCGAGCGTAAAATTTTTGAAACGTTAAGATCAATGTCAATGTTAAAATTTTTGTCGTTCGTTATATCGAATATTCGTTAAAGCGATATTCGTTAAACCGGGCTTTAGCTGTATTTGGAAGTAAATTAATTTATGAAATTTAATTTTTGGCTTTTATAATTTCATAATTCCTAAATATAATTTCATAATTTCTAAATCCGAATTGTTTTACTACATGGAAAGACAAAGAGTGTGCTATTGAAGACTTGTTGGTGTTTCAGTATTTTTACAGAAATAGAAATATACAAAAACAGATTTGTGATTACGGGATACAACAAACTTCTAGATTTGTATGTAGAGACATATTAGACATTTGTGTGTCTTACATTGTGAATTTCCTCTAAATGTTGAATGCAACAAGTAGGACATTTGCTAAACATTCAATGGTTAAAAAAAAAATATAAAAATGTTTTATATTTATTGTTGACCTGTGTTGATTAATTGTGTTGTTGGTTTAGTTAGGCTTAAGGTCCTCCAAAAAACAAAAATAAAAAATCAGATTTTTTATTATTATTTTAATTTTATTATTTTCTTCTTCCAATATTTCAACCAACGTCGTTGGTCATCCTCAGGGATATTTAAACCACTGGAATATTAAAATTATTAAACGAGTTGATACGTCCACGCTTGCTTACATGCTTTCATCAACGTGGAAGAAGAAAATAATAAAATTAAAATAATAATAAAAAATCTGATTTTTTTATTTTTGTTTTTTGGAGGACCTTAAGCCCTAACTAAACCAATTTATAAAAATTTTAATTTCAATTTAGGTTTTTCATTTTTTTTTGTCAATGGCTTATCTTATTGTTGGCTTTCCCAATAAACCAAACGCGACCGTTATGATATCGAGGCAATATCACCTTATTATCACATATTATACGAAAACGATAGTGTTTTCGTTCTTAATGTACCTTTCCTTATGATATCGTTTTTCCATAAAAATATGATATCATTTTCGCTATCGTTAACTCCAGTCATAACGATAGTAAAATCGCAATTTTATAAAATTTATCGAAAAACTATCGTTATTCTAGGCGATAACGATATCGTGTCCATATAAAAATGTGATACCGTTTTCGCTATCGAAGTTTCCAGGAATGACGATAGCAAAATCGCCTAAAATTCGAAAATGGTATCATAATTATAATTTAAGTTGATAACGTAATCGGTATCATACAAGTGATACTATTTTCGCTATCCCTTATCGTAATTTGGTTTATTGGGTTAGATATAAAAGTTTTACTAGATAAACATATGTTTTAAAAAACTTGAACACGTCCTGAAAAGTTTGTTTGTTAAACATGATTTTTTTTTATTTATAAATTTGTTTATTATTTACTAATATGATAATGACAGAGTATGAGTTATATTAATTGCTATATAATTAAATAGCAATCATACGCCTTATGACATTTTTTTTGTATGATCCTAAAAAGTTTGAGACAAAGTTTCGATCTTCTAATATTAATTCATTATGGGGACAATAAATGACCCCGTACTAGGATAACCTCGTTTTGATTTTACGATTAAAATTTCGAGTTAATAACTATACTTCATTTTTAACACCCAGCATTATTTCGAAACATACCTACCCTCTATTACCACTCCCTGAGAGTGCTACCATTCAAAATTACATTCTTAGAAAATTTGTCCTTCCCGAGTAAAAAAATTAATATGACACAATATATAATTTAATATGGGTTCATGTCTATTTTGATATAATCTTATACGAAAAATGGTTTCATAAGATTTGATCGAATAATATCTAATAATATCAGTTTATATAACTTTATATCGACTTTGATACGAGTTTTAGTCTAATCCAATGATATAAAATTATATCCAATTATATTAAAATTTATACAATTTTATAAACCGGTTTTTAGTTTTTAATAAAAAAGTTGAAAAATTAAAATAATAAAAATAAGTTGTTCTTGAAAAAAACTTAAAAAATTTTTAAAAAATGGAGTCATGTTAAATTTTATATAAAACACTTAGAAAATATTTTCAAAAAAATTGTCCTTGGAAAACTTAGAAAAATTTAAAAAAATGGAGTCATATAAAATTTTATATAAAACACTTAGAAAATATTTGCGATAAAAAAAATGTTCCTTGAAAAAAACTTACAAAAAATTTAAAAAATGGAGTCATATAAAATTTTATATAAAACACTTAGAAAATATTCGTGATAAAAAATAGGTGCTTGGAAAAAACTTAGAAAAATAAAAAAAATATAAGTCATATGAAATTTTACATAAAACACTTTGAAAATATTTGCGATAAAAATATGTTCTTGGAAAAAACTTAAAAAAATTAAAAAATAATGGAGGCATATAAAATTATATATAAAACACTTAGAAATTCGCAATGATGCATGGGACCAGATGTTACAACATATAGTTATGTATGGCGATATCTTAAACAAATCGCACATCAAAATTTATTATATAAATTTATCTCACAAGACATAGTGTCACACATGATCATATATGAAATAATATGACTATATAAAAGTATATAAGATCATATTAAATTATTTTTACTCGGGTTGCGACAAAAATATGTTCTTGAAAAAAACTTAAAAAAAAAAATAAAAAATAATGGAGGCATATAAAATTTTATATAAAACACTTAGAAATTTAAAATGATGCATGGGACCAGATGTTACAACATATAGTTATGTATGGCGATATCTTAAAAAAATCCCACGTCAAAATTTATTATATAAATTTATCTTGCAATACATAGTGTCACACATGATCATATATGAACTAATATGACTATATAAAAGTATATAAGATCATATTAAATTATTTTTACTCGGGTTACTCTAATTTTTAAGGGAGCTCACTTAGGAAGTGAAGAAATGGGATAGATAGAACGTATAATTGGACCAGTACACTCAAAAAAAAACTTGTAAAATTACAAGAAATACTTGTAACTTTTTTTACTTGCTACCTCCTATTTAACATTTCTAGTAATTTTACAAGCTTTTTACCAATAATTTTGTAATTTTAAAACGTTTTTACCTATAATATTGTAAATTTACAAATTTTTTGATACGATTAAATTTACAAGGAGGTTTTGAAACTTTACTAGATTTTTTGCTACCTCCTATTTTACGAGAATTCCTATTAATTTTACAAGCTTTTTACCAATAATTTTGTAATTTTACAAGCTTTTTATAATAAAATTGTAAATTTACAGTTTTTTTGGCACAATAAAAATTACAAGGAATTCTCGTGAATTTATAGATTTTTTTTTTGTAAAATTATCTTGGAAATTTGTAAAATTACAAAAAAAAATTCTAAAATTTCAAAAAAAATTTAAATTTTGATCCAAATTTGTTTGTTAAAAAACAAGGAAACTGTCAAAAATTGGTAAAATGGGATTACGAGACTTTTCCTAGTAATTTGACAAGGTGTTTTTTTGTGTGTAGAAGGTGGTTAAATAAATAAAATAAAAAAAAAGAAACAAAAGTTAATATATGGGGACCACCTTAATGGTTGAATATAGACTCTATATTTTAGAGGGAATGTATTAGAGTGCCCAGGCGTACGCTTTGTGCAGTTAGGTTAGGTTAGGTTGTAAGTGGCTGCTGACGTTTTACGTCAACACACGTAGACTCTGAGGTCCATTGTGATACCACGGGACCGTAATAGGTTTCCCTACTAGTCCCTGTCGTTAAACCATTTTGAGCTTCTTATAAAACTCCTTAGATGTTGAGTTTTGACATCCAGCAAATCAGAAAGATCGTACAGCTCCCTAGATCCCAGTGAAGCAAGTCTCTGACCAGAAAGTGCCGGGCAATGGCAAATAAAGTGTTCGATAGTTTCCAACTCCTCTTCATCCATGCAACTTCGGCAAAAGTCATTCGACGTCACATTTAATCGCTCTGCGTGCTTCCCTATAAGACAGTGTCCGGTAATTATAGAAACCACCGTTGAAATCTCTCCTCTTGGAAGTGATATCAGCTCAATTGTGCGCCCCTGATTAAGAGAAGGCCAAATCAGTCGTGTTGTCTCACACGTCCATCCATTTGCCCATCTTTGATTAGTCTCCGTCGCAGAACAAAGCCGTAGGTTTTGCTTGCAAGTTTCTAGAGGCATACCAACACATTCCAATTCTGTTGGAACCTGTAAGGTAGTTCCTAGTCTTGCAAGCTCATCGGCTTTGCAATTCCCTGGAATGTCTCTGTGCCCTGGGACCCATATGAGTCGTATGTTAAACTGCTTGGCCATCTCATTTAAAGAAAAAAGTTAACACACATGTAAAATTACAATTAGATTTAACACACGTGGTGTAATAAAACGTCGTATGTTTTTGTTCTGTTTTCTCTCTTTTATTTGCAACGCAGAGTTGTATTTGGTTCTAAAAAATCTTATGATATTTTTTAATGAAATTATGAAATCTAATGAATCAAGTTTCATAAGATTTGTTCATAACATGCATGAAATTTCAATCAGATTATGAATTCCTTCATTTGTGTAATGAAAACAAAATAATGAATCCGTTTCATTAATAACAGGAAGGTTATTTTTTCAGTGTGTGGAGGGAATCGAACTAACAACCCCTGCACTTCCTTGCAGATTATCATGAAACATATTAATCTACCGCAGCTCAGCACAAAAAGAAAATAAAGTACCACGGAGCTTAATATCCCAGGAAATTTTTTTAGAACCGATTCTGACAACACTTGTTCTAGAACAGGTTCTTCGGTAACAATACACTATTACACTTTAATTATTCAGAACAAGTTAAGTGAAAATTATTGTGAATCTTGTTCTCTGCAATCAAAGTTTCATAACATTTTGGTTCTCAGGAATAAAAAAAAAATATGTGTCAAAAAAATTAAAAATTCTATTAAAATAGCAGGATATAATCGTGAAAATTGTTGAAACAAAGGTGAGTAAATTAAATTTTCATTGTCTGGGTTGGGTCAAATACTAATAATATTATATTTTTTTATTTTTGTTTGCAGAAAATCCATGTTCTTGTATACCATTATTGTAGGGCCCAAAATGCAACTTTGGAGGCGAAAAAGAATAAATATGTGTTAAAAAATGTAAATATTCCATGTTTTATATGATTGTTTTTATCTTTGTTTAATAAATTAATGCAATTCGAAATATTTCTTTAATTCTCATTTCTGTTCCAAATTTTACTTCTAGAACCGATTCCGAAGAACAAAAATGTGTTCCTATTTTGCTTACAAACACCTGTTGCTTTTGGGACAATCCCTTTGTAAAAAGAATCGGTGTTGCACAAGAATTAGAACAGGTTCTAGGGAAGTATAAGTTGTTCCACAATCGGTTCTTTGCAACCGAAAATTTTGCTGGGATGTTTTACTTCAATAGTAAAATAGACAAAAGTAAAACGATCTGTCGAAAATATAAATAATGGCCACATAACAAATAGTGCTCGATTCGGGAGTACTCTTTCACCATTCACCTCCTTTTTAAAAATTTGATATCCTTTCGAATTTTAAGATTTTTAAATTTTTCCGTTTAATTATTTAAGATAATAACTACAAATTATATTTTAAAAAGAAAAAAAAATTAAATCTTGAAATTCAAAAGAATATCAAATTTTTAAAAAGTAGGTGAATGGTGAAAGAGTACTCCCGAATCGAGCACATAATCTTGTCTTAGTAGTTTTTGTTTTGATGAAAAGTTTTTTTGCATAGCCGGCCTTCGGCCGGGCTTAGGTATTCCAAAGTTCATGCCTTAAACCCACCATCTCTGCAAATTTTAACTTTTCTGGGTAGAATGTGTTTTGGTAGAAATAATTTTTATAATATTTTCGGTCATTTTTCATTTCTTTCTTGGGCTTATTTTCGTTAATTTTGGGCAAAGCTTCGTATTTTTCTTTTTGGGTAATTTTTCATATTTATTGGGTAATTTTGTATTTGGGCGATTTTTCATAATTTTTTGGGCGATTTTGCCTACAGCCGAAAAACTGTAAATGCAGTTTCACTACATTAAGTCTCTAGTTTCAAATGAATATTATCCAGTTCGTTTTTGGCAACTTTTTTTAATTTTTGCTGGACGGTGTTAGGGATGGAGAATATGTTTACTCGAAAAAAATGTTGATGGGTAAAAACTAATTGGGGTTCGTTTTGCTGTTTACCCCTCAAGGACGCACCACTAGAGCAGTGGATCTGATATAAAAATTGGAAAAATATATAGTAATACAAAAAATATAGTAATAAAATTTGTAGAATCGATACAAGTTTTCTCCAAAATAATTTTAAAAAGTCAAAGAGTACAAACATTTTTAAAAATATGATTTAAGTTTCAAAATAAACAAATAGAAAAGTTAAATTCGACTTTGCCGAATCTATGAATACCCTCCACAATGCATTTGTTTAAAGGGTAGTACATTTTTTAACGTGAAAAAATTAACAATTTTGATTAGAAATATATTATTTTGAGTAAAAAACTTATTTTTTGTCATTTTAAAAAAAAAAAAGAAAAATTACTAATTTTTTTTTTTTGAGTGTAAAATTTTTTTCGAGTGTTATGTTTTTTTTACTGTAAAAATATTTCTGAGTGAATGCACGTATGTATGTACACAAAATATTGTCATTTTTGTAAAAAAAAAAAAAATTTTTTCTGTAAATTTTTTTTGAGTGTAAAATTTTTTTGAGTGTAAAATTTTTTTTGAGTGTAAAATTTTTTTTGAGTGTAAAAGTTTTTTCGAGTGTAATTTTTAAGTAACCAATGCTTTTAAAACTAAACAAGCTTAAAAAGCATTGCTTTGTTTGAAAAGCATAGTTATAAAACACGTGGCATTTTAGATAAAACTAATCTGAAATTCAGGGTTTTGCTTATAACTTTTGAACCTGGACCGATTGAGCTGAAATTTAATACCAAACAGACCCGGGGAACGGCAAAGATACATGCCAAGCTTCAGTAGTCTCATTATTGTCTTTCGAAAGTTATTGTGTTTTTTATCTCGGAAATTCGCGAAAAACCCTTGCCGAAATTTACTCTTTTGCTCATAACTTTTGACCCACTGGACCGATTTGGCTGGATTGCAATACCAACCTGACCATGTAAATGACAAACATATATGCCAAACTTCAGTAGCCTCTGTAAAGTCTTTCAAAAGTTAGCGTGTTTTCTACGGACAGACAGACAGACAGACAGACGGACGGACGGACGGACGGACGGACATCGCTAGATCGACTTAAAATCGATCGAGGATCATAAATATATATACTTTATGGGGTATAGACCAATATTTCGAGGTGTTACAAACGGAATGACAAACTTATATATACCCTCTATCACTAGAGTGGAGGGTATAAAAAAAGGCCAGTACCAAAGAAAAATAAAAAGTCTATTTTAACAAAAGTTTTATTTTAAATGTTGTTTTTTTATTTTTAGTACCAAAAGGTACATAAAAATAAAATGTATTTATTCGGCCTTTATATATGTATATATATTCGATTAGAGTTTTATTCTAGTTCGAGGCCCAAAAATATTTCTATTTATGATATTGTCATAATAGAGTATTTTTAATTTATTGCTTTAAAAAAGTTACTATCTCATAGTATGTCTGTACTGATCAGTTTCATCCCCACTAAAGGAATCTTCAGCAGACTTTAGAGAATCATCGTTGGTCAATCAAACATCAAACCAGACATAATATTTGATATATTTCCCAAGTTATATGAGAAGTACTATTATGAAGGTCCGAAATCTGTTTTCCAACAAAAATAACTCTTTTAAAGCAAAAATGGTATATATTAAATCACCGTCGGTAACTATTAATATATGTGTTGCTGTTATTTTACAATAACAACAGTGCCTAACCAAACAATAGTGTTGGTAGGATAAGTCGTACTAAACTTTGTGTTAAATGTTGTTATTTTTGTTGGAAAACAGATTTCGGACCTTCATAATAGTACTTCTCATATAACTTGGGAAATATATCAAATATTATGTCTGGTTTGATGTTTGATTGACCAACGATGATTCTCTAAAGTCTGCTGAAGATTCCTTTAGTGGGGATGAAACTGATCAGTACAGACATACTATGAGATAGTAACTTTTTTAAAGCAATAAATTAAAAATACTCTATTATGACAATATCATAAATAGAAATATTTTTGGGCCTCGAACTAGAATAAAACTCTAATCGAATATATATGTTTTATTTTAAATTTCAAATTTTCTATACATTTTTTGACAGTCGATTTTAAAAAGAAAAACAATTTGCATGGAAATAAAATTAAAAGTCGATTTTGTAAGTGTCCTATTTGGCATGGAATGCCCCATATAAGCCTTTTTTAACCGGGTCTGTTTGAGTTTTCAAACTTTCGGATAAAAATTAATTTTTCTCAAAACAGAGCAGATATTTTTGGTTTTCATTTTATATTCGAATAATTTTCGTTATGGAGTTTTGTCGTAGACATTCAAGTACTTTTTATGTTTATCTAGTAAAACATACATACACAGCAAAAAAGAATATGATTAAAATATTAATTTAATAAACAAATTTATGGAGAATTATTTTTGTAGTTGACTGAATTAAAAAATTAATCAATATTAATAAATAACATTTAAATTGAAGTTCTTGATTAAAAAATTAATATATTTATAAAATTGAATTTTTTTTTTTTTTATTTGATTTTTTATTATAATTAATTTTTTTTTAAAATTAATTATAATTTTTAATATTTTGATTAAAAAAAAATAAAAAAAAATATTAATAGAGACTCTAATAAATTTTTTTCTGTGTAGTTATAAAATTTGCCTTTGAAATATTATTTTTGTTCGTAAACCTAAACTAAAATTTTCAAAAAAATAAAATCGTATAGTTTCGTGTGTGTTGGTGGACATAATTTGTTTTAATATTTTACATAAAAAAATGGACATAACTATCTGTTTAATAGAATCGAAGATCCTACACCACCTTCTTTGAGGATAAACAAGCCAATAAAAGCAAAATAATTTTATAACAGGTCACATTATTTTAAATACAACAGAGGGAAAAACTGACGCTTATAAAAGTGCCAAAAAAAAACTTTTTCTAATCCACCCCAGCAAAAAAAGAGCTTACCATTCACTACAAAATTCACCACAACTTATGAACCAGATGTACTTCTTCTTCAACTGAAACATTGATGAATTTAATATGGGCGTGACACACAAAGTATGTTCTTTTTATCGCCACTTTTCAGTGGCGAAAGATTGACACTTAAGTATAACATATATCACTAGTGTTTTTATCACAACTTCTGAAGTAGTGGTCCGGATGTTAATATAACTTGACCTTTTGGAAGCACTTTTTTCATCACTTTAGAAGTACATATTTCTTGGCATTTTGGGTGTGATTATGTCATTTTTAATTAATGATTTAGAACTTCTAAATTAGAAGTTCTTTTTTCACTTATTTTTGTAAGATTGATTGAAAGAGTATTTTTTTGTAATATTTACACTAAAAACACTGTTCGACAGCAAAAAGCTTTCAGTGAAATTTCTAACTGGTCCTTATAGATTTTGGTCTCCTGCTTCCAAATCTAGCTGTTAAAAAGTAAAAAAACATTTTTAGGGGTCCACTGTTACGTATTCTTACGTTGCTTCCACGAAATAGGAATGCACCTCCTGATTCTAAAACTGCAATCCACAAGTTTCAAGCATGTTCTGTTTTTGAGATATTCGCATTTGAAAATTTTAGTGTGATTTATAAAGAATATAAGTGCGTAACAGTAGAGTTTGAGTTTTTCAAACGCCAATATTTCAAAAACAGTACGCGATAGAAAAATTTGGATGCCAGATTTGGAATAAAGATGTCTTATTTTTACTAAATCGAGTTCTATTGTTTTTGAGCAACTTAAGAATACGTTACAGAGGAGACCCAAATATTTCAATTGTAAACCGCGAATATCTTAAAAACCTTACGTGATAGAAAAATTAATTTCATTGATAATCTAACGTGTATACTTCGAATTAAAAAAGAAGTAATTATAGAGATTACAAAACTATAAAAATTCACGGCGAACTGATTCACAAGTTTGTTTTGACCGCAAGCCTATACCTCAATTTTCTAAAAAGTTTAAACAATCTTTAATAATGTGATGCAGCAACATCTGCTTTAGTTTTTGTTTCAGTTGAAAAAGAAGTTCATATGTTGTAATTTGATTTGGTTCCTAAGAACATATGAAAAAGGTACTTCAAAATCATTAAGCAAAGAACTGGTGAAAGATGTTTTTATGGTTATTTTGTAGAATTTTTGGAAGTGATTTTAAAAGTACTTCCTACGGAATATGAAGTTCGGCACCTATCGCTACTTTGTATGTAGTGAAACCACTACTTCTTTTTGAACCACTTCGTTTATTTTTTGCTGGGACAGTTTGAATATCCTCTAAAGGGGCATGGCATAGTTATTATATAAAGTAAATCTATGCATAACTACTTAAAGAAATGTGTACACATATAATACTATACATTAGGGCGTCCCGTCAAATCTAAACTTTTGAATTTCGTAATAATTGCCTAACGATGGCCTCGGAGTAGCTGAATGTGAAAAAATTAAAGAAATAATTTTGTAAGGTCATCTTCAGTCGGCCACCAGTGGTAAAAGTTTGAAAAAATTACGTTATCGACCAAATTTCATGTCCGAATTTTTTAACCAAATCCGGCTTAAAAATTTTGAAGTTTTGCGTACTTCATGGGAAATATATTTTAAAAATTCCAAAGTAACGATTTTGGTCGAGAGATGCTGATTTTTAAACATAAAACTTTTTTTAAGACCAAATTGGTCTTAAACAAGTAAAAAAGTTACATTCGGCCTTGCCGAATGTATTGATACCCTCCACAATTTCAAAAAGATTATTGAAAAAAACTGTATTTAAAAGGAAATTACTTTTGAAAAAAAAAAAAAAATTTTGAAAAAAAAAATTTCCGCGAAAAAAAATTTTGGTAAAAAAAATCCGCGATTTTTTTTGTCAAAAAATATGTTCGTACTTGTTTAAATACCATTTGGTGTTCAATTATGTTCACATATGTATGTCAACAAAGAAGCCGAATTAAAGCATTTTGTATTTTTAGGCTATGTTGAATGTACTGAAATTTTTGCGGTGTTCTTACATTTTCGTTCATAACTTTTGAACCGCTGAACCGATATCGCTCAAATGCAATACCAAACTTCTCGGGAGAACTACCAATAAATATGTTATGTTTCAGTCATCTCTGTGCAATATTTTGTCCGTGACAGCATTTTCCACAGACAGACAGACGGACAGACGGACAGACGGACAGACGGACAGACGGACAGACGGACATCGCTAGAATGTCTTAGAATCGATCTAAGACATTTCGATGAGTTACAAACGGAATGACAAACTTATATATACCCTCTATCACTAAGTGGAGGGTATAAAAATGAAAAATGTTTAGTAGGTTAAATGAAAAATATTAAAAAAAAAACACGATTCTGGTCCAAAAATGCTGATCAGCATCTATGGGCCAAAATCGCTGATCAACATTTTCGTACCAAAATCGTGTTTTTATATTTTTTGTAATATTTTTTAGATGCACATGCTGAACTTTTTTCAACTTTTGGGACCAAAAGAATCGGCATCTGTGGTCCAAAATCTCATTTTTGTGTCGGATTTGATAAAAACACTCGGACATGCATTTTTGACGAAAAGAGTAATTTTTTCAAACTTTAACCGCTGGTTGCCAACTGAAGATGCCCTTGCAAAACTTTTTCTAAAATGTTCCTGCAATACGTGGCCATTAGGGTGGGTCGATGAAATGCATATTTGCGAATCTCGTTAACTAATAGCAAAAACTCGACGCGCATTTTCGAGCTGATAACGGGAAAAATCATGAAAAAAATTTAGGAGGGTACTTTTTAGGCCTCTACAAGTGGTTTTAGTTCGCGGTTTTTGGAAAAAAAATATTTTTTTAAATTTTTTAAAAATATTTTAAAAATTAAGTAAAATAATGCTTATTACGAAACTAGTTCCAAAAAAAAATTATCTCGCCAATTTTAGCCCGTGGATGCATTTTTATATCCAGGAAAGTTCGATTTATTTTATAAAAAAAAAATTGTATTTCATAATAGCACTCAAATGGTGCATAAGGCCGATTTAAGAACATGAATGATAAAAATAAAAAAATTGCGGGTATTTATAGCAATCCACAAGTGCAAAAAATTCGCAAATTACAAAAAATTTAAAAATGGGTATCAAAATTTTGGTAAAATAAAGCGTTTTAAGAAAATGATAAAAAAACCAAACAAATTGCCGGCTATTTATAGCAATCCGCAAGTGCAAAAAATTCGAAAGTACCAAAAAAAATTAAAAAATGGAAAAATGGGTATCAAATTGTTGGTATAAAAATGCATCCACGGGATAAAATTGGCGAGATAAATTTTTTTTGGAACTTGTTTCGTAATAAGCATTATTTTACTTAATTTTTAAAATATTTTTAAAAAATTAAAAAAAATATTTTTTTTTCAAAAACCGCGAACTAAAACCGCTTGTAGAGGCCTAAAAGTACCCTCCTAAAATTTTTTCATGATTTTTCCCGTTATCAGTTCGAAAATGCGCGTCGAGTTTTTGCTATTAGTTAACGAGATTCGCAAATATGCATTTCATCGACCCACCCTAGTGGCCATCGTTCGGCAGGTTTTACGATACGAAATTCAAAAGTTAAGATTTGAAGGGACGCCCAACTATACATGTTTTTTTATTTATATAGCTATATGTGTTTGCATTTTGTATACTCACATAAAAATTTGATTAAATTTATAATTAAAAAAAAAATAAAAAATCGTAAAATTCATATTTACTTACTGAATTCTGCTAAGCGTTTTTATTATACATATTTAAATATGAGAGAAGGGAGTATTCAAAACACATCGACATTTAATATTTATAATTTATTTTTTTGTTTAAATAAAGAAAAAAATTTAAGAGTTAATACAAACATCGAATAAAACAAAGGTATAAAGGAAATGGAGAAAATATTTTATTATATAAAAAGAAATTTATCGAAGGAAAAAAAAAACTATAGGTTAATATATAGGATTGGTTGTTTACAAAGGTTGGTTTGTTCGAAAAAAGGCAAATTTTCACAATCTTTTGCTCTCACTTAACTGAAGGTAGTCTCCTGAAGGACATGCTAAGAAGATTCTACAGAAGATAGCTACTATGTGTGTAGGCTATTAAAAAGAGTATATCTTAACAAACAAAATTATTTTTACGGCCTATCACTTAAGTTTTTAATTTTTTTATTTTTTTTATTTTTATTAAGAATTAACATATAATTACAAATCATATACTAATTTTACCTAACCGAGAACTGGTAACAATGACCTTCGTCTCGTTGTAGCGAAACAGACCAAGGCCTCTGGTGGGAATCGAACCCACGACCCCCAGACTCATAGGCTAGCACGCTACCAACTAGCCTACTGGGGCGCCTTTTTTTTTTTTTTAATTTTTTTATTTTTTATATTTTTTCATAAACAAAACTACAACATGCTGTGACTGAGTTCTGCACACAGAAAACAAATTTGCTAATTTCCAACTGAAATTCTGTTGTTGCAACAAAAATTCGGTTGATGCATTTGTATTATGGTTATGACATCTAAATATCGTTAGTTACAACTAAATTTTGTTAATACAACTCTCTTTTAATTGAAACCACTAAAAAATTCGTCTGCCACAGCAAAACATGGTAGCAGAAACCGAATTTTGAGTTGATACAACTGAAAAATTCAGTTGGAAATTTCGAACGATATTCGAGTGAGAGAGTTGGTATTTGTACCGTTTTAACCATAAGGACATATAGAGAACGTGTCCGGAAACCTGGAAAGGCCAAAAAGTTCACTATCACAAAAATAGGACCCTAATTTTTCATGATAATTTTTCCTTTTTGTACTGATTTTTTTAATAGCATACAACGCTTTTTAATTTGTTTTTAAAGAAATTTTTAAATTTTTCGTGTAGAAAAAGTTTCAGATTCTCATTTTTCGTAAAAAAAGTCTCAGATTCTTACACATTTTTCTTATGGAAAAATTCAGAGATTTTAAAATATTTTTTCGTATCGAAAAATGTAAAAACTCTTCGATTCTGAAACATTTATCGTAATGAAACAGTTTTAGATTCTGAGACATTTTTCTAGAAAACGTTTCAGATTCAGAGACATTTTTCGTATAGAGAAATTTTTAGATCCTAACTGTAAGACATTTAAAAAAAAAGTAGGCTCAGATTCTGAGACATTTTCATATAGAGAAATTCTCAGATTCTAAGATATGTTTCGTATAGAAAAAGTCTCATATTATAAAATATTTTTCGTATAGAAAAATTCTCAGATGCTGAGATATTTTTCGTATAGAAAATTCTCAGATGCTGAGATATTTATCGTATAGAAAAAGTCTAAGATTCTGACACATTTTTATGTATAGAAAAAGTCGCAGATTCTGAGACATTTTTCGTTTAGAAAAAGTCTCAGATTCTGACACATTTTTTGTATAGAAAAGTATCAGATTTTGAGACATTTTTCGTATTAAAAAATCTTAGAATCAAAGACATTTTTCTTATAGAAAAAGTCTTAGAATCTGAGACATTTTTGGTCTACTTTTCGTAAAGAAAAATTCTTAGATTCTGGGACTTTTTTCACCTAGACACACTTTTAGACGTATGGAAAATGTCCAGATTCTGAGACATTTTACATATAAAATAGTCTCAGATTTTGAGATATATTTCGTAAACTAAAAGTCTCAGATCCTGAGAAATTTTTCGTATAGAAAAATTTTTTGATTCTGGGACATTTTAACATAGACTAATTTTTAGATTCTGAGACATATTTCGTAAAATAAAAGTCTTAGATTTTGAGACATTTTTCCTAAAGAAAAAGTTGCAGAGTCTGAGATATTTTTCTTACAGAAAAAGTCACAGATTTTGAAACATTTTTCATGTAATAAAAGTTTTATAACCAACAGCATTTTACATGTAAAAGCCTCAGATATTTTTCCTACGGAAAAAAATTAGATTTGGAGACATATTCTGTAGAAACAGTGTCAGATTCTGAGACATTTTACAATTAAAAAAAGTATCAGATTCCGAGACCATGTCCTATAGAAAAAGTGTCAGATTCTAAGAAATTTTTCTCTCTAAAAAGTCTCTGATTCTGAGACCTTTTTCCTATACAAAATGTCTCAGATTGTAGATATTTTTCCTATAGAAAATATTTCAGATTCTAGACATTTTTCCTATAGAATAAGTCTGAGTATTGTGAGACCTTTTTTCTAAAGAAAATGTCCCAGATTTTGAGATATTTTTCGTTTAGAAAAAGTTTTAGATTCTGGGACGGGACATTTTATGTATAGAAAAATCTTAGATTTTTAGACATTATTCGTATAAAAAAATCTTAGATTCTGAGACCAAAAGTCTAACATTCTCACATATTTTTCGTACCGAAAGGTCTCAGATTCTGAGAAATTGTCATGCGACTTATTGCTTCCACTGGGCCCCCAAACTTTTGTGTGCCATAACCTTAAGAGGGCCTGTGTGGTAACTACCATATTCGTACATTAAAACGAATGAGATTATAGGATAGAACTATAGAACGTTGCAGCTCCCATGTAAGATGAAACATCAAAACGCTTAAAATCAAAAACGGATTTCATAAAAATTCTGTAGTTCTCTTGAATTTCATTGTGTCAAAATTCGTTGGTTTCGAAAATATTCATTACTCATACGCAGTGGTTGACACAATAAAATATGTAAAAGAGAATTACAGAATTTTTATGAAATCCAATATCCAAATGCGATTTTCTCGAAAAATACAAAAAAATGCCCTCCTGATTTTTGTTGTGTAATGCAACATCTAAACTTTGCAAATAAAAATTGAAATAACAAAAAAAATGTGGCCAGATTTTTGATAAATTGAGTTTTTTTTAAAAAATTAAAAATTTCAGAACAGGTTCTGAAATTTTTCTATTATAAAAATTTTTAATCGATAGCTCACAAAAAAATATAAATGAATAAAAGTTTTTGAAATTGTTTGCATTCCGTTATAATTTTATTAATATTTAATTGAAGGAACTCGACACAAATTTTACCATTTTTCCAATATTTAAAAATTGAAAAATTAAAAATGTAATTGAGGGGGTTAGAGCACAAGGGGTTCAAGTGCCTTATATTTATTAATGAGAAAAAAGAGGTTGAAGTTAAATTGCAATAAAAAATGTTGGATGCTATCTAGAATATTATTTTTTAGTTAATAGATATCCTGAGATATATTTTAATCCAACAAGCTAAACAAATACCATCTTTTACACACACAAGCACCCAAAAATGGCCTTTGAAGTTAGTAAGTCGCACTTATACCCCTTGTGCTCTTACTTTTTTTATAAATTTCTAAATATATGAACTTATACCTCAAAATAATGTTAAATATACGTAAAAGAAACCCAACATTTTATTAAAAAAATCTTTTATGGTTCTTTGTAACATTTTTAAGTCGTCATAATCAGATTCCATGACATTGTCGGGCTCATCTTTATCATCATTTGGGCGTCCCGTCATATTTAAATTTTCGAATTTCGTGTCGTAATACCTGCCGAACGATTGCCACGGAGTAGCTAAATGTGGGAAAATTTATAAAAAAATTTTGCAAAGTTATCTTCAGTCATCAACCAGCGGTAAAAGTTTTCAAAAATGACGTTATGAATTTTTTCTTACTTTATGGGAAAAATATTTAAAAAATTTCAAAATAGACCTTTTTGGTCCACAGATGCTGATTTTCAAACATAAAAAATATTTTTTAACCAAATCGAACTTAAAAGTCGGAAAACGTTGAGTATTTTATGTGAAAAATATTAAAAAAAATAAAAACACTATTTTTGTCCAAAAGTGATGATTAGCATCTGTGGACTAAAATCCCTGATCAGCATTTTTGGACTAAAATCGTGATTTTAAATTTTTTTTTTTTTTTATATTTTTTCGATAACATGCTTTACATTTTCCCACTTTTGGGACCAATTTGGATAAAAAAACAATTTTTATGTTTAAAAATCAGTATCTGTGGATCACCATTTTTTTTTGGGAATTTTTTTAATATTTTTTCTATAAAGTACGCAACAATTCCTAATTTTTGAGCCGGATTTGGTAAAAAAAATCGGACATGAATTTCTGTCGAAAAACGCAATTTTTCACATTTTGACCGCTGATTACCGACTGAAGATGACCTTGCAAAATTTTAATACTATTACTACACGAACTTCTCAGAATTCAACCACTTTTTCCATGCGAAAAATTTAATTTTACACTGAAAGAATTTTGTTCATTACGGCTATGAAAACGTACATTGATTCTATGAACAAAATCATTAGAAGGGAGCCAATGATGCCCTTCATAGAATCTATGAAACAAATTCATAGAAACCAGATACCTATGAAAAAGTTCATAGACTATGGAAAAAAAAAATTATTGTTCAATTCTATTTTTATTTATTTTATTATTTATTTTTTATTTACTTTATTATTTTATTTTTATTTATTTACAATATTCTATTTTTAAAAATGTATTTTTAACTTATCCCCACCGAGATTCGAACACAATACCAGTTGTTTGTGAAGCTAAGTCTCTAACCACTGAGCTAAAGTAAATAAACAAGTTATATTACTTAAAGTCCATTTTCTGCTTTAAAATATTATGCTCTGCCCATTGCTCTGCCAAAATCTGTGTGTATGTTTGCAGAAAACAAAATGTTTGTGTATTTGCAGAAAAAAAATAACGAACATTACAAAACTAAGTGTTAGTCGGCGAGGTTTTCCTCCTTTGGTGGCGCTGATAGCTAAGGCGTCGATTATAAATTTCCCAGCCGGTAGGTCTTGGGTTCGAACCCCGCCAGGGCAGCAATATTTTTTTTTTTTTTACGTTTTTTATTTTTTTTTTATATTTTTTTTATTTTTTAATATATTTATTCAAATTATTTAATTATAGTAACATTATTTTAATTTTTAAAAAATTATTAATAACATTTTTTTTCTATGAATTTTTTCTATGAATCTTACAAGATCTATGAATAAAATTCTATGAAATATTTCACAATACTAATGAATATTCATTCAGCCAATGAATTGTTTCAAAGATTCTATGAATTTGGTTTTATGAAATATGTTCATAGATATTATGAACAATAATTCTTACAGTGTAATAATTGCTTGGAGCACAAGGGGTTCAAGTGCTCATATACCCCTTGTGCTCCAAACAAAACAGCTATTTTAGTAACAAAAACTAGAAATGGTCGCCATATCTCGCTATCGGATGAGAATTCCACATCCATCTCTTGTGCTCTAAACTTCTCTGAACTTCACCTACTAATTCCATATGTTAACTCATTTTTTTTAAAAAAGTCACTTGAATCCCTTGTGCTTTGAGCCCCTCAATTATCTTAGTTCCATATAGGACTATCCATTTAACCTATTCAGTCATTCATGGCACACATGTTTTTCTGTAGCGAGACATTTGGTGTGGAATGCCCATATATTTAACTAGCATACTTCCGACGATTGATTATGGTAAAGTAGAGCAAAAAAATATACGTTTGTCGGCGTTTTTTAAAAGACCACGTCGGAATTTTATTTCAGTGGTGGTTAAAGTTTCCCATTGAAAAAGGGGGAGGGCAGGGTTGAAATGTTCTACAAAAGTGTTAGCCATACAATTTAACTATATGTGTCGGAGCACGCCAAAGCCCAAAACTTAACACAACCAAAAAAAAAAAACAGTTAAAAATTATGATTGCCCACTAAGGGTTAATTTTTTTCTTTTGAATTTTTTGAAGGAGAATCTTTAATTTCACTGTGTTTTGGTGTTTGTCTTAATTTTTGGGCATTAGTGTGTTCTTCCCGGTGTAGTAGTCTTGTATGAGAAATTTTCTAAGTAACAAAATTTTCTTCCTCAAAGATTAATGCAGTTCCTTGACTCCAAAAACCGATCATTTGAAATCCTTTATTTCTTTAAAATTCTATGCTATACCTTCAGTTAGTTTTTTTTTTTAGCTGGCGATTGTGAAACTTAACCTTAATCAGCTATAAAAAATGTTATGTATTCGTTTTTAATGTTGTTTTAAGATTTTTTGTTTTATTATATATTTTTTATAAATTTTTTTCTTTGATTTTTGATACTAATGATGGAAATCGATTGCTGACATTTAAAGCAAAGTGTTAAAGCATTCTAACTAAAGTTTTTTTATTTTTTAAATTTTTCATTTCAGTTTAATTAGATGATTATACAGCTGCCAAAGTTTTTATCAACTATTTTATATTAAATTTGACTAATTAAAAACAATTACAGTAATAGCAACAGAGCAGTAAGTAAATTTATTGAATTTTGTAAAAAAAAAGAATTGAAAAAAAATAGAATTGAACTAAATCAAATTTAAAAGCAAAGAAAACAATAATGAAGTAATAACAACAATAGACAATTAAAGCACAGTTTTTTGAAGCGTTAATTTTTACACATTGACTAATTGTCACTTTTCCAGAAAGTGTTTTAAAATCGCTTGAAGCTCTTTTTTTTGTTGAATTAATTTCAACATTACAATATTGATATGAATATTTTTTTTTGTTAAA
This sequence comes from Pegoplata infirma, assembly GCA_963921195.1. NCBI lineage: Eukaryota > Metazoa > Arthropoda > Insecta > Diptera > Anthomyiidae > Pegoplata > Pegoplata infirma. The sequence goes on from OY992540.1 coordinate 124,042,092, forward strand.
TATAACGAAGTATCCCAGCAAAACTTTGGTAATGGGTAGTGATTATATAACACATTACCAGGTAATGTATATACCTTATTTGTAGCATTATTTTAGGATGTCTTACCAAACATTTGTTCCACAACGTATTATTTTAAAGTGAAAAATAATGCATTACTAATAATTTGCTACGTAATGCATGATTATTGGAAAAATGTATTTCATATATATTATTTCTAAACATTATATCATGGATGATTTATATTTGGTTACATTATGTATTATTTAAAAGTTTGAAATAATGCATTATTTAGAATTAAATGCATAATGCATTACAATAACATAAAAAATAATTATTTTATAAAAAAATGCATAAGTTTAAACTAGAAATGGGCTCACGACAAGAAATTTCTAACGACACACACTCACTAGCATATTATATCTACTTACACTCACTTACAATCACGTGAGTAAATTTAATACAAAATTACTTTTTCACTACTCGTAACACCTTACATATTATCTTCTGGTATGCTATATTATTTCATTTCTCGTAACCTATAAAATATCATATATTTTACACCTTACTGGTATTCTTCGTTATAAATTTATGACTTATTTTATACCTTACTGGTATTCTATGTGATAATGTGGATGCATTACTTTGAGTCTCATCGCCTGTTAAAATCATCAATGCTGCAATGTATAAAATAAGAGATCATATACCTTATTTTATACCTTATTTGGTAATCTAAGTTTTGCTGGGATGGGTTAAAATATTAATAACCAAGGAACGGATTTTCCTTCCCACAATTAAAGAGCTAAATTTTAGGAACCAACATTTTACATGTATCTTATTGTTAGTTTGATATGGTGCCATAGCACCATACTATATAAAACTATATACTATATAAAAATATTCTGAAATTATTCTCATGTTTTTAAGTAATTCTCAGATTCTAGGAACTTTTTCGTATACAAAAATTCTCAGATCCTGAATGAAACATTTTTCCAAATGCAGATTCTCAGATTGTCAAAAAATAACAGTTTCTAAAACATTTTTTCCTATAAAAAAATTTGATACACTTTTCTTAAAAAAAAAAAATATTAAATTTTATAGCATTTCCGGATAGAAAATATTTAAGAATAAAAATATTTTACGATTCTTAGATTTTGAAACACATTTTATATTTACAGTTTCAGAAACACATTTCCCATAGAATTTTCAGAATCTTCCAAGAGGAAAATGTTAAAATTCTTAGAGAATTTTTATACAAAAAGAAATATTCAGTTTTCATAAGAAAAATTCTAAAACATTTTTCCTAAAAATATACTTCTCTACAGAAAAATTTTCAGATTGTAAAATTTTTTTAACACAAAAATTCGCATAAATTTTCCTGAACAAAATTTTAAAGATTCTGAAATATATTTCCTTAAGACAAACTCTCAATTTCTGAAACGTTTTTTCTATAGAAAAGTTATCCGATTCTTAAATACTTTGTTTCTCAGAAGAGAAATGGGAGAAATCCCATTCCCCTCCCCCTGGAACAACGACTGCTTTCAACTACTTTTTATTAATTGTTGTAGAAAACCCTGTCTTTCTACCGAAAGACAACATCATACAGGCTTTACGAATTGTTTAGGCTTTTGCCAATTTTATTTTTTCTACTAAATATTTTAGATAAGCTGGCACCTTTATAAATTACCATAATATGTGTCATGAAAAAATTTTAATTTTCATTGAAAATTTAGATAAATTACAAAGTTTTACTAAGACAAACTGTGCCAACATCTTATTTATAATATTCATGCATTTTTTTGTTGGTGAAAATGTTGCTTACAATTTTGTTTTATATTTTAATCACTTGATGTTAGAATTTAACAATTTATGGCTATTTATTGTTCATCTTCTAATGGAAATATTGTTCTTGACAAATGAAAACATTGTAACAAATAAAAATATTTACACAAATGGGCATATTAAACATTAGAGTGACATTTTTTCTTCAAATAATGATTTACCTACACTCTAATTAAAATGATTTCAGTTTCCTACTATAAATTGGGTAAATTTACACAATTTGCGTAATTTTACTTAAAATTATTTGAAATTTGCACAATTTATGGTAGTATATTATTTGAAGTGTAGAGTGTACTTGACCTTAAAGATATGTGATACAAATTTGAGTCCAATTGGATTGAATTAACTCAAGGCGCCCAGCGATCAAAGTTTTGGGTTTTTAAAAATTAAAAGAAAATTTAAAAAATATATCACAAAATCTTTTTTAAATTTAAACTCAGTGAAACTGAAATAAATGTTTAAAAAAACCGGCAGTTTTTGGAATTTAGAAAAACTGTAAATGCAGTTGTGTAAACAAGACCTTGAACCAGCACTGAGCAATGTTTAAGGATTACCCCACTTTATCCGTAAAAGTTACAGAGGGTTAAAGTTGAAAAATCGATAAAAATGGCTTGAAATAATCCATAGTTTTTACCTTCTTTCGCTTTTTTTTAAGTTCTCCTTATATTTCAATCTATTCCGGCATAACACAAAGTCAGTACGTAGATAGAGATTATTTTAATGTTGGTTTGATAGATGCTTCATCGCTTGGTAAGAAGTTATAAGACGGTTAAGTTTTGAAACCAAAAATTAAGAGTTTTTAAATTTTAGAGGTTTTTTGATCAGGGATTTCGGCCCCCTCTATAAAATCAAAAAAATTGAACTGGAGTTGGTAGCTGTTGTAATTCTTAACATTTTGGAATTAATCCCGTTAATATGCCACGAATAGTTAAGGAGTTTCAGCAGATCAAATTTCGAAAGAAAAAACGTAATTTTTTTAAAATACCAGTTTTTTGCGAGGCACATTTGCGGTTTCATTCGAAATTTGGTGGACTCTTGCGTAAACCGAGTTTTTTGTGAGTTTACATAAAAAATCACTGGCGGGCTTATAAAAAATAAATTGCAAAAATTTTATGGCATTTTTGAAAATTGTGCGAAATTTGCAAATCTGTTTCCTATTATTTTTGGTAGCAATTAATGCATCATGTTCATTTTAATACACCAAAAGACGTGCCTTAACGAACTGATTTGCTTTTTGACTTTTTACTTTAAGCCATTCTGAGCGGAAAGCGCGATGATTTAATCAAAACCTGTTTTGATCTGGCACATCCAAGGCTTTACACGAAATCCGATGAAATTTTTTTAAATGAAAGCCCACTTGATGTGTCATCATAAAATCCGAGGCGGGTTAAAAAATTTTGATGATTATAGATTTTTTGGACCATATTAAATTTTCTTGTTATAAAAAAGCATCACCGATTTTTTTTAAACTACTGGTACAATGATACGATTTTCCATGATTTTTTTCAGTAATACCAACGCGCATTGCCTAAATATGTTATAAAAAATTGTGAAACTTTTCTTTTACCGCGAATTAATCGCGATTTTAGGTACTTACAAGGAAAGTCTCCCTAGTGTCACCCGCGGATCTTTATGGAATTGGTTTTATTTTGTAGATCAAAAAAAATAAAGGGACACGCATTTTTTCTTAGCGGCCCAAATTTATATTTAGGGGGTAAAAAGAGGGGTTAAGATAAGGCCATTTTTCAGTTTTTTTCGTTTATCTCCTATATTATGCAAAGAAACCTAGTCATGTTACATATCAAATGAAATGTCTTTGGAAAACCTATCTACGTGTGCTAAGAACGTGTCCAAACATGCACAACTTTTCGTCATATTGAATAAAATACCAAAATTTTAGGACATTTTTGTTAATAAGTCGAAAAATATTAACTTCTTTGGCCCGTTATTAGCACCACGAGTTAGGCATTATTAATACCTTTAATCTGATATCACATATGCTTATATTAATTTTGTTTAAATAGGCGTAAATTGTAAAAAACTGAAAAAGGTCAATTTCCCCCCATACAAGTCGACCCCCCCTAAAAATGAGTTTGGGCCGCTAAAAAAAAATACGTGTCGAATTAATTTTCATTCTAAACAACATATCCAAACTTCATGAAGATCGGAGGGTGACACCAGGGAGACTTCCCTTGTTAGATATTTTTTTTTTTAAATCGTTTGGTCATTAAAGGATTAAATTTTTATCATATATTTTAGAAGAAATGATATATCCTGGCATGTTTTAATAACGCATGCAACCATGCGCGGGTACAAGGGGGGGGGGGGGAAAGGGGAAATTTCCCCCCCCCCAGACCAAATTTTGAAAAGAAAAAAAAAAGAAAAAAAGAGGAAAAAAGAAAGAAAAGGAAAGAAAAAGAAGGAAAAAAGAAAGAAGGAAGTTTTCTAAAAAAATTTCGAAGTCCAAAAATTTTTCATAGAAAAAAATCTGAAAATTTTAAAAGGGAAAATTTTTTAAGGAAAAAGTGAATCAATCTGAAAATTTTCTGTGAAAAATATCTTTCAATCTTATTATGAATTTTGGCATAAACAAATTATGCCAAATATGTGATTTTTTTGTTTAGAAAAATGTTACAGGATCTTAATTTGGTTTATATAAAAAGTGTTTGTCTTCTACACAGCAATAAAAAAAAATATCTTAAAATCTTAAAAATGTTGATAGTCGTACATACATATGTAAAACTATTTTAAAATTTTTCTTTTTTGTAAACAATAAACTTTTTCTAAAGAAAAAAATCTCAGAATCTGAGACTTTTTTATGTGAAAAAGGTTTCAATACTTATGTATAGGAAAAAGGTAGCAGAACAATTTTTCTATGGGAAAAAAGTCTCAAAATTTCTGAATTTGAGATTTATTTTAAGGAAAAAGGTCACAGAATCTGAGTCTTTTTTTAAGAAGAAAAAGGTCTCAAAGTCTGAGACTTTTTATTGTTGAAAAATAGTCTCAGAAGTTGAAACTAACTGAATTGGTAGAAGGGCGCAGAATCTGAGACTTTTTCAACGGGAAAAAGGTCTTAGAATCTAAGACTTTTTTTTATAGGAATAAGGTCTCAGAATCTCAGAAAAATGTCTCAAAATCTTTGACCTTTCTATAGGAAAAAGGTCTTAAAGTCTGAGACCTTTTGTATAGAAAAAACATTTCCGAAGCTAGGACTTTTTTTATAGGAAAAGTGTCTTAGAATCGAAAAAGATTTCAGAATCAGAAAAAGTTCTCAGAATCTGTCACTTTTCTATATAAGAAAAAAAAAAAGCTCTCAGAATCTGAGACTTTTTCTTCAGGAAAAATGTGTGAGAATCTGAGCCTTATTCTTTAGGCATAAAATCTCAGAATTTGAAACTTTTTCTTTAAGAAAAAGGTCTTAGAATCGTAGACTTTTTCTATTGGAAAAAGGTCGAAGAATCTAAGACTTTTTCTATAGAAAAAAGGTCTCAGAATCTAAAATTTTTTCAGTATGAAACAAATCTAATAATAAGAGACCTCTCTTTAGGAAAAATGTCTCAGTAATGCTTTAAAATATGAGACTTTTTCTATAGTAAAATGTCTCAGAATCTGAGACTTTATCTGTGGAAAGAAATTCTTAAAATCTGAAAATTTTTCTATACGAAAAAAGTTTCAGATTCTGAGACATTTTTCGTTAAGAAGAAGTCTTATATTCTGAGACATATTCCCTATAAAAAAAAAATTCACGAAAAATGTCTCAAAATCTGATATTTTCTATGTAGGAAGAATTTCTTCTATTAAATTGTCAGATTTAGACTCTTCTTATGTATACGAAAAATACACAATTTTCTTTTAATTTCTTTAAAAATCCGAAAATTTTTCTATACGAAAATTGCCTCAGATTCTGAGACATTTTCCTATAAAAAATAATTTTTTAACGAAAAATGTCTCAACATCTGATGTTTTCTATGTAGGGAGAATTTCTTCTATTAAAAAATTCTCTTCTTATGTATACACTCAAAAAAAAACGTGGGTATTCAATACTAAAAATTTAGCTACGAGTACTAATGTTTTAGTCCAAAAGGACCTAGTGCAGGAATTGGTAATCAATACTAAAATTTGTTACTAATATGTAGTACATGAAAAATACTAAAAAAACAGTAAATATTACTGCAATTTACTACAGTTTTAGTAAATATAATTACTAAAAAAATCATAAATATTTTAAATTTGTGTCCCATTTAGTAAAAAAAATTACTAATTTTAGTAAATAAAATTGCTAATTTTAGTAAATAAAATTGCTAATTTTAGTGAATAAAATTACTACCTATATCAATTTTAGTAAATAAAAATCAGAAAAAAATTATATATATGTAAATGATTTTTATTTCACTTCGGGTTTAAGATACACTTAATTACATGTCTTCTTAAGCTGTTAAAAAAAATTTTGGCGTTGATTGTACCACATTTGAAAAAATAAATGATTGATGTCGCCATACCATTGAAATCCACTTTGCAAACGATCGCTAAAAATATAAAAAAGAAATAATATCAATACATGTTCAAATGTATGTATGTACAAACATTTTACCACAGAGGGTGCTTTTTTTACATACATTTTTTTGTATTCGTGTGTGTATCCATAAATTCTCTTCATCTTGAGTTTTTTTCACACAGCCATTGAAATAAAAAACGATTAAACAAAAAAACTGACATAGAAATGTTATTTTATTTAATGAACATATTGAAATAAATAAAAAAACATATATTCAATTACTTTAACACAATTTAATTTAATAAATTTATAATATATATTTTTTTACAAACACTCCGTGACCGGGTATCGCGTTGTTTCGGTTTTAATTCTTTTTCGCACTAAACAAACAGAAAAATCTGTTGGTAGCACTGCAGTTAAATGCGAGAAAACGTGGTGGTCGCACACACTGCAGCAGCAAGCAGCAGACGGCAAGAAATAAAAAGAACTGTGTTTAATTATAAATTATACATTTAAAAAATAAGTACTTTTTGTATTTGCAGCTAGGGGTATGCACTTTTAATGTTAAGAAATAAAAAAATGCGTCATTTTAGTGAAATTATAATTAAATAGAGTACACATCATTTTTTCTGTCTGCTGCTTGCTGCTGAACTGTGAAGAAGCATTTAGTGGCTATTACAGACAGTGTTGCCATTACCAATATAATAAAAAAACGCAAAAATCGTAAGAAAAGGGTGAAAATTTACAAAAAAAAATCAGCTACAAGAAAAAAAAGAGAAAATTAAAAAAAATGGAAAATGTGCTTTTTAAGGTTAAAAGGATAAAAAGCGGAAAAAAAGATAATAAAAGTATTTGTTTTTATCATAAATTAAATAAATAAGCTGATACAATCACGAGTAAAAATAATATTACATTCATATTACTTAAAAAAACAATAAATTTAATACAAACTTTTGTATTACATTCAATCAACACGCCACAGATCTTTTTTAATGAAATGTTTGGATATTTTATCAGTTTAATTTTTATGCATTTTACTTCATTTTGACAGTAAACAAACTTGTTTCAAAAAACAACAGTCATTAAATATTTTAAAAAATACTTAGTTGTAAAAAAATGTTGAAAATATGTACCAAAAAGTTTATAATACATTTTCATTAAAAAATATTATATAATATAATACATTTTCTTTAAAAAATATTGTTAGTATTTCCAATCCGTATGAAGTGATATTATACAGGTAGTTTAGTAAAATATTTTACTCATATCTTTCGTGGGGAATCCCAATATTTAAATGTTATAATCCAAAAACTAAATTTGCTAAATGAAACAAAAAAAAATAAATTGCGAAAAATTTTAATTTTTGTACGACCGGTACAAAACTTATTTAAGTTTTGAATCAAATAACAACCAAAAACAGCGTTGCCAATTCAGCGCGTTTCGTGCTGGATTGAAAGCGATCCGACCACCCAAAAAGCGCATTTTTTTAAATCTAAGAAATGGAAAACTTTGTTGAAAATTTTTAAAAAAAGATATTTCACAATTTTTAGACTTATTCTGTGAATAGGCCTGATGATTTTCTATTTTTTTTTTAATCTTGAATTAAAATTATTTTTTTATCGCTTTTTACTTTATCTCAAATTTAGCGCTTTTTGAGTCACTGTTTTGCGCGTTTTGCCTGTTACACAATTTTCGAAAATAAACCCAAATTTTCTTTATTTAAATCTGTCAAAAATACATATTTTAATTGCATCATTAGAAAAATACAACTCCATAAGAAATCCGCCGTCGGCAAGCAAAATGGGCCAGTGGCCAGCGGCCCGCCACCGCAAAAAATTCCTAGTCGGCTTGGTAACCTGCTCACGCATACTAATAAAGTATAAATCAATTATTTTTTATTTTCATGAATTTTGAGAGAACATTTGGGATCTTGATTTATGAACACAAAACACGTTTACCTGCAATTTGGAAGGATACCTTGAGTCAAATTTAAAGGAGACTGTTTTTTTCCAATTACATTACGTCTAAGGCGTAAGTATAATATAAAAATTGATAATATAAAAATCACAAATTAAAAAAAAAATGTCGCGAAAAAATGGAAAAACACCATAAATACCTTATTTTTAAAAACGCGTATTTAAAAACGGCAAGACCAAAAAAGCACCAGCAAATACCCGAAATGTAACATAGTGACAACACTGAATTAAAATTTAACGATTTTGAAAAAAAAAAACAGTTGGTAGCTCTGCTTGTAAATAAGCGCCCCCTTACGGAATTATTACTAACAAAAATAAATTAAAAACCTTATAAATTACTATATATTAGTACTTTTATGAACTAAAAATAGTAAAAAAATTAGTAAAACCAACTACCAACAAAAATTACTCATAAACAGTAAGAAATACTAATTTTAGCACTTTGAAGATACTAAAAAAACTACTGTAATACTGGTAATTGGTAACTTATTAGTAGATCTGGGTTACCAACGCACTTACTAATTTTTTTACTGTAGAATTATTTTGAGTGTACAAAAAATATACAATTTTCTTTTAAAAAAAATTAAAAAAAAAATGATCTAAACGAAATATGATCATGAAAAACAAACCTTATTCGGCAAAAACTAATAAATTTTATGATTTTATAGCTTTCCCATCACTTTTTTTTGTAAAAAAAACGTATCCCTTTTTTTCTCGTCAACAAAGGAGAATTTATGATTTTTTTTCGAAGTAAAAAAAATTTTCCCCCCCAGACCCAAAAGCTGTACCCGCCACTGCATGCAACAAATGTGTAGAAAAAAAATCTTTAAAATATTTTTAAGATTTTTAAAACCGCTAAATCTTAAAAACGCCATAACTTTTGACACCCTTGCGCGATTTAATTCACGCGAACGAATTTCTTATTCTTAAATAGCTTCTAATATTTATGCCAACTTTCATCGATGTGCCATCAAAATAAAAATCACATCTTTTTTACTTCAAAATTTAAGTCTTATAGACGGAATTCCTCATATGTGCCTAATTTTATTTATTTTGAGGAGCTGAACACCAATACAAAAAAAATATAAAATAAAATCGGTCAAACGGTTTTCTAGAAAAAAGGTGTGTGTTTTCAACGTTAAAGAAGTTTAAAAAAATCTCAAATTTTTTTTTTTTTTTGACACTTTCATAGAGCTTGAGACAAACTTTCATTTAAAATTAATTGGCTTAAATCAGTGAGAGAACTGTAATAGGTATCCCTACTAGTCCCGGTCGTTAAACCAATTTGAGCTTCCTATGAAACTTCTTGAATTATTGAATTTTGACATCCGATAATTCAGAAAGATCGTGCAGCTCTCTAGATCCCAGTGAAGCAAGTCTCTGACAAGAAAGTGCCAGTCAATAGCAGAAGAAGTGTTCGATAGTTTCCAATTCCACTTCATCCATGCAACTACGCAAAAAGTAATTTTTTGCAAATTTTAAAAAGCTATGTCTCGAAAACCGTTTGACCGAATTGATTTTTTTTATTCGTGTTCACCGCATCAAAATTAATAAAATTGTTTTGTTAGTAAATATGATCGCTCCATGGCACTTTGGCTGAATTTTCAATTTTGGCGGCAAAAAGTCAATTTGTCAAGTATAGATTTTTAAAATTTTTTTGATTGTGTTCAATTCCCAATATATTGGTAAAAAAATTTAAAAAAGTTATAATAGTTGGCAACACTGTCGATGTGTAAACAGCTGCTAATGTATACAGTTTTTATAACACGTGTTGCAAGTTGTAAAGCAACCAAATTTTAATAAATCTATATATTTTTTTTTTTAAATATATTTTGGTTAAAAAAAATGTTGTGAATATGAATTTTAATACTCGAGGTGATTTTTTTTACGAATTCTTAACATATTTGGAAAAAAAAATTTATTTCGTAGTTATTTTGGAGTTTTTTAGGGGTAATTTTTTGTGAAATTGTGAATAGTTTCATCGTCTTTCGTGGAGTATAACTTAAAATGTTAACAATTGTTAAAACGTTTTTATACATGTAAATCTTCGTAGAAAGCTCAGGTTCTATTGTATATTAATATGGTATGCGAACGAATGAGTTATTAGCAAAAACGTGAATTTTGGATGATTTTTTTTCGCAAATTCACGTATTGAAAAACACACTAAAAACGCTTTAAAGAAAGCTACAAAAATATTTTTGGTTTCTAAATATCACTGGTTTCTTTCATTCAAAAAACTTTTTGTTCTCAAACAAAAAAAAAAAAATACACTCAAAAAAAATTATACACTCAAAAAAATTATACACCCAAAAATTTTTTTTTTATAGTATTAAAAACGTAATTTCCTCAAAATAATAATATTTTTAATAAATTACTATCACTAAAAAAGTGTTTTTCTACTTGAATATTTTTTTCAACAATTGACTACAATTTTTTTACAATTATTCGGTATTCGGCCATATTTGTCCAAAAATGTGACCGAATAGTACTTTTTTGCCTACCGAATATTCGGTCAGACACTTTAAATTATAAAGGAAGATTTTAATTAAATACAGTTTTGTGAGCATTAATTTTTTTTCGAAAATCCCCCTTTTCGAAAATCCCCCTTTTCGAAAGCCTCCTTTTTTTCTCGAACATTTCGACAGTAGAACCCTGCATGCCAAATTTGGTAAGGCTAGCTTATCGGGAAATAGTTTTTGCCGCGATTTAGGGTTTTTCGGCCATAGTGCATTGGTTAATTTTTAGTGTCCGACCGAATACACCTTTTTTGGCCGAAGCCGAATATTCGGCCAAATTTTCGCTATTCGGCCAAACCGAAGCCGAAGCCGAATATTAAAAAAAAATATTTATATTGTAAAAACAAGAAAAAAATAAAACTCGACTCGGCGGGATACTCAAATGCATGAGAATGCTGTCTAGAATTATTTTATTTTAAGCAAAAAATTTTTTTGGACATTTTTGTAGAAAAATATATTTTAGAGTGTAAATTTTTTTCGACCAAAAATTTTTTTTGAATGTAAAAAATGTTTTTAGTTGCAAAAACACTTAGTAAAATGTTTTTGTGGCTCACTAATGTGATTCAAAGTTAGTTTATTGTGTTTTTCAACACGTAAGAACAAATATTATACAATTATTCGGTATTCGGCCTATTCGGCCAAAATTGTGGCCGAAACCGAATAGTGGCCGAAAACGAATAGTGGCCGAATAGTGCTTTTTGGCCGAAGCCGAATATTCGGTCGGACACTATTAATTTTATCCGATTAGCCTTAAATTTGTACGAAATAAGTTTTAGGCCTAAGAGAATACAAATTTGCCCAGACGTTTAAAATCGGAAGAATTTTTTTTTTGCAATACAAAAAAAATGCCACTCTAATGAAACATATTCTAGTATAATACATTGTTTAATGAGGCCTGAATTATTTCTTATTAGAATAATTACAGTGTACCTTGTATATAAAGTATTTTTTTTTTAACAAATAATTTTCAATTGTTTCAATGAGCTTCGCAAATGCTTATTACTTTCTGCATTACTTTTTGGGGTAAAAGACAAAAAAGTGGTTACCTTCAATGACATCGTCATGTTAAGGTAATGAAAATTGAAATTGGGAGGTAAAAAATTACTCATATTTTTGGTTTTTCTGAGAGGCTTTGCTTTTTGTCCTCCAGGTTCATGCGACAAAATATGAATTATACTACTTTCAAATCTTTTTTATGTTTTTGTCTTTTTGATTTAAAGTTCCATTCTAATTACAAAATCTTCTTATTTATTGTGCAATACAAAAATGTATTTTCTTATAACCTTAGTATTGTTTGAACAATGGGCAAATTTCCAAACTAAAGTTTTCAATACAAATATGGAATTATTTATTTGACTTAAATTTAAGATATTTATGTAGATTATGCAAAGACATTTTGACTGATGACATTTAAAGTTTAAAACTATAATTGTAATATGAGATTTTCTACACATCTTTATTGGAAATAATTTTGATACCCTTTGTCACAGTTGAATTGCTTTATTTTTATTTTGTTTTGTAGTTGCAAACAATATTTTAAATGCAGTTTGCAAAAGAAAATAATATACAATTTTTCTTTAAAGGTGGTTATATGTTTTGCACTGTGCAACAAATTTGAGGATATAAAGTGCGTCTTGAACAGGGTAAAAAATTTTCAACTTATATTGAAAAAATAACTGAACCGATACATAATTTTTATACCCTTCAACTACAGGGGGTATACTCACTTTGTCATTCCGTTTTAGCGCATAAAAATATCGGTATAGGACCCCCATAAAGTATATATATTTATGATCAGTGATCGATTCTAAGACATTCTAGCGATGTCCGTCCGTCCGTCTGTCCGTCCGTCCGTCCGTCCGTCCGTCTGTCCGTCCGTCTGTCCGTCTGTCTGTCTGTCCGTCTGTAGTTAACACGATACAGTCCAAAATAAAAAAGCTAGACTCCCGAAATTTGGCTTATGCTCCTAGGCAGGTTAAGTTTGTAAACGAGCAAATTCGGGCAATAGGAAAAAAGTCCCCCCTTGAAGAACTAAACCAACCTCTGAAAAATATCACTTTTTTACATGATATTTTGTGTTTTTGTTTAACAAATGCAACATTTTTATGCTCCAAGAAGTTCAAAGTCCTGCATTTGGACCCTGAGTATTAGAAAATGTATTTTTTTCGGTCCGCCCCCCTTTTGTGGGCGTGGATAAAAAATTTTTGAAATATTGATAAAATTGTATGTCTTTAGCACAAAAATGATTTTCTCCTCCCCCCCCCAAAAAAAAAAAATTAAAACGCGCCTGCAATTTTTCTTTATTTTTTTGCATGTTGGAGGGTATAAAAGACTCGGCACAGCCGAATTTAACACTCTTTCTTGTTTTTTTTTTTAATAATTTAAAAAAATCAGGCGATTTCGTTTGTGAGATACATATTTTTATTTTAGACCACTTTTCATGTAAAACATCAATTAAATGGCCACAGCAAAATGTGCCTTTTTTAAGCATTTCCTTTACCTTTTCGAGAATTTCAAAATTTTGAGCTCGTCAAAGGTCTAAGGATTGTCGGCGTAGATTTTTCTTTTCAAATAACCCCACAAAAATAAGTACGGAGTCGTCAAATGTATTAGTTAAAATTCCCTAAAAATGCGATGTCAAAAAGGGCTACAATTAGCTGATTTTATTCCTCCAGACTTATTTTTTGGGGGTTATTTGAAAAGCAAAATGTACGAAACAACCCTCAAGAAAAATATTAGTCCCAAAATCATCGCTAGACAGCCCGAGATGTTCGAAAAATAAAAAAAAGAAGTGAAAATGCACCAAAAAGAAAGGGCACACGGTGAGCCTCAGCGATGTTCAGGTTGAACTTTAGTGTCGACGAAAAGTGTAAGCGCAGTTCAATTTCTACAAGATTAAGTGTCACAAAACTGTTAGCAGCGAAATCGTAGCTGCTCGCATTCGCGAGATAACGCGAAATTAGTGTTTTTGTATTTTTTAAAATATTGACATTGAAGTTTTTAAAATATTTTCAAAAACTGAGTATACAGTTTTAATTGTAATTATTTAAAGGCCACAAAACAGTAAACATCAAAATCCTATCTTCTTTAGATCGCGAAAAATTGCGAAATTAATTTCTTGTTGTTTTTGTTTTCGTTTTTTATCTTTAGATAGGTTTCTTTAAAATTTCGTAAAAACATGCTATGAAGTTTTACTTGTGCTTGATCAAAGGTCACACAGCTGTTGACATCGAAATTGTATGTGTTAAATTTCGCGAGATATCGCGTAATTATATAATTTTTTTTTTATAATTGATTTATTTTTTAAAACCGGTTCTTTAGAAATAATAAAAAAAAAGTGGTATGCAGTTTGATTTGAGCATGTTGGAAGAAATTAAAGCTGCCCACAAAAAAATTATAGCTGCTCACTTTCACGAGAAATAGCGAAAAACAGCTTTTTGGGGGTATTTTTTGTTTTGATTAATAAAAGAAGTTTCTTTAACATTGTTGAAAAACACGAAATGCAGTTTGATTTGCTATTGATTAAAAGTGATAAGGCTGTTAACATTTAAATTCTAACTGCTCAATTCTTCGAGATATCGCTAAAAAACTCGCTAAACTAGTATTTATTCATAACTTTGTGTTATTTTTGGTCTGTAATAACATTTACTTCAATTAATGACAAAAATGTGGTATGCAGTTTGAATTCGAGGTTATTAAAGTTGACAAAACTGCAAGCATAAAAATTATAGATGATCAATTTCCCGAGAAATTGCAAAATTACTGTTCAAGCTTTTATATTATTTAATTTATTTTTTCTTTAGTGTCTAAAAAAAGGGAAAAAATCAAGAAACGACAAATATATTGTGTGCAGTTTAAATTTTATGTGGCTAAAGGTGGAAAAACAACTCAAATCAATATCTTGACTGCTAATTTACGCGAAAAATATATTTTTTTTTATTTTTTTTATTTTTTTTTTTATGTTTTGCGATTTCTCGCGAAATTGATAAGGTATGATTTCGATGTTAACTGTTTTGTGACCTGTAAATAAATACAATTAAAACTGCATACACAGTTTTTGAAGACATTTTAAAAACTTCATTGTCAAAATTTTAGAAAATACAAAAACACTACACTTGCACTTTTCGTCGACACAAAAGTTCAACCTAAACATCGCTGAGGCTCACCGTGGGCACATTTACCGTAGCCAAAAAAAAAAAAACATTTATGTTCTATTCATGATTTATGTTTTATTCAAAAAGTATAAAAGAAATTCTTCTTTAACTGGAAAAATTATATTTTAGCTGGAAACTGGACCAGACACAAAAAACTGGAAAATCCAGGCCATTTCAGGCCGTCTGACAACCATAGTCTTGAATGAGATATACCCTCCAATATGTAAAAATATTACAAAAAAAAAAAAAAATACTGGCGAAATATTCTGGAAAATTGTGGAGAACACTTTAATTCCCTTTACTTTTGAGGTAGCTACCTCCCAGTAGGTAACTGACATGAAATTCCCATATTCATACAAAAATATTTTTAGTTTACACACAATTTTCATTTTCAGACATATTGAGTTATTCAAAGTAAAATGCATGAAAGCATTTGAAATCTTTATTATTTTTTTTATTTTTAAATCCCAACATCTAACTATACTTTATACTCCTTAAGCAAATGTAGGATTACACAAAAAATAAAAAGTAGACTTAATCAAAGTTTTTATGTTCACCATGCAAATAACAAAGGTGTCATATTTTTCTTAACGTTTTGCGCTTACGTTTGAGCTATGTTGATGAAGATTTCATACGAGCACCCTCCAACTTAAGTATGAGATGCTTCATTAATTCTTGTATAATAATAAAGCGCTTTCTTTTTTAATTTTAAATCCATTTGAAAATACCGCAAAATAAGAAATGAAATAATTATTTTTGTTTTTAATTTCGAAGAAATTTTTTGCTCCATACAAATGTAATTATAAAGAAATAATCTTTAGGAAGAAATTTTTTTTATTTCGTTAGTAGTTTTACGATTTCAAGAAATTTATATTAATAAGAAAGGTATCCCAATATATATTATCACATCACATCCCACATCACATCACATCCCAATATATATTATCACATTTAAATTGTATAAGTTTTTCAGGGCAAATGCTATCGGAAATTTTTTTAAAAGTGATCGCAATATAAGAGATACGGAAACTTTTTATTCCCTCCCCTTGTTGTGATTTTTTGCTGTCGTTTCTAACATCTCCAAATCTAGGACCCCATACATTTTAATTAAAAACTAAAATATTTATTTTTTTTCTTTATTTATTATGCCCTCAAATAATACTACTTAATAATTTTACCATTATTTAGTTATTTCTAATATCATTAGGACGAAAATTGAAAAGGTTTGCAACTTGGATTTGTTTCTTGGATAATAATTCCCTACTGATGAATAAAAAAAGTTTTTTTTGCCAGCTGGTGAACAAAACTTACCATAATAATTTGTTATCAAAATGTTCTTTTCGTAAATCGAACATTTTTTGTTATTGGAAAACATAGTTTTGATAAAATAAATGTTGATGAAAAAATAAAACTTGATGAAAAAATAAGTAAGAAAATTATAGTTGACAAATTCGAAAAAAATAACTTACGAAAACATTAAAAATAAATGTTTATTGTGTTATTTTTCACCAAAAAATAAAAAAAAAAAATACCTAAGAAAACATTAAAAATTAATGATTTTGTACGTTATTTTTACAATTTTTCTATTGAATTATATTTTAAAAAATTTTTAATAAAATTTTTGGTGAATCAATCCCGCAATCAATTATATTCTGGCCAGACACTCTACCCACCAAACATGTTTTTATACCCTCCAACTACAGTATGGGGGTATACTCACTTTGTCATTCCGTATGTAACGCATCAAAATATCGGTCCCGATAAAGTATGTATATTTATCATCAGTGATCGATTCTAAGACATTCTAGCGATGTCCATCCGTCCCACATTGGGAACTTTGTATGGAAAAGGCGCGCATCGACGTTTTTTTGTTATAACTCTTGAACGGATAGGAATTTCACGACATTCTTTACCATTATAAAAACAGGAGACCTTAAAGAACTCACACATGTGGATTGGACATTTTTCGCATTAGTACCCTACTTGTAAATTTAAGGCAAAGTTGGTTAATTTATTCATATAAAAAAATAAAATGGTGGTCAATTATTTAAAACAGTTACGGATTTTAAATGACAATATAACAGCTTACCATTCAATACAAAGTGTTTCTTTCATATTTTGGTAAAGTCTACACCCTACACTAAAATAGCCTGCAAAATTAACTGCTTTCTATCTTTTATCATTTTCGATTTTTTAAACAAAAATAACACAGCTCAACAAGAAAATGCGTATTGGATTCTGGTTAGTGATTTGGATAGTGTCTGTTGCGCTGATTCCAAATCCGGAGCCCAAATTTGTCAATCACGTCAGGATTTTGAGTAATTCGCGGTTAAAGTGCCGAAAAAGGGCATTTTTGACCCTTTTTAAAAGCTTATAAAATAAGATCCTGACATGCAAATGACTTGGTATCAAGGTCATTCGAAAGCCTATAATTTTCTCTTAAAGATAAGATAAAATGTTCTAAAAATTTAATTTTCTAAAATAGTAAAAAATTCATTAGCAAAAAACCTTCCATTTTTTCAATATTTAGTTTATTTACACAGTGTTTTTTAACAAATTTCCATACAAATTCATACGTAAATATTAGATTTAAAGCACTTGTGGCTAATGATTTTTTTACCATTTTAGAAAATTAAATTCCAAGAAGATTTGATCTTGTCTGAAAGAGAAAATTACAAACTTTCGAATGAGCTTGATACCAAGTCATTTGCATGTCAGGATCTTATTTTATAGGCGTTCAAAAATGGTCAAAATGGGCATTTTTTGACACTTTAACCGCGATTTTCTAAAAATTGTGACGTGATAGAAAAATTTAAGTGATCGTTTTGGAATCGGGGCACCAAACCCTATCAACTTTTTTTGGTTTCATCCAAAACGCAGCGACAAACCTAAGATTTGTAGAGCGGTGTAATGGGGAGAAATATCAAACAAAGAAGCAACACACGGTAAATACGCATTATTTGCAATAATTGTTAAGTTTTTTGGTAAAAAAAATTTTTAAAAAACATTACTCTATAATCAGTACTTTCAACTTGTCTGTATGTCTTATTAGGGATATATTTGGATCGGACTTAATCATAACCATACCCAGCAAAAAAAGAGCTTACCACTACAAAATTCACCACAACTTATGAACCAGATGTACTTCTTCTTCAACTGAAACATTGATGAATTTAATATGGGCGTGACACACAAAGTATGTTCTTTTTATCGCCACTTTTCACTGGCGAAAGATTGACACTTAAGTATAACATATATCACTAGTGTTTTTATCACAACTTCTGAAGTAGTGATCCGGATGTTAATATAACTTGACCTTTTGGAAGCGCTTTTTTTTATCACTTCTTTAGAAGTACAAATTTCTTGGAATTTTGGGTGTGATTATGTCATTTTTATTTGGTGATTTAGAACTTCTAAATTAGAAGTTCTTTTTTCACTTATTTTTGTAAGATTGAAAGAGTATTTTTTTGTAATATTTACACTAAAAACACTGTTCGACAGCAAAAACCTTTCAGTGAAATTTCTAACTGGTCCTTATAGATTTTGGTCTCCTGCTTCAAAATCTACCGTCCAAATTTTTCTAGCACGTACCGTTTTTGAGATATTCGCTGTTAAAAAGTAAAAAAAGCATTTTTAGGGGTCAACTGTTACCTATTCTTACGTTGCTTCCACGAAATAGGACTTGATTTCATATAAAATGGACCTCCTGATTCCAAAACTGCAATCCACAATTTTCAAGCATGTTCTGTTTTTGAGATATTCGCATTTGAAAATTTAAGTGTGATTTATAAAGATTATAAGTGTGTAACAGTAGAGTTTAAGTTTTTCAAACGCCAATATTTCAAAAACAGTACGCGATAGAAAAATCTGGATGCCAGATTTGGAATAAAGATGCCTTATTTTTACTAAATCGAGTTCTATTGTGTTTGAGCAACTTAAGAATACGTTACAGAGGAGACCCAAATATTTCAATATTAAAACGCGAATATCTTAAAAACCTTACGTGATAGAAACCAACTTCTTTTGAAATAAGATATGAAATTTGAAAAATTTATCAATAATCGATTTTCGTCTTTTCGATTTTTTAAGCTCTAAATAAAGAGAAAAGAAATGCCATTACCAAATTTTGTCACCATTTTTGCAAAACCTAAATCTATTTGAAGCTGGCCGTAGAAAAAATTGCATACTTCGTGTATCACCCTCATTCTAATAGTTTCAGTTGAAAAAGAAGTTCATATGTTGTGGTGATTTGATTTCTAAGAACATATGAAAAAGGTACTTTAAAATCATTAAGCAAAGAACTGGTGAAAGATGTTTTTATTGTTATTTTGTAGCATTTTTGGAAGTGATTTTAAAAGTACTTCCTACGGAATATGAAGTTCGGGACCTATCGCTACTTTGTATGTAGTGAAACCACTACTTATTTTTGAACCACTTCGTTTATTTTTTGCTGGGTACTAAAAACATCTTCCAGGTTGTTTGTTTTTGAGTTTTCTCTGTTAAAGTTTCTTTTATAGCTTTTAAAATGCCTATGTGATCTTTTCAAAGCCTACTCCGATAATTGCCATGAAAGAAGGCAAATATTTTTTAAATGTTACTTAATTAGTTAAAGGTAATTTTAATACCAACGGGCAATCACAATCTTGTAAAAATAGTGTCATGAGCTAGAATTGTATGCATAGTGGGACTCATGGTTCACCAACCATGCTTTTCAACTTATAATTTTGCAGTTTCATGTATGTGTTTTCTAAACTTAACTGAATTATTTTTTTCATTTGCGTTGATCCACAGAAGTATTATAACAACCCGTTTTATAATATCTTCTACTATTCCAGTTATTTTGGCTGCAATTGCGGTCAAGAAAGCCTTTTAGTTACAAGCATTAGGTGAAACTCCTTTTGCCTTAATAAAGTGAGGTAGGGTATCAAAATCAATAATTACACAGTGATACAAAATCGAACTTTTGGAATCGGAATGGGATGAAATCAAAAGCAAATGAAAGCTGACGTTTTCCATAACAAAACCCTCCAGGCCTTTTTTTAGGTCAGAGCTAGATTTTATTTTACACGCATTTAAAGTTGGTGATTTTAAAGCATTTAAAGTTTTTGTGTACTAAACATGTAATACTTTAAAGGCCCCTGGTGCTGCCCTTATTGAAAATGTAGGGTCCATTTTCCAAACTTAAGCTCAAAATTACTTCAGCTACGACTGGTATGAATTTTGCTGCAATCGGTCCAGTACCTATTTACTGAATAGCCAAATTATTAAAATAAACCACTGTTCACCGTTGCGTATGATTGTTATTTAAAGGTAATTATTAATATAAACCACTAAACACCGTTGCGGATGATTGTTATTTAAAGGCAATTACAATATTAATCATTCGCCACTAATACAGTTTTCAAGCATTTATTATTATAATTATAATAAAAGTGCACTAACTTCAAATACGTGTAAAACAAAATCTAGCTCTGAACTAGAAAAAAGCCTTGAGTGGTTTGTTATGGAATATGTCAACTTTCATTTGCTTTTGGTTTCATCCCATTCCGATTTTGGGTGTTGCACTGTGTTATTGGAAACCGCGGTTGTCTGTTAACAATATAGGTCATTTAAGTAAAATTTTGTAATAAAACGATTAACAGTAAATTTTGTTAAAAAATTATCACTTTAAAAATACTTATTTTTTCGTTAGTAGACCCCACTTTAAACCCCATTTAAGGGCACAGCTGCAACTGGCTGCAAAAGTTTCTACCCCAGGAGTATTAAGTAATACTTCTAGTTTATTGTACAAACAGAATCGCCATTCCATTCCGTTCCCCACAAAAGTTGCAATCCAAAATATAAATAGTTTTTTTCTAATTTTTCAAAAATTGTCACTTTTTGATGTCCTGTATTTCCTACTTAAAAAGAGTTATATAAAAAACCATAAAATGGGTAACAAAGGTAATAGTTATAGCTACAATCTCCACTTAACTTCAGGAAAATCGCATTATTGGAAGTAGTTTTAAAAAATAAAATAAAAAAGTCTTCAAAAAATTTTTTTTTTCAAATTTATGCAAAAAGTCCTTACTTTGAATTTATGTCCTGACTAAACTAAGCGATGGATTTTCTTTCTATGAACGGTTTTCTTTCTCCTAGGGTGTCTACTTAACGAATACGAGCATTTACTGAAAATAAATAAACATTTGTTTGGCTCTCAAATGCGCGTCTAGGATCCAATGTGCGTCCGTCTGTCCGTCCGTCCGTCAGTCTGTCTGTCCGTCTGTAGTTAACACGATGCAGTCCAAAATAAAAGAGCTAGACTCCCGACATTTGGCACGAATATGTCCTATGTTCCTAGGCAGGTTAAGTTCGTAAATGAGCAAAATCGGACCAGGGGGAAAAAAGTTCCCCCTTAAAGAACTAAACCAGCCCCTGAAAAATACCATATTTTTATATGATTTTTTGTGTTTTTGTTTAACAAATCCATCATTTTTATGCAGCAAGAAGTTCCAAGTCCTGCATATGAACCCACAGAATTAGAAAATATCGCTTTTCGGTCCACCCCCCTTTTATGGGCGTGGACTAAATTAGTTTTTTTTTTAAATAATGAAAAATTTCTATTTCTTTAGTGCAAAAAGCATTAGAATTAATTTTTTTAACACTTATTCGAGAGGAAATGTGCCCCCCTAATTACCACTACAGACCCCCCCCTAAAAAAAAAGAAGACGCCCCTGCAATTTTATTTTTTATTTATTTGCATGTTGGAGGGTATAAAAGATTCGGCACAGCCGAATTTAACACTCTTACTTGTTATATTTCTATAAATAATTTTTAAAATTTTTTTCTAGGTAAAAATTAATGATTTCTCTTTAAAAAATGCCAACAATTTAAAAAAAAAAATAGCATACACAAATCTTAAAAAATTAAAGAAGAATCACTTATTTTAACTAACAGAACAAAAATAAATGACTTTAAAAATAGAATGCTAATGAAAGTCTTTCTTTTTTATGTTGTTATTTTTGAAACAAAGAACAGAAATAGTCATTTAAAAAAAACTGAGCATTAAACAAATGATTTTTCTTTAAAAAAACAACAAAACCTAAATCATTTTAAATAAACTACAAACAGTTAATGGCATAATTTTAAAGTGTGTAAATTTTTTTTATTTTTTTTCGTTATCAACTCTTTAATACACTCAAAAAATTATATAGTGAATTCCAGTGAATATTCACTTAAAACAAGTGAAATTTTATTTAAAAACCATTTCACTGATTTTTCATTTAAAATAAAACAAAATAATGAATATTCCCTCATTTGATATTGAAAAACATTAAAATTATAGATGATATTTTTTACTGCCGAAATTTAATGTAACGAAAAATTCATTTTTAAACAGTAATTTATTTATTTTAAATTTCAGAAAAGTAGAAAAAAAGAAATCCTTAATAAAATAATTGATTTTTCTTTTAACATAACTTTACTGATTACTTTTTTAAAAAAACTACTAGCAGTTAATGACGTAATTTTTTTAGTGTAAAAAAAAAAATCTTTTAAACCTACAAGAAAATTTGCTGATTTTGAACCCACTATTTTTTTGGTAAAGTTAGCAAAAATGTTTTGCCAAAAATTAGTTAACTGAAATTTTTTTTATTTCAACTTATAGTTAGTTCATACACATTTGAGTGCCCCATTGGGTTCGGACCCGATAGGTCCAGTCCCCGATGGGTTAGACCTAGTTGGGTTTTTTAAAAATCGTCATAGTTTTTGATCCAAAATTTGTGTCCGTTTCGCTCTACCTTGCTTAGTTTTTGAGATACGTGATTTAAGGGAATTACTGGGGTTTTGAGAATTATAAAATTCGATAACTTTAAAAATGTTATTCGGAGTGCTTTTGGTTATTTTGCGGTCTTCTTCTAAGTGTTGAGAGCTACAAAAATGCTTCTGGACTTTTTGTTGTGTCGGCAATATTTACCGAGATATGTGCATTTTAAAATTTTCGGGAATGCTAACTTTTATTAATCCAAAGTTAGGACCCATTAAGGTTCACACATGTGAAGAGTACCGGTGATGCTATGGAAAAACCCGAGAACCAAAAATGCCTCCATTTTGCTCTATCTGGCTTAGTTTCCGAGATAGCGCCATTTTAAGTTTTCTAAAAAAAATTACAATTTATTTTTACTAATACTAGCAAAAAAGCTTGTAAAAACTTTGTCAACTCAATTTTAAATTTAGCAAAAAAAAAATAGTTAAAATTTTATTTAAAATTGCTAATGTGCTAAATGAAGTTTACAAGATATTTTTGCTAACTTGCTAATCTCAACTAAAAATTTGCTAAAGGTTAGCTTACTAGCATTAGCAAAAAAAAAATTTGTAAATCTACTAATTTAGTATTTTGAGTGTACTGTAGAATATACAACTATCGTCTAAAATTCTGTATTTTTTTCGAATTTGTGTTCTTTGTATTTAAAAATGTAATTTAAAACACTTTTTTTTTGTTTTTATACCCTCCACTCTAGTGATAGAGGGTATATATAAGTTTGTCATTCCGTTTGTAACACCTCGAAATATTGGTCTAGGACCCCATAAAGTGTACATATTCATGATCCTCGATCGATTTTAAGACGATCTAGCGATGTCCGTCCGTCCGTCTGTCCGTCTGTCTGTCTGTCTGTTGAAAACACGCTAACGTTTGAAAGACTTTACGGAGGCTTCTGAAGTTTGGCATATATGTTGGGCATTTACCTGGTCAGGTTGGTATTGCAATCCAGCGAAATCGGTCCAGTGGTTCAAAAGTTATAAGCAATTGAGTGAATTTCGGCAGGGTTTTTTTTTTGAATTTACGAGATAAAACACACGGTAACTTTCGAACGGCAATTCTGAGGGTGCTGAAGTGTGGCATAAATATTTTCCGTTCCTCTGGTCCGGTTCGTTTTAAATTTCAGCCAAATCGGTGCAGTGGTTCAAAAGTTATAAGCAAAACCGTAAATTTCAGATTAGTTTTACCTTAAATTCACGTGTTGAAAACCCGTTAAACATTTTTTAAAAATATTTGTAAGTCAAAAAAATATTTTACAAGGTATTTTTGTCACACAAAAATATTTTTACACTAAAACAAAAAACAAATACACTCAAAAAAATTTTTACACTCAAAAAAAATTTTACACTCAAGAAAAAAAATTAGTAAATTTTTTTTTTTTTCAAAAATTAATAAAAAAAAATTTTTTTTAACACAAAATAAAATATTTCTAACCAAAAATGTTATTTTTTTCACGTTAGAAAATTTACTATCACTTAAAAAGGGCATTGTGGAGGGTATTCATAGATTCGGCCAAGTCGAATTTAACTTTTCTACTTGTTTAATATTGCAATGTTAATTTTTAAATGCTTTATTTTATTGCATCCCAGCAAAACTTTGGTAATGGGTGGTGATTATATAACACATTACCAGGTAATGTATATATCTTATTTGTAGCATTATTTTATGATGTCTTACCAAACATTTGTTCCACAACGTATTATTTTAAAGTGAAAAATAATACATTACTAATAATTAGCTACGTAATGCATGATTATTGGATAAAATGTATTTCATATTTATTATTTCTAAACATTAAATCATGGATGACTTATATTTGGTTACATTATGTATTATTTCAAAGTTTGAAATAATGCATTATTTATAATTGGATGCATAATGCATTACAATAACATAAAAAATAATTATTTTATAAAAAATGCATAAGTTTAAACTAGAGATGGGCTCACGACAGGAAATTTCTAACGACACACACTCACCCAGGAGTATATTTTATCTCGCTTACAATCACGTGAGTAAATTTAATACAAAATTACTTTTTCACTACTCGTAACACCTTATATATTACGTTCTGGTATGCTATATTATATACCTTACTCGTAACCTATAAAATATCATATATTTTACACCTTACTCGTATTCTTTGTTATAAATTTATGACTTATTTTATACCTTACTGGTATTCTTTGTGATAATGTATATGCATTACTTTTAGTCTCATCGCCTGTTAAAATCATCAATGCTGCAATGTATAAAATAAGAGATCTTATACCTTATTTTATACCTTATATGGTAAGGTAAGTTTTGCTGGGATACTTCCCGAGGAATAATTTTGGTCATTAGTGTTTTTTTTGATATTTTTCATAGTTTTCGAGAAAATTGTATTTTTGTCCAATTCAAACGCGATCATTGCAAAAAGTGCTCAAACAAAGATTTTGCTTTTTGTTGCTAAATTTTTGTTAGATATCCCAAATACTTATTAAAAAAATACGGTGTCAAACTTTTAGGTTACGTTTTTGCCCATTTACCTAATTTACAGCACTTTTAGTTTGGACGATATTTTGATGCGTTACACATGGAATGACAAAGTAAGCATGCCCACATACTATGCTGGTAATCGTTAAAATACAATTCGTTATCTAATTCTGTTCGCATATGTTCACGAGCAGCCGAATTAAGGCATTTATGTCCTTACAGTTATGCATATAACTTTTGAACCTCTGAAGCAATATCGCTCAGATTTAGAAAATATGTTTCAGACACCATTTCAATAGACAGTCGGAAATAGCTATATCGTCTTAAATACCAAGTATCACGACTATATTTAGTTTTTAGGGTACCAATTCGATATTTTGATAAGTTGCAAATTAAATGGCAATCACAAAATGTTTGCAAAGTTATAAAAAAATTTAAGTGATTGTGCTAACAATATTCTGGCAATAACTTCTATTCTCTATTTACTCAAGTACACTTTAAAATATTTGTACCTGTATGCACTCAAAATTTTACATGTCTTAAAATAAAAAGCCTGTCATTCAATTTTAAAATTGACATTTACATGCTACCTACTGCTTAAAATTGCTTATCTACAAAATTATTCCTCTACATTTATTTTGTTTTTATTTAATACTGTTTCGTTTTTGAATTTCACAAAAAAAATCTGTACTTCTTTTATGTACACATACATTTTTAACATAAAAATTTTTCATTTAAATGTGAATGCATTTATTAGTTTGAATGCAAACATTTACATAAATGCGCATGAATTGTAGGACACACTATACTCGTTAAACGCGGATATCATTCAGATGATCACGATGATTATTGTTAAAAAATTTGGGTCGGTCATACATTTGACTCCTCAAGGTGCATTCTTAAGCCAGTTCGAACTGTGAAAAAAAATTAAAAAAAAAAATCATTCCCTTAGGGAGTAGAGATAAGAAGCATTTTTTTCAGAAGAAATTTTGGAGTGTAAAAATTAATGGGGGTAGGTCTCCGTGGAAATTGTGGGACAAATGGCTTCTCATCGGAGAAAAGGGTTCTGACTTTAACTTCTATTTGTCAGAGCATAATGTGGTGGCCGTAGCAAAAGAGTTAAATTTTTTCTTCAGCATTTGATTTTCCAAAGTGTCTGTGAAAAGTTTTTTCTACTAGACCTAAAAATTATGTGGTACAAATTTGAGGCCAATCAGATTAAATTAATCCGTGGTAGCCGGCAATCAAAGTTTTTGATTTTTAAAATGTTGTAGTGTAAAAATTAATGTGGGTTGGTCTCCGTGGAAATTGTGGGACAAATGGCTTTTCATCGGAGCAAAGGTGGGGGTAAAAAAAAGTCCACTTTTTTTTTTTTAAAGAAACACACTCAGGCAATGCTGCCTATCAATTACTAATGTAACCGTGTTGTTTCTTTCGGAAAGGGGATAGAAGAAAGATTTGAAAGATAGAAGGGCTTCAGTATGGCAACACTGTAATTGCGCGTGTTGATAATTTTGAGTACAGTTGTTGCATCGCCATCAGTTATTGATCATCAGTTATTGATGCTGCGATAGATATTAGTTTTAAATAGAAACTAACAAATATCTGAAAAAATTTTGTTCTGCCTGAGCCGGGAATCGAACCCAGGCTTACTGGCTAGTAGTCCAACGCGCAAACCACTAAGCCACAGCACCCTCAGCCACAGCACCCTGTTGGCCTTTACAGGCCAACATTTTTTCTGAAGAAACCTACTCCTCATCTCTAATTCCTAAGGGGGATCACATACAAAATGCTATTTTCATAAAATTTGCTCAAACCGCTCTAACTGGCCAAGGATGCACCTACACTCAAAAAAAAATACGTTAGTAGATTTACTATTTTTTTTTTTTTGCTAACGCTAGTTAGCTAACTTTTAGCAAATTTTTAGTTGAGATTAGCATGTTAGCAAAAAATTCTTGTAAACTTCATTTAGCACATTAGCAATTTTAAACAAACTTTGAACTAATTTCTTTTGCTAAATTTGAAATTGAGTTGACAACATTTTTACAAGATTTTTTGCTAATATTAGCAAAATAAATGGTAATTTTTTTTTTTTATTTTCAGAAAACTTAAAATGGCGCTATCTCGGAAACTAAGCCAGATAGAGCAAAATGGAGGTTCTCGGGCTCTCCATAGTATCGCCGGTCCTCTTCACATGTGTGGACCCTAATGGGCTCTAACTTTGGATCCAAAAAAGTTAGCATTCCCGAAAATTTTAAAATGCTCATATCTCGGTAAATATTGCCGACACAACAAAAAGTCCAAAAGCATTTTTGTAGCTCTCAACACGTAGAGCAAGACCGCAAAATAGTCAAAAGCTTTCCGAGTAATATTTTTGAAGTTATCGAGTTTTTTAATTCTCAAGACCCCAGTGGTCCCCTATAATCACGTATCTCAAAAACTAAGCAATGTAGAGCGAAAGGGACACAAATTTTGGATCAAAAACTATGACGATTTTAAAGGAACCTAACTAGGTCTAGGCCCATCGGGGTCAGGACCTATCGGGTCCGAACCCAATTGGGTTCTCAGATGTGTATGAACTAAGTTCAAAAAAAAAATTTAGTTAACTAATTATTGGCAAAACATTTTTGCTAACTTTAGCAAAAAAATTGTGGGTTCAAAATTAGCAAATTTTCTTGTAGGTTTACAAGCTTTTTTTACTAACATTACAGTTTTTTTTTTTTTGAGTGTAGAGGAATAAAATGTATGACCGACACCTACATTTTATCAACCATAACATTTTCTTAAAACATTTCTACCCACTATCTTCAACCCTTAAGAAGGTGCCCACAATTTTCTTAATTTTAATAAACTTGTTTTATTAAATAATCTCGAACCGCTAAAATGGTTCCTCCCAGAAGGATAACATGTAAGACCAACGTCCATTAAATTTCCCTACAAAGATTTTTTCCGAACATATCGTATTTTTTCACCATTCCCTAAGTAAACTTCCGCACAAATTGTTATTTTTTAAAAATTTTCTCCCAACCCATATGCCCATGTTGTCCGGCAAGTCAAATGTATGACCGACCTACAATATTTTTTTATACCAACATTTTCTCAGAAAATACCTACCCTCAATCTTTAACCCTAAAGGTGGTTCCCATAAAAATTTTTTTATTCCCCCTAAAGGAGTAACATGTAAGACCGATCCCCATTAATTTTTCCCTGCAACATTTTTTTAGAACATTCCTAACCACTTTGTCAACTTTCTAAAGAGGCTTCCAAACAAAATAACATATTTTTAAAAATATTGGACGAAATTTTAATATGTACACGGTGAGCCTCAGAGATGTTTAGGTTGAACTTTAGTGTCGACGAAAAGTGTAAGCGCAGTTCGATTTCTACATGACTAAATGTCACAAAACTGTCTTCACAATTTCGCGAGAAATCGCAAAATTCAAAAAAAAAAAAAACAAATAAAAAATTGGAAAAAATTGTATTTTCGCGTAAATTAGCAATCAAGATATTGATTTGAGCAGTTTTGCCACCTTCAATATACGCGTACCACATATTTGTCGTTTCTTAATTATTTTTCCTTTATTTTAGACGCAAAAAACAAAAATAAATTAATTAATATGAAAGCAGTAATTTTGCGATTTATTGGGAAATTGATCATCTATAATTATATAATTTTTATGCTTGCAGTTTTGTCACTTTTAATAACCTCGAATTCTAACTGCATACTACATTTTTGTAGTTAATTAAAGTGAATGTATTTACAGACCAAAAATAACACAAAGAAATTAATAAATAGTAGTTAAGCGAGTTTTTTAGCGATATCTCGAAGAATTGAGCAGCTAGAATTTAAATGTTAACAGCCTTATGACCTTTGATCAATAGCAAGTCAAACTGCATTTCGTGTTTTTCAACAATTTTAAAGAAACTTCTTTTAGTAATCAAAACAAGAAAAAAAAAAAAAAAACAAAAAGCAGTTATTCTCTATTTCTCGCAAAAGTGAGCAGCTATAATTTTTTTGTGGGCAGTTTTAATTTCTTCCAACATGTTCAAATCAAACTGTATACCACTTTTTTAATAATTTCTAAGGAACTGATTTTAAAATATAAATTAAAAAAATATAAACAAACAAGTAGAAAAGTTAAATTCGACTTGGCCGAATCTATGAATACCCTCCACAAAGCCCTTTTTAAGTGATAGTAAATTTTCTAACGTGAAAAAAATAAAATTTTTGATTAGAAATATTTTATTTTGTGTAAAAACACTTTTTTTAGCAATTTTTGAAAAAAAAAAAAAAATAATTTACTAATTTTTTTGAGTGTAAAATTTTTTTTGAGTGTAAAATTTTTTTTGAGTGTAAAATTTTTTTCGAGTTTACTTTTTTTTGTTTTGGTATAAAAATATTTTTGAGTGACAAAAATACGATGCACAAAATTTTTTGACTAATGTTTTAAAAACAGGTTTAACGGGTTTTCAACACGTGAATTTAAGGTGAAGCTAATCTGAAATTCACGGTTTTACTAATAACTTTTGAACCACTGGACCGATTTGGCTGAAATTCAATACGAACTAGACCAGAGAAACGAAAAACATATATGTCAGGCTTCAGCATCCTCAGAATTGCTTTTTGAAAGTTATCTTGTTTTTTATCTCGTAAATTCACAAAAAACCCTTGCCGAAATTCAGTCATTTGCTCATAACTTTTGAACCACTGGACCGATTTGGCTGAAATTCAATACGAACTAGGCCAGAGGAACGAAAAATATAAATGCCCATCTTCAGCATCCTCGCCTTTCGAAAGTTATATAGTTTTTTATCTCGTAAATTCACGAAAAACCCTTGCCGAAATTCAGTCTTTTGCTCATAACTTTTGAACCACTGAACCGATTTCGCTGGATTGCAATACCAACCTGACCAGGTAAATGTCCAAAATATATGCCAAACTTCAGGAGCCTCCGTAAAGTCCTTCAAAAGATAGTGTGTTTTCAACAGACAGACAGACGGATGGACGGACGGACGGACGGACGGACGGACGGACATCGCTAGATCGTCTTAAAATCGATCGAGGATCATGAATATATATACTTTATAGGGTCCTAGACCAATATTTCGAGGTGTTACAAACGGAATGACAAACTTATATATACCCTCTATCACTAGAGTGGAGGGTATAAAAAAAAATTTCGCGATATCTCGCGAAATTTAACACCTCCACTTTCGATGTCCACAGCTGTGTGACCTTTGATCAAGCACAAGTAAAACTGCATACCATGGTTTTACGAAATTTTAAAGAAACCTATCCAAAGATAAAAACCAAAAACAGCAAGCAGTTTTTGAAAATATTTAAAAAACGTCAATGCCCAAATTTTAGAAAATACGAAAACACTAATTTCGCGATTTCTCGCGAATGCGAGCACCTACGATTTCGCTGTTAACAGTTTTGTGACATTTAATCATGAAGAAATCGAACTGCGTTTACACTTTTCGTCGACACTAAAGTTCAACCTAAACATTGCTGGGGCTCACCGTGTGTAGGGACATTTTCAATATTCAATAAAATTTTTATTTTTGTGCATATTATAATTAAATTTTAAATTTATGTAGTAGGGTGGAGCAAATATAGCTTTTTTCGAATTTCGAATCCGTCAGGGTTTGGGAAAGTTGCCTTTTGGGGTCGATATTAACCCACAAAAATATTGGACCTGTAGGGCAATGGCTTTGGGTTCCTTTTTTGACATCAAAATCGGAAACTCCCGAACAAAGTGAAAAAAAAAATAAATATTCGAACTTTTTTTTTGTTTAAAATATTAGTTTATATTTGGACATTACTGAAAAAGTGTTTTTATGGTAAAACATTTTTTTTTTTTGTCTGTAAAAGTTTTTTTCTATTTTTTTTTGTTTCTTGTTTTGCAAAAAAAATATTTTTAATTAGTTTTTAACTGAAAATATAACGTAATATTAACTCAGTATTTAAAAGATGTATATTTTTAATTGTTGTAGTATGTTGTTGGCCTTTTTACCGCAATTTGAAATTAATAAAAAAATTCTAATTTATTTTTAAAGAAAACTGAAAAAAAAAAAAAAATTATAGACCAAAAAAAAAATAATTTTACCATAAAAACACTTTTTCTGTAATGTCCAAATATAAACTAATTTTTAAGCAAAAAAAAAGCTCGATTTTTTTTCACTTTATTCGGGTTTTTCCGATTTTCAAGTCAAAAAAGAAACCCAAAGCGAAAAAATCTAGATCTATAGGTGGAGCAACCCTATAGATCTTACTATAGGAAATGTTAACACAAAACAAAATATAAAGATTTGATGAAAGAAATCCCTCAATTCCCAACTTGTTTGTTAACAATTTCCAAAAAGAAAACCTATATTTTTGCAGCCACGCCTATATTAAAGGCGTAGTTGTTAGCTATTTATATTGTAAGCTACTTACTAGAGTTGTCAATTATTCGGCTTTTAACTTTGTTCAAATAAATCGAATAATTGTTTTTGTTTTATCGATCAAACAATTAACTCCAAAAAAGCTCGATTAATCGATCGAGCAACGACTAAAAAATTGAAGTTTTTACCGTAAAATAATAAAAAAATGTTTTTTTTTTTAGAAAAAAGACGATAAAAAAAAAGAAAAGTATAATAAAAATGTTAAAATTTATACACAAACAAAATGTTTCAGAATCTGTACGTTTTGCTATTGTAAAAATATTTTAGAATCTAAAACTATTTCTATAAAAAAAATTCTTGGAGTCTGAAAATGTTTTCTATAAAAAAATATCTAAAAAAATTACACTTTTGCTATAGAAAAAATTACTCAAAAGCTGAAAGAGTTTCTACAGAAAATACTTTTTTATGAAAAAAAATTCTTACACTCAAAAAAAAAAAAACTGTAATGTTAGCAAATAAAGCTTGTAAACCTACAAGAAAATTTGCTGATTTTGAACCCACAGTTTTTTTGCTAAAGTTAGCAAAAATGTTTTGCCAATAATTAGTTAACTAAATTTTTTTTTTTTTTGAACTTAGTTCATACACATCTGAGAACCCCATTGGGTTCGGACCCGATAGGTCCAGACCCCGATGGGCCTAGACCTAGTTGGGTTCCTTTAAATTTATAGGAGACCACTGGGGTCTTGAGAATTAAAAAACTCGGTAACTTCAAAAATATTACTCGGAGAGCTTTTGACTATTTTGCGGTCTTGTTCTACGTATTGAGAGCTACAAAAATGCTTTTGGACTTTTTGTTGTGTCGGCAATATTTACCGAGATATGAGCATTTTAAAATTTTCGGGAATGCTAACTTTTTTGGATCCAAAGTTAGGGCCCATTAGGGTTCACACATGTGAAGAGGACCGGCGATACTATGAGAGCCCGAGAACCAAAAATGGCCTTCATTTTGCTCTATCTGGCTTAGTTTCCGAGATAGCGCCATTTTAAGTTTTCTGAAAAAAAAAAAAATTACCATTTATTTTTCTAATTAATATTAGCAAAAAATCTTGTAAAAATGTTGTCAACTCAATTTCAAATTTAGCAAAAGAAATTAGTTCAAAGTTTGTTTAAAATTGATAATGTGCTAAATGAAGTTTACAAGAATTTTTTGCTAACATGCTAATCTCAACTAAAAATTTGCTAAAAGTTAGCTAACTAGCGTTAGCAAAAAAAAAAATTGGTAAATCTACTAACGTATTTTTTTGAGTGTAGAATCTGAGACTTTTGATTATTTCGATATTTTATACCTGTAAATCATGATTAAAGTGTATATTTATTTTGAATTTTTTCACTTTTTATACAAACAAAATAATTTTTCATATGAATTTCTACAAAAAAGTGGGATGCGATGTGTATTTATTATATATGGAAGGTATGAATGGATAAATGTTAAACTGAATGATATGGCTTGTAACTATAATAAAATATACAACTTTGATTTTTTTCCTTTCTATTTCGTTTTGATATTTTGTGTGTTTAGATTTTATAAATTGGAATTAAATGTAAAAATACATTCGAATAGATTGTAGTAAAATCATGTATGCTTTAAGGTAAATATGCAATAGGATTTTTATTGAAAATTTCAAAACGAGGGAGAATGTACGTTTGGAAACAATAATGGGAATTTAAATAAAACAACTCAAGGACTAAAATAAATGAAAAGAATTATTTTTCATTTACGGACGCACTGTGGTTTCAAATTCAAATCTAGGTGGACAAAAGTCAAAAAAGTTTGGACCTCTAAATTAAAAAACGGTAGATGTTTTAAATAGCTAACAACATGCCTAGACTAGACGCAAAATATTTTCATTAAATAAGGGGTTTAACTTTGTCCCCGTAGCACTGGAACATCAATGTTTGTTCACGAAAATGTTTGTAATTAAAAACTAAGGAAATCAATACAAAACTAAGTAGCTTATACCAAGTAAATTATTTGCAGGAGATTGCCGTGAATTGTTTTTTATATAGCCATGGGTATATACTTATCAAAAAAATTTTCATGGGTTCGAAATTTTTTCGCGATTTCCTAATATCGGGTTTTGAAGTTACACTCAAAAAAAAAACTGTAATGTTAGCAAAAAAAGCTTGTAAACCTACAAGAAAATTTGCTGATTTTGAACCCACAATTTTTTTGCTAAAGTTAGCAAAAATGTTTTGCCAATAATTAGTTAACTAAATTTTTTTTTTTTTGAACTTAGTTCATACACATCTGAGAACCCCATTGGGTTCGGACCCGATAGGTCCAGACCCCGATGGGCCTAGACCTAGTTGGGTTCCTTTAAAATCGTCATAGTTTTTGATCCAAAATTTGTGGCCGTTTCGCTCTACCTTGCTTAGTTTTTGAGATACGTGATTATAGGGGACCACTGGGGTCTTGAGAATTAAAAAACTCGATAACTTCAAAAATATTACTCGGAGAGCTTTTGACTATTTTGCGGTCTTGTTCTACGTGTTGAGAGCTACAAAAATGCTTTTGCATTTTTTGTTGTGTCGGCAATATTTACCGAGATATTAGCATTTTAAAATTTTCGGAAATGCTAACTTTTTTGGATCCAAAGTTAGGGCCCATTAGGGTCCACACATGTGAAGAGGACCGGCGATACTATGCCCGAGAACCAAAAATGGCCTCCATTTTGCTCTATATGGCTTAGTTTCCGAGATAGCACCATTTTAAGTTTTCTGAAAATAAAAAAAAATTTACCATTTATTTGGCTAATATTAGCAAAAAATCTTGTAAAAATGTTGTCAACTCAATTTCAAATTTAGCAAAAGAAATTAGTTCAAAGTTTGTTTAAAATTGCTAATGTGCTAAATGAAGTT
This sequence comes from Pegoplata infirma, assembly GCA_963921195.1. Taxonomy (NCBI): domain Eukaryota; kingdom Metazoa; phylum Arthropoda; class Insecta; order Diptera; family Anthomyiidae; genus Pegoplata; species Pegoplata infirma. Next base: position 124,076,652 of record OY992540.1, read on the forward strand.
TACAAGAATTTTTTGCTAACATGCTAATCTCAACTAAAAATTTGCTAAAAGTTAGCTAACTAGCGTTAGCAAAAAAAAAATTAGTAAATCTACTAACGTATTTTTTTGAGTGTAGGGTCATAAGTAAAAAAAAAAAAATTAGATTATCAATCTTTCAAAGCTTGCCAAAAAAAACCGCTCCACGTTGCGGGCAAGCCACTATTTACATCTCTTAAAGTAACTATAAGAGAGTATGTTTCATCTTTCACCTCATCCAGCGGCGTCCAGCTGCATTTTTTATTGCGTTTTTACATAAGCTCTATTTTTCAGTAAAATTTCGAACTCACCGAAAAATGGGACTAATATTCTGGACTTTCTGCATATATTTTTGTAACACATAGCTCTATAGAATTTGCTATAATCGTTGTGTCACACATTTTTCTTATCTCGCAAGTCCAGAAGCACAAAAAGGATTTAATTCGAACATTCTAGAAAAAACTACACATTGAAAGTAATTCGACATAGCTGGGCTTTACTGTAAAGCTCAGAAAGGCTTTTTATATATTTTTTTAATATCTTCTTTGAATTTAGTGCCCTTAAGTAGCAAAAAGTAATTAATTTTTCACAGTTGTAAGGAAAAGTCCACTTAAGTTGTAGTTATTTTTGTGAAACCCACTGTATTTTCAAAAATACTAAAGCCACATTTTTGTAAAGCACTTTTTTGAAATCAGCGACCCCAAAAACATAAAATAGCATTGTTAAATACTTTTGTCCGCCTAGTTTTGGAATCGGAACCACAGTGGGACGGACAGATATCAATGGAGTTTGTTAGGGCAATAATGTCTAGAAAGTCTAAGATTCGATCAAGGATAAAAAAAATATATATAATTTATGGGTCCTGGACTGATACTTCGATGAGTCAAACGCGGAATGACAACGAAAGTTTAACCCTATACTGTAGTTAAAGATTATATAAGGGTATAAGGAGATAGCGTAGACGGACAAAGAGGCATTAATTGTTTAATTGACTAAAAATCGATCGAAAATTATGATTTTATACGCCTGATGGGGTTGTAGAGAAACATTTCGATATTTTTAACAAGAATTATCAAACTTGCGTACCCTTTCCAAAACGGCTATTTTTTTAGGTGGTTATTCATAAAACCTGAAATATATTTAAAGTAGGTTTATTTGACAGATATTCCAGGAACAATTGTCAAATAAACCTACAATAAGTCTATTATAAGTATTATGAATAAGAGCCTTAGTAACTACTGTATGCATAGCACACTTTAACGTATGATGGACATTTGTATGAATGTTTATGCATTTAAGATAAAGAATTCTTAGATGTACTTAGAATATCCATAAGTATGCATGGATAATAGGTTGGTCCTTATTTTGAAAATTATGAATTTGTTAAACGGTCTAAAATAAGTACCGGAAAAAATAAAATTTTTTATTTTTAAAACAAAACCGCAATAAACAAATATATTTTTTCCATCTTTTTAAGCCATTTGTTGAAGATTAAAAAAAATTGAAAAATTTGTCAAATTCTTAAAATATTTTTGGTACAAATTTTATATGGATGCCGACTAGAGATGGGCGCGTGAGTGATTTTTGACTCACACTTACTCACGCTCACGACCGGAATTTTAGAATCACGCACACTCACTAACGAGCATATTTTTTCGACTCACACTCACTCACTAAATTTAATACAACTCACACTCACGTTGGCTCACGCTCACAAAACTCTTATTTATACAAAAAAATTTCAAAAACTTGTGTAGGTTTTTGTTTGGCTAAAGGTCATAAAATTAATCATAAATTTCAAAAACTAAAATTTCAACAAATTTTCAGCAAAATTTTAAGTTCCGCGAAAATTTAATTTTTTTGTTTGCTTTTTCGAGACGAAATCTTAAGTTTAGCCAAATTTTACAATTTTTTTGTTGCTTTTTTTAGTTTGAAAGGAATTATTTTTTTTTTTTTTCTCATTCATTTGTTTTATTGAATCTTCACTAAAATTATGTGAACTAACAATAAGTATTCAAATCTTAAAACTAATATAACTTAATATTAAGTCCAGCCAGTGCCAGACAAAATTTCATCTCCTCATAAATTATCCAATGTTTTCAAAAGCATCATCCTTCACTTTAGTGTGCCAAGTCAGCAGTGGCCCTCCTTCTAAGGCGTTGGTGACCACGATTATTTAGAAGATTGCGTGCTAAATTGTTTGGATGTGATTCCAGTTTTCGTAAGTAGTTCTGGGAATGTTTCACAATTTCATCTTTAACAAGGGAAACATTTAGATCTCTGTGTATGTTCAAGTTTCTAACATACTAGGGGCATCAGTAATCATTCGCAAAATGTTGTTCTGTTTTCTTTGTATTTTTTTCGACATTAGACGCAGAGGCAGTGCCCCATAACTGAATACCATAGCACCATATAGGTTTAATAATCGAGCTGTAGATCAATAGTTTACAGTCTAACCTAAGTTTCGAGTTTCTCCCAATTAGCCAATTAAGTGCAATAGTTTTCAATTTTATTTGGGTTAATTTTGCATCTATGTGGTTTTTCCACGTAAGACGACGATCGAGATGAATTCCGAGGTACTTTACTGTTGTATAGGTTAACCTAACCTAACCTAACCTACTGTTGTATGTTGAGGTACAATGTGATTATTAATCCGAATTTGGGGACAAGTTTCTCGTCTTAATGTGAACGTTATGTGGATGCATTTCTGCTCATTCACTTAAATCTTCCACTTATTTAACCAGTATTCTAATTCAAGAATGTGACTCTGCAAAATACGAGTTGCTTCAAGTGGATTGTTATGGGAGCTTAATATAGCTGTATCATCTGCAAATGTGGAGGTATGCGTATTTCGATTAGTTGGCATATCAGAGGTGTACAAAATATACAAAAGCGGTCCCAAAATACTGCCTTGTGGAACTCCAGCTTGTATGATTTGCGGGGTACTGAAAAAATCGTTTTCCTTCACTGTAAACTTACGATCTGTTATGTAACTTTCGAGTAACTTATGTGTATTTGGTGGTAACATATTTTTTATCTTATAGAGTAAACCCTCATGCCAAACCTTATCGAACGCCTGTGAGACATCAATAAAAAGTGCGGAACAATATTTTTTTTCTTCGTAGGCTCTTCTAATTAAAGGAATTATGAAGAGAAAATTAATCACGCAAACTCACGCGAAAAAATTGACTCACGCACACTCACTCACGCAAAAATCTTACTCACGCACACTCACTCACGCAATTTTTTTCTCCACTCACACTCACTCACAATCACGTGAGTAAAGTTGAATTCAGTCACACTCATGCGTGATCACGCGTGAATCACGTGAATCACGCACTAATCTGCTCATGTGCCCATCTCTAGTGCCGACTAATAATAATATAATAATAGTTTTGATCACATGACCAATTAATTTTATTTATTCTTTCTATTAATTTACAACTCAATTTTAATAATTTCAACCTAAGCGAACTAAGAACTGGTAACAATGACCATCGTCTCGTTGTAGCGAAAAAAAAACAAGGGTCGAACCCACGACCCCCACGTTCAAAGATTAGCACGCTACCAACTAGCCTACGGGGGCCCCCTAGTGCCGACTACTGAAGATTGTTGAAGATTAAAAAAAAATTAAAAATTTGTCAAATTCTTAAAATATTTTTGGTACAAATTTTATATGGGTGCCGACTACTATAAGGCAAATTCTTAACAAAAAATAGACAATAGCATACAAAACTACTACTTGTCCTACTTCATTGGAACATTGAACAGAGTTCCAATTAATTGTATAGATCTTGGTACAAAAGACCCAAAGGGGTCGCAGTGCCGGCCGTTAGGGCCAGATCACCCCTTGATTAATAATAATACTTTTCAGAGCATATCCTATAAATGTGGTGGCTAAGGCATTAGAGTGGCAATTTTTTATACCCTTCACTTAGTGATAGTGGATATATATAAGTTTGTCATTCCGTTTGTAACTCATCGAAATATCGGTCTGGGACCCCATAAAGTATATATGAAGGGCTTATTGCAAAAACTCGATAAGCAACATTTAATTTTATGGTGATTTTTGCCTTAAAATTTTTGAAATAATGTAGAAAATATAACTATAGTAAAATAACATACTTAAGATACTTGTACGAAGGGGTTCAGCTAGTCTTCTGCCAAAAATCCCTCTGTGGAACATCAGTAGAAAGCGAAGAACACCAAAAAAATAAAAAGTTGCTTATCAAGTTTTTGCAGTAAGCCCATCATATATTCATGATCCCCGATCGATTTTAAGACATTCTAGCGATGTCCGTCTGTCTGTGGAAATGGTGATCACGACCAAAATACTGCACGGATATGACTGAAACTTAACTTATTTATTGGAAATTCTCCCGAGAAGTTTGGTATTGCATTTGAGCGATATCGGTTCAGCGGTTCAAAAGTTATGAACGAAAATGTAAGGACACCTCAAACATTTTAGTACAGTCAACATAACCTAAAAATACAAAAGGCTTTAATTCGGCTGCTGGTTGACATATGTGAACATAATTGAAAACGAAATGGTATTTAAACAAGTACGAACATATTTTTTGACAAAAAAAGAAAAAAATCACGGATTCCCAGCAAAACTTAGATTACCAAATAAGGTATAAAATAAGGTATAGGATCTCTTATTTTATACATTGCAGCATTGATGATTTTAACAGGCGATGAGACTCAAAGTAATGCATCCACATTATCACAAAGAATACCAGTAAGGTATAAAATAAGTCATAAATTTATAACGAAGAATACGAGTAAGGTGTAAAATATATGATATTTTATAGGTTACGAGAAATGAAATAATATAGCATACCAGAAGATAATATGTAAGGTGTTACGAGTAGTGAAAAAGTAATTTTGTATTAAATTTACTCACGTGATTGTAAGTGAGTGTAAGTAGATAAAATAGGCTCGTTAGTGTGTGTCGTTAGAAATTTCCTGTCTTGAGCCCTTCTCTAGTTTAAACTTATGCATTTTTTTATAAAATAACACTGTGCTACAAAAAACACAAAATCGAATATACTTTTGAAATGAGGTAGTTAGGGTTGTAGGTCTCGTTGAAAAGATTACAAAAATGCCCATTAAACTTCCCAGACACCCTCAAATTTTAAAGTTATTGTAAAAAAAACGTTTTTTTGCGACTTTTCTCACTAAACCAGGTGTAACTTCAAAATTTTGCCAGACACCCTCAAATTTTAGAGTTATTGTCAAAAAACGTTTTTTTGGGACTTTTCTCACTAAACCTTGTGTAATTCAGAAAATTTTCAACCGATTTTAAATTTTTAAACTGTTTTGGATAGAAAAAGGATAGGGCTTTTCATGTGTGTAAATTGGTCAATACGTAAAAGAAAGATATCTATTGATTTTTTCTATAAAACCAATTTTTTTTGTTATTTTTTGAAAATTTTTTGAGTTTATCGATTTTTTTTCTGCTATAGTTTGTTCAACCACCCTTATATTTTTAAACATATTCTAATAGAAAATTTAATTGTGAATACGATGAGCTTTATGCCAAAAAAATCGGATTACAATTGACAGAGTTGTGATAATTTTTCTAAAAAAGAAAATTAAGATTTTGTATGAAATTGCCGTGCGGATAACCCATGCAAAAAAAATAAAAAAATTTGCGAACATACTGAGAGGTCACGTATCATTATTTTAAAGGTTTTTGACCTCCTGAATTCGAATTTGACCTTCAAATTGCGCTATCTTATTATGTTTTTAATATATCAATTTATGTTAAATATCTCAAAAACCTGACGAGATAGAGCAATTTAAAGGCCAGATTCGGATTCAGCGCACCAAAACCCTTTAAAAATATTGTATATGACCATTTATGATAAATTTATTTTTTTTGCCTGGGTTATCTGAACGGCGATTTCCTGCAAAATCTTAACTTTCTTTTTTAGAAAAATTATCACAACTCTGTCAATTATTATCCGATTTTTTCAGGATAAAGCTTATCGTATTTAGAATTAAATTATCTTTAAAAAACCGCTCATAAATGTAAAGGTTGTTAAACGAACTATAGCAGAAAAAAATCGATAAACTCGAAAAATTTTCAAAAAATAACAAAAAAAAATTGGTTTTATAGAAAAAATCAATAGATATCTTTCTTTTACGTATTGACCAATTTACACACATGAAAAGCCTATCCTTTTTCTATCCAAAACAGTTTAAAAATTTAAAATCGGTTGAAAATTTTCTGAATTACACAAGGTTTAGTGAGAAAAGTCCCAAAAAAACGTTTTTTGACAATAACTCTAAAATTTGAGGGTGTCTGGCAAGTTTAATGGGCATTTTTGTGATCTACTCGTCAAGACCAACAACCTATACTATGTCACATCAGAAGTATTTTTTCACTGTAGCACAGTGTAATTATTTTTTATGTTATTGTAATGCATTATGCATTCAATTATAAATAATACATTATTTCAAACTTTCAAATAATACATAATGTAACCAAATATAAGTCATCCATGATTTAATGTTTAGAAATAACAAATATGAAATACATTTTTTTCAATAATCATGCATTACGTAGCAAATTATTAGTAATGCATTATTTTCACTTGAAAATAATACGTTGTGGAACAAATGTTTGGTAAGACATCATAAAATAATGCTACAAATAAGTTATATGCATTACCTGGTAATGTGTTATATAATCACTACCCATTACCAAAGTTTTGCTGGGTTTTTTTTTTAGCACATTTTTTTTCGCGGAAATTTTTTTCAAAAAAAATTTTTTTTTTTTTTTTCAAAAGTAATTTCCTTTTAAAAAAAGTTTTTTGCAATAATCTTTTTGAAATTGTGGAGGGTATCACCACATTCGGCAAGGCGGAATTTAACTTTTTTACTTAATTTTGTTCAATTTTTGTTCAATTTTTGTCTGGGAAAATTTTTATCTCATTAGACTTAAAAATTATGTGGTACAAATTTAAGGCCAATCAGATAAAACTAATCCGTGCTTTTACAGTAGATAGTTCCAATAAATTTCAAAAACGAGGTTCGTATTGCATCATCAAGTGGTCTGCCACACGTTAGAAAATCGACTACTCAAAACAAACTTGGAATATCAAAAAAAAATTAAAAATTTGCGAAATTGAAGGCGGTCGTGTCCGAGCGATTTAGCATGGAATGCCCCATATTCTTTTAGATATTTCGAAGTGTTACAAATGGAATGGCAAAAAGAGTATGCTCCCGTACTGTGGTTGGAGGGAATAAATCATATTTATTAATTTCGATGCGCTGAACACGAAAATCAACAAAAATAAATTTAAAATCAGTATAACGGTTTTCGGGATATCTCTATTTGAAATTTGCAGTTTTTTTTTTCTACGGAGAAAAAGTTAAAAAAAAAGCTTATTGCGGTTTTGGTTTTTAATTTTTTTAAAAACTGGGCAAAGGAAGCGTGGTTAAATATTGGAAAATGGTCAAATGTATGTCGAGTTCCATTGATTAAATATTTATTAAATTATAACGGAATCCACGACAATTTAAAAAATTTATCTTCGTGTATATTTTTTTTTATTGGCTATCGATTAAAAATTTTTATTTTGGAAAAGTTTCAGATCATGCTGTGAAATTTTTAATTTTTTTAAAAAAAGTCAATTTATCAAAAATCCGGCCACATTTTTTTTTTTAATTTTTTGTTTAAATGTTTAGATTAGAGATAGGCGCGTGAGTGATTTTTGACTCACACTCACTCACGCTCACGACAGGAATTTTTGAATCACGCACACTCACTCACGAGCATATTTTTTCTACTCACACTCACTCACAATCACGTGAGTAAATTTAATTCAACTCACACTCACGTGCACTCACGCAAGCTTCACTCACACTCACTTTGACTCATGCTCACGAAACTCTTATTTACAAAAAGAAAATTTCAAAAACTAAAATTTCAAAAATCTTTCAAAATTTTCAGCAAAATTTACAGTTGATTGAAATTTTACATTTTTTTTTGCTTGTTTTCGGGACGAAATGGTAAGTTAAGCCAAGTTTTAAAATTTTTTTGTTGCTTTTTTTGGTACCAAAGGAAATATGAAGAGAAAATAAATCACGCAAACTCACGCAAAAAAATCGACTCACGCACACTCACTCACGAAAAAATCTTACTCACGCACACTCACTCACGCAATTTTTTTCTCCACTCACACTCACTCACTATCACATGAGTAAAATTAAATTCAGTCACACTCACGCGTGATCACGCGTGAATCACGCTCTAATCTGCTTATGTGCCTATCTCTAGTTTAGATGTTTGTCTATCCACTCAAAAAAAAATCACGAGGTCATTTTTCGTATTTTTCGAGAAAAACACATTTGAATATGAGGCATTCCACACCAAATGTCCCGCTACAGAAAAACATATGTCCCGTAAATTTCTGAATAGGGTGTTTGGATAGCCCTATATGGAACTAAGAAAATTGCTTTTTTGGTTTTTCAAAAACTGGGCTTAGGAGGCGTGTTCAAATATTGGAAAATGGTCAAATTTGTGGCGAGTTGCCTTGATTAAATATTTATCACATTAAAACGGAATGCACCACAATCTCGAAAAATTACATTCTTATATAGTTTTGTATGGGCTATCGATAAATTTTTATTTTTTTTTGAAAATTTTCAGAACCCGTTCTGAAATTTTCCATTTTTTAAAAATCTCAATTTAATAAAAAACATGCCCTTTTTTTTATTTTTTTAATTTTTTTAAAAAGTTTAGATGTTTGTCCATCCAAACAAAAAAATTCAGAAACACCTTCTTCGTTTTTTTCGAGAAAATCGCATTTGAACTTTAAATTTCATAACAATTTTGTAATTTGCTTGTATTTTCTTGATTTAACGTTGCGAATGAGTATTATTAATTGCATAAATATTGATCATTCGCAACGTTAAAACAAAGAAATACGAGCAAATTATAAAATTGTTATGAAATTTAAAGTTCAAATGCGATTTTCTCGAAAAAAACGAGGAACGTGTTTCTGAATTTTTTTGTGTGGATAGACAAACATCTAAACTTTAAAAAAAAAAATTTAAAAAATAAAAAAAAGTGGCATGTTTTTTAATAAATTGACATTTTTAAAAACTGTAAAATTTCAGAACGGGTTCTGAAAATTTTCAAAAAAAAAAAATTTAAGCGATAGCCCATACAAAACTATATAAGAATGTAAATTTTTGAGATTGTGGTGCATTCCGTTTTAATGTGATTAATATTTAATCAAGGCAACTCGCCACAAATTTGACCATTTTTCCAATATTTGACCACGCCTCCTAAGCCCAGTTTTTGAAAAATTGAAAAACCAAAAACGCAATTTTCTAAGTTCCATATAGGGCTCGCTGGACATTTGGAGTATGTATTGGATTTCATTAAAATTCTGTAATTCTCATGTATTTTATTGTGCCAACACTGCGTATGAGTAACGAATATTTGCGATACTAATGAATTTTCGTTACTCATACGCGGTGTTGACACAATAAAATACAAGAGAATTACAAAATTTTTATGAAATCCAATATTCAAATGCGATTTTCCTTTTCTTTATAAGAGAAAAGAATATTGAAAGATAGTCTGTGGTAAAATTAAAATTACTACTTAATAAAAGAAGTATCTCAACCCTTATGAACCGATTTGCATAAAACTTTAAATTAGTTCCGGGCATTTTTGTAATTATTTTTTTTTATTTAATGCTTTTAAAGTATTTTTTCAATGAAAATCGATAGAATTTCAAAAAATCTTTTAGATTTGGTTAAAAAAACGTTACAAAACGTCTGTTATAGAAAAGGTACTTAATCAGTCGCGGTGGTACTACGGTATCTTAGAGAGTGAAAAAGTACTAAAAACGTGCTAATTTACTAATTTTTCAATACCTGATGGGAATACAAAAAATGTTTAGAAAACACGCTAACTTTTGAAAGACTTTACAGAGACTACTAAAGTTTGGCATATATGTTGGTCGTTTACCTGGTCAGGTTGGTATTGCAATCCAGCCAAATCGGTCCAGTGGTTTAAAAGTTATGAGCAAAAGAGTAAATTTCGGCAAGGTTTTTTCGTGAACTTACGAGATTAAAAACTTTTGAAACTTGGCATAAATCTTTGCCGTTTCCAGGTCTGTTTGGTATTGAATTTCAGCTCAATCGGTCTTGTAGTTCAAAAGTTATAAGCAAAACCCTGAATTTCAGATTGGTTTCATCTTACACTCAAAATAATACATTAGTGGATTTACTATTTTTTTGCTAATGCTAGTAAGCTAACCTTTAGCAAATTTTTAGTTGAGATTAGCATGTTAGCAAAAATATCTTGTAAGCTTCATTTAGCGCATTAGCAATTTTAAACAAAATTTTAACTAATTTTTTTTGCTAAATTTAAAATTAAGTTGACCAAATTTTTACATGCTTTTTTGCTAATATTATCAAAAATAAATTGTAATTTTTTTTTAAGAAAACTTAATATGGCGCTATCTCGGAAACTAAGCCAGATAGAGCAAAATGGAGGCCATTTTTGGTTCTCGGGCTTACCATAGTATCGCCGGTCCTCTTCACATGTGTAGACCCTAATGGGTCCTAACTTTGGATCCAAAAAAACTAGCATTCCCGAAAATTTTAAAATGTTGTATGTATCTCGGTAAATATTGCCGACACAACAAAAAGTACAACAGCATTTTTGTAGCTCTCAACACGTAGAATAAGACCGCAAAATAACCAAAAGCTCTCCGAGTAAAATTTTTGAAGTTATCAAGTTTTTTAATTCTCAAAACCCCAGAGTTCCCCCAAAATCACGTTTCTCAAAAACTAAGCAAGGCAGAGCAAAAGGGACACAAATTTTGGATCAAAAACTATGACGATTTTTAAGGAACCCAACTAGGTCTTGACCCATCGGTGTCTGGACCTATCCGGTCCAAACCCAATGGGGTCCTCAAATGTGTATAAACTATTACAAAATAAAAAAATTTCAGTTAACTAATTTTTGGCAAAACATTTTTGGTAACTTTACCAAAAAAATTGTGGGTTCAAAATCAGCAAATTTTCCTGTAGGTTTACAAGCTTTTTTTGCTAACATTACAGTTTTTTTTTTGAGTGTAAATGCCACAAGTTTTAAGAGCATTGGCGGTAACTTAACAATGCTTTCCAAACTTTTTTAGTTTTTTAAACTTGTTTAGTTTTAAAGGCATTGGTAAAAAATTTTACACTGAAAAAAAATTTTACACTCAAAAAAAAATTAGTTTTTTACAAAAATGTCAATATTTTGTGTACATACGTACGTGCTTTCACTCAGAAATATTTTTACAGTAAAAAAAGCATTACATTCGAAAAAATTTTTACACGCAAAAAAAAAATTAGAAATTTTTTTTTTTTTTTAAATGACAAAAAAAATAGTATTAAATATTTCTAATCAAAATTGTTAATTTTTTTTACGTTAAAAATTTGTACTATCTTTTAAAAAAGGCATTGTGGAGGGTATTCATAGATTCGGCAAAGTCGAATTTAACTTTTCTAGTTGTTTAAATTGCGTTCCTTTTTTCCCAAATCTCGAAACCTTGACCGATTTTAGGGACACTTTATAGTTAAACAATTTTGCTCAACATTTTATCAGGCACTTATTTATTCGTTTAACAAATTTTGGGTAGTTATAATCTAAAAATGTTTAAAATAAAGACCACCCTAATTGATATAGGTACTTGAAATATTTATTTAATACTTTTTTTGTATTATATCTTTAGTAACAATTTAAATAGACACAATGAATTTATGACATTGATCGATGTCTCAATATTATATTCTTTAACACAGTATTTTAACGTAATCTATAAATTACTAACAAATAGTAGTTTATTGTGCTACATGATGTATATGTTATATTATTATACCTAATGTAAAGGGTACAACAATAAAAGATGATACACATCTCGGTCCATTCAAAGGAATGATGAATCTTTAGTGTACTTACAAGAACAATCAATTTACATCAAAGTGTTGATATAAAAATTAACTCAAAATGTAACTTTTGAAATGTGTAACAAATGTATAATTTATTTTATTTTTGGTAAATAATATATTTCTATTGATATAATTTGAATTTTTAAAAATATTTTCTAAAATTTTATATTTTTACAATTTTATCTTACTCAAAATAAAAATTTTCTAACTACATTTGAACACAATTTTTTTACGTTTAAAATTACAAAATACAATCAGATAAAAGACTTTATGATATTTATGAAAAGCGTCATAAATATAATGAAACGTTTCATTAAAGTTCGTCCAACGTTAAAGTTTAATAAATACTATAAAATAGTTAATAGAGGTAATATTAAATAAGTTCCTATGCTATACCACAAAAAAATTCCGAAATCATTCGTAGTATTAATGAAAGGTTTCATAAACCTTATGAATCTCTTGCAAAAAATTGTCATTTTATTTATAAAACAGTTACATTGCAGGAATTTTAATGAAAAGTTTCATTAAATTTAAGAGAAACTTTCATAACATTTATTTCTACTCAAATTCATTTGTATTTAAAACTAGCTGTTTCGCACCCGGCGTTGCCCGGGTTGAAAAAAATATTATATAATGAATAACAGTTTGTAATGCCCTATGGTTGCATCCTCGGTTAGCACTACATCTGGTGAAAATTTCAATTTCACATTACTTTACACCACCTCTGTCCGATCGCGCGCTGATATGACCCGTTATTCCCGCCTTGTTTAGTTCTCGACGTTTAAGCGTGATAACCGAATAGGCAGAAATATCTTTCAATATATTATAAATGGGTGTGGCAATTTACGTCCCTTTGTTCGATCGCACACTGAAATGGGCCCGCATCGGTTAGTCAGTTATTAAAAATAATATGGCATATTGTTCCCGCCTCGGTTAGTAAGTACTATATGTGTTGAAATTTTGTTAAAATCAGTTAAGGCGCTTAAGCGTAATTACGGAACAGACAGAAAATAACTTTCAGTGTGGTGCAAAGGGGCGTGACAACTTACGCCCCGTGGTCTAAACACGTTCTATTATGGTTTATTATTCCCGTTTCGGAAGTACTATATGTGGTGAAAAATCCATTAAAATCGGTTAAGCCGTTTTAGCATGATTGTAGGACAGGCAGAAATAACTTTCATGGGATTTACTCCCCTTTGTCAAACCACAATCTTTTGTGGCCTATAGTTCCTGCCTCGGTTAGTACTATCTGCGGTGGAAATTTCTTCAAAATCAGTTAAGCCGAATAAGCGTGATTGCGAAAAAGGAAGAAAGGAGGTGCAATAAATTTAACAAGGCGTGTCATTTTATGCCCCTTTGTCCGATCGCTCATTTTATGTTCTATAGTTCCCGCCTCGTTTAGTACTATCTGTGACGAAAATTTCATGTTAATTGATTCAGCCGTTGATGCGTAATTGCGGAACTGACAGAAACAACTTTTAGTATAGTACAAAAAAGCGATGCAACTAATGCCTCTTTGTCCAAACGCGCTTTATTATGGCAGTCAAAAATAATTTGAAATTAATACAAAGAGCGGCATTTTAAAACGCCTTCGCCCAATAACGTGCTGGTATGGCATATTGTTCCCGCTTCGGTTAGTACTATCTGTGTTGAAAATTGCAATAAAATCTGTTCAGACGTTTAAGAGTGATAACGGAACTGGCAGAAATAACTTTCAATGTAATACAAAGGGGCGTGGACTTTTACGTCCATCCGTCAGAGCGCCCTCCTATTATAACCTATAGTGCCCGTCTGGGTTAGTACTATGTGTGGTGAAATTTTCATTAAACTCGGTTCAGACGTTTAAGCGTGATTACAGGACAGGTAGAAATAACTTTCAATGAAGTACAAAGGGGCGTGGCATTTCCGCCCCTTTGTGTGATCGCCGCCTAATTATGAAAATTTCTTTACAATCGGTTTAGCCGTTTAAGTGTAATTGCTAAAAAGGCAGATATAATGTTCAATATAATAATAATGTTCAAAATAATAAGGGGCGTGGCATTTTACGCCCACTTGACCGATCGGTCTCTCTTATGATCTATAGTTCCCGTCTGTGGTGAAGATTTCATGTAAATCGGTTCAGCCGTTTATCCTTGATTGTGGACAGACAGACAGAAAACCCAAAGGATGCCACGCACTTTGTAAGGATCTTATATTTTGCAAAAGGCGTAAAAAGAGGCGTGGCTTCCAATAAAGATGCAGGATGGCATATATTTCCTTGCAAAAAATGCCCTATTAGTATGCCAAATTGCATGTTTATCGGTAACAAACATCCAAATATAGTACAACAACCAAATATATTGAAAAATCTGAAATTCACAAAAAGTGGGCGTAAAAGGAGGCTGGGCGTCCAATCGAGATGCCATTGGTGCAATTTTTCATTCCAGGAAACGTACTATCTACATGCCAAATTTCATTTGAATCGGTTCAGTAGTTTTTTTCTGAAAGCGACACAAACAAACTAACATGTCATTTTTTTATATATATAAGGACTAGCTGTTGCGCCCGGCGTTGCCCGGATCGACTTAGATATAAGTATCTTAATAGTTTCTCCCCAGCGCTGTCTATCGGGTCCATAATAATACATAATTTTCTCATGAAGAAACATATATTTTTGTTTTAATAAATGTATCATGAGAATTTGAGCCACCTTGTACCACAAATTATAAATATAATCACAACAGTGCCACCTATCAATTCCAAATATAATATAAATAATATATATAATAATAATTTGATCCAATGATCAGTTTTATTTATTTTTCCATTTTTTTTTTTTACAACTCATTTTAAATAATTTTAACCTAACCGAGAACTGGTAACAATGACCGTCGTCTCGTTGTAGCGAAATCGACCAAGGTCTTTGGTGGGAATCGAACCCACGACCCCCTGTTTCATAGGCTAGCATGCTACCAACTAGCCTACAGGGGCCCCCAATCAATCCAAATATATCAGGAAACTTATTTTTGTTTAATAAATATATTGTGTGTATTTCAGCCAAATCGTACCATAAATGCAAAAAAATTAAATATTGCAACAACAGCGCCACCTATCGGGATTAAACATAAGAGACCTGGCTCCAGACTAAACTAATATATTGTCCAAGTTTGGTATCAATCCGTCCAGCGGTTCTTGAGTTTTAGTAACTAAGATAATTCCCGCCTCGGTTATTACTACTTGTTGTAAAAATTTCATTAAAAATGGTTAAGCCGTTTATGCGTGATTTCAGAACATGCAGAAATAACGTTCAATAAATTAAGAAAGGAGCGCGGCATTTTGCTCCCCTTTGTCCGATTGCTCTCTTTTAAAACCCACAGTTCCCGCCTCAGTTATTACTATCTGTGATAAAAATTTCATTAAAATTGGTTCAGCCCTTTATGCGTGATTAAGGAACAGGCGAATATAGCGTTCAATAAAAAAAGGGGTGTGACATTTTACGCCCCATTGTCTGATTGCTATATTTTATAGCCTATAGTTCTCGACTCGGTTGGTAGGATCTGTGGTGAAAATTTTATGGAAATCGGTAGAGCCGTTTAATAGAGATTGCAGAAAAGGTAGAAATAACGTTTAATAAAATAAAAAGGGGTGTGGCATTTTACGCCCCTTTGTCCGATCGTCCTCTTTTATCTGTTGTAAAAATTTCATAAAAATCGGTTCAGCCGTTTAAGTTTGATTGCGGAAAAGGCAGAAATTACTTTCAATGTAATACAAAGGGACGTGGCATTTTACGCCCCCTGTTTTTCGATCGCCCTCTATTGTGGATCATAGTTTCCGCCTTGGTTAGTACTATCTGTGTTAAAAATTCCATTAAAATCGGTTCAGTCGTTTACGCGTTATTACGGAAAAGGCAGAATAACGTTTCATAAAATAAAAAGGGGCGTGGCATTTAACGCCCCTTTTTCCGATCGCTTTCTCTTATGGCATATAGTTCCCGCCTCGGTTAGTGCCATCTGTGGTGAAAATTTCATTCAAATCGGTTCAGCCGTTCTCCCCTGATTGCGGAACAGACAGACAGACAAACCAACACTCAGATTTATAATATTAATAGGGATAAGGATGTTTTGGGTAATATGGAGGGTAGAGTTTGCAAAACGATTAAAATCGTAATCGTAATCGCGATTAATCGCACTAATTAATCGTAATCGTAATCGACAAAAAAATCATGCGATTACGATTAATAATTTTCTATGAAATACACTGTTTTTATAACGATTTTAAAATATATTATATTGGTACGATTCATTTAACTTATTTGCAATTTCTCTTTTCTTTTTTCTTGCAAAAGTATTTTAAATTTAAAGTAAAATTTAAATTTTCCACCCCACACTTTTGTTTAAAAAATTATCCAAAATGATTTCGCTGGATTTGGTCAAAAAATTCGGGCATGAAGTTTTATCAAGAAACGTATTTTTTTCTCTGGTTGCTGACTGAAAACGCTGTTTCTAAATTTCCATATAAATTTTCACACAATCAGCTCTTCAGTGGCCATTGGTAGGTATTCTGACACGAAATTCGAACGATTATAATTTTCGGGACGCTCAAATATGTATATTAGGGTATTCAATCGATTAATCGTTAATCGGTTAACCGATTAATTTTGGTCGATTAACTGTTCGAATAATTCAAAATTGTCAATTTTCAAATAACAAATAAACCGATTAATTTGTGTCGGTTAACCGATTAACCGAAATTTCTTTTTTTAATTCTTTTACCTATTTTTTTTTGCTTTATTTTGTTTTTTGATGTTTCATTTTTAATTTAAATTACGGTTCTGCTGAAAGAAATTTAGGTCTATTTAAATTATTAAACTCTCTTTTAGCAACATGTAAAAACTTCGTTTAGAAAATATATTATCGAAGTCCTAAAAAGATATTTCGGTTTAAAAAAAAGAAAACAAACTTTGTAACCCTAGCCAATTTTTTAAACAGTGCTAACAGTATACATATATTTTTCTATTATAATATAAAGCTTGATTTACACGTTAAATACCCTTGACTACCCTTATCTACTATTTCCCAGTATTGGAGGATAACAATTGTCAAATTCAAATAATTTTTCATACAAAATTATTTAAACCCGGCAAACCGTATCACCAATACTGGAAAATAGTAGATAAGGGTGGTCAAGGGTAGTTAACGTGTAAACTGCCCTTAACGATAAAATAATAAATATTCAGTACGTTGATACATTCAGCTATTGGCATAGTTGTATAATTTATTTTCTGTCACATAATACGTAGTTAAATCCATATCAATTTTGTAAATAGTAAATTTCAACTAATATCGATTAACTACGGGATATTTAGGGCTATTTCACCTACGAAATAGTTGAAAAAATAGTTGTGAGCCACTATGTAATTTTTTGGGTGTAGTTTTTCGTGCGCCTAATCCGAATCTGACCTTAGAACTGATCCATCTCATCTTGAAATATTTAGATTTTCGATTGACAATACTGCACGCATAAACTCAAAATTTTTCCATGTTCCATGTTTATAATGTATAACACCGTCCGACAGCCAATATTAAACATGAACCGGATGATATATGTCTGAAAGAAGAGATCAAATGAAGTAAAACTCTATTTACAGTTTTTCATTTCGTGATCCTGTTTCCCAAATTTTTAAAGGATTACATTTTAAAAAATTTTATAAAATATTTTTTTTAATATTTGCACTTGTCCTAGGATACCACTGGTGATGGAAAATAAAAGAGGAGGATTTCCCCTAATATTTTATAAAATTTAATCCTCTAAAATTTTGAAGTCGTTTAAACAGGAAACAGGATCACGAAATGAAAAACTCTAAATGAAGTTATACTAAATTTAGTCTCTAATTTCAAACGTATATTATCCAGTACGTGTTTAACGACTTTTTCCATTTTTGCCGGACGGTGTAAATAGTTTAGCACATCTGCAAATTCTATTTTTGGATTCCTTTAGATATCTTTTTACATTACTGGATATCGACCGACGAAATTATTGGAATTTCGGCCCTGACAAATAAGAGAAAACAAATTTGGAAACCAAACAATTTTTTTGTTCATATTTTTAGTACCGAATTCGAAACTCTTTTAGGGGTGCATCTAAGCCCGGCAGTAGTTTGGCTCAATTTTTCCTTTTTATAAAAATTGCTTCATGTTTTTGACATTTTTTCACATTGAATTGGGGCCAATTTGGATTGGGATAATTTTTAGGGTGCCATACAAAAATTCTTTATTTGGGCTAACGGGTATTTAAAGCTTAGCCATATCGGATATAGATTTCTTATTAATAAAATTCTTAAAAGTATAGACAATTCGTGGTTTTATATTCAATTTAAATTTTAAATTGATATTTTCTCAACCCCGATTAATTATTTGCTCGATTAACCGATTAAACCAGAACCTCGATTAATTGAATACCCTAATGTATATACACATAAAAGTATTTTTTGTGGAATGTTTTTTTTTTACCAAAGGATCCTTCATTACAAATTTCAAGAGTCTAGGATCGTTATTTCATAAAATATGAAAAGGACAAAAGGTACACTTTTTTTTACCAATTTTACGACCCTTAGAAATTAAATTTTCAACAATTACTTTTTTCAGGTGGTTTTTTTACCAAAGGATCCTGTATTCGAAATTTTACCCCTTTTTGTCCCCTTAACAATTTATCAAAAATCCGCCACATTTTTTTAAAATTGTTTTTTTTTTAGTTAAGATGTTTGTCTATCCACAGAAAAAAATTCAGCAGGACATTTTTTGTATTTTTCGAGAAAAACGCATTTGAATATTGGATTTCAGAAAAATTCTATAATTCTCTTGTATTTTATTGTGTCAACAGCGCGTATGAGTAATGACTATTTGCGAAACCAAATTTTCGTTACTTATACGCGGTGTTGACACAATAAAATACGAGAGAATTACATAATTTTTATGAAATCTAATTTATGCTATGTATTTGCTTGAAAAATACGAAAAATGCAATACTGAATTTTTTTGTGTGAATAGACAAACATCTAAACTTAAAAAAAATGTGGCCGGATTTTTGATAAATTGACTTTATTAAAAAATTAAAACTTTCTGAAAATTTTCCGAAAAAAAAATTTTAGTAGATAGCCCTTAAAAAAATATACATGAATGTTAATTTTTGCGTTTGTGGTGCATTTCGACAATTTTTCCAATATTTAACCACTCTTCATTAGCCCAGGTTTTAAAAAATTTAAAACCAAAAACGCAATTTTCTTAGTTTCATATAGGGCTATTCAGACATTCATAGGACATATCGTCACCTTATTATTGTTTTGCTCCATACGCCATTTTTGAAAAAAATGAGTTAGGAATTGAATATATATAATATAAATATCCTCTTTCTTATTCCGAAGTCCGTTTTTTAAGACCTCTTTTCAAATTTGAGATATCCAGCATTTTCTAAGAAAAAACACACCATTTTGACGTTTTTTGAAAATTTGCGTTATAGAAAAGGCTCTAGATTATTTAAAAACTAACGGATCTTGCATATTTTTGGAACGAAGATTAATTATGTTGGTACTATTCTACGTACCAAATTTTAATACCTTAACTTCTAAACATTTCAAGTAATGTCATATTTGCCATTTAAGTTGTGTGGGAGGTAGGCGTGTCCATTGACCGATCATCCCCATTTTTAATACCATGCAAAATGACTATATAAGTGTTCTAAATACCCAGTTTCATCGATCTAGCTCTTTTTGTTTCATTGTTATTTTGTTTGGCATTGAGAACTCATTTTCTCCATATCACACAAAAGTCCCAAATGTGTAAGCAAAATTGGATATGGAGCATAATACCATAAAATCTTATTTTCTTAAAAGCTTTAAATCTTTTGATCTATTGTATGTAGAAGTCTGAAAACTAGAAGCTTTGTTTACAATATATGTAGCAATAAATGGTAAACATTAAAACAAAATCCATCGATTACTTTTCGAGAAAATTTGTGGTAAACCTATTTTATCGTTTTTCTCGAAACCGAGTTGTTGGCGTATGGAGCAAAACAATAATAAGCTGACGATATGTTTTTTTCGCAGGACATTTGGCGTGGAAAGATAATTTTATTGTATAAAATATTTAGTTTTGTATTTTCGTACATTCTGAAATGTAAATTTTAAGAGTTTTTTTTAAATAAACTATTGCAATTATATTTATTTAAAAAACTCGATTAATCGATAATCGCGATTAACGGCTATTTCTTTAATCGTAATCGCGATTATGAAATATCTCGATTATTTGCAAACTCTAATGGAGGGTATTCTTGAATTCGACCAATTTGAATTTATCTATTTTACTCGTTTTATTTAATTAGAATAACGAAAAATTATAATTATTTTTTCGAAGGATAATATCAAGTGCATATAACTACATAGACACATATTTCAATAAGTTTTACTTTCTATAGAATATAGAAAAAAATTTATCATAATAAAAATGAATTTTTGTAATTTATCTTTCACATTCATACGAAATAAACTATTACATCCTTATGATTATAATACAACTTTGATGTAAACTTATATATTTTTATATACTCATATATATTATCAAAATGCAAACATGAGACATCAATCAACGTCAGTTTCTAGTAGAAATATAAATAATAGATTTCGTAATCTGAAATGCAAATGAATAAAAAAAAAATCTGTTTACAAAAAAAATCTAAATTCGTTTTGGATCATGATGTTTTTCGTTAAATTATTTTTTGAGGAATATAGCTTGAGGATTTTTTTTTTTTGATAGTTTCACCCCTTTGCTTTTCTGATAACGCTATGTAGTTACATCTTACTTGAAAAAATCGGAACATATCACTTTGAGTGTTTAAAAGAATAACTAGAAAAACTAAAGTAAAAACAACTCATTGTTTTTCATTATCTTGGGGGAAAAATAAAAAAAAAAAATAATGTTACAAAGATATTTTGACAAAGAAACTGATATTTAAGTTTATACTTGAACAAAAAAAAAAAAAAAGAAACGAGGAAATGCCATATTGTCAAACTCTCTGCATGTGTTTGAAAATTATATAAAATGTCGCGCGTAATCATGCCCAGCGAATATTTCGATGCACTGATTTACATAGATTTTGATCTAACAAGGGAAGTATCTCAACCCTTATGAACCGATTTGCCTGAAACTTAAAGAAGAATTCCAAAATTTTTGACTACGAAAAAAACACATTTTCGGCCTTACTTATTTTAATTGTATTAAAAATTGGCATATATGTTCTTCTGATTTTTGTTGAATTTCGGTTTTTGTTTTTTAGTCAAAATTGTGAATGGTTCGCGTTTTATCGCTGTTCAAAGTTGGTATTTTGCAACAATTGTATGATAAATACACAATGTTTAAATGATCATATCTTTGGAACGCATCATCCGATTGCCACGAAATAAAGCGCAAAATAATGGTTATGTCCTGTACTTAAAACAGAATTTTAAAAAAGGATAGGATGCTTTGCAAAAAGGATATTGAAATTAAAAAAATGTCCTTAATTTGCAAATATCTCAAAATGCGTATCTTTAATTTTCCTATATTTTTTTGCACATATAGCCCAAAATGTACCTAACAACATATGCAAATCCCAAATTGGGGTGATAAGCAGTTTAATTGTAAACGCGGTTTCATGATCGCTAAACTTAAAAATTTCATTAAAACAACATTTCGCGAATACATTTTTGTTAAATGAATTTTTTAGCGTTTTTTGGAGGTATTTTAACTATTTTGCTTATATCTTAAGTTCTGTTTATCTGATCTTCTCGCAATAAAAACCAAAATAAAGATAATCAAATTTCCAACAAATCCCGCATTCATCATTTTCTCGTCAGTTCATAGCTTTACGCGCAAATAATTTTTTTAGCGTTATTTAAAGGTATTTTGACCATTTTTCTTATATCTTGAGTTCCGTTTATCTGATCCCTCCGAAATAAGAACCATATTAAAGACAATCAAATTTCCAATAAATCCTTCATTCATTATTTTTATATCAGTTATAACTTTACGCGCAATAGGCAAACATATGACTAATATAAGTTTTTTGATTAACAAATCGTTGAAAAAAAATTTAAAGAAATAGAAATCTTTGCAATTAATTAAGTTTTTTTATTTATATGCAAAGCCTGAACATTTAGAAATATAATAAAGTTGATTTGATGAAAATCAATAGGTTTACTCCGAAGTTATCACAAATTATATGAAAATACATGAGAAAAGCACTAAAGGTATTATATTGATATCTAAAAAAAGTAAAAAATTAAGCTGTTTAGAAAAACAAGGAAAATCTTTAAGGTAGTTTCATAAAATTTTTCATAACTTTAGTTTGCTCATAGATTTTAATGAAACCCTTTTAAACTCGTTGTAAATGTTATGGCTTTTAAGATAAATAAAAAAATTGCTAATTTGTAACAATTTCTGTTTTTTAAAAATTTTTTAGAAATGAGCTTTGTTAATAAAAAAATGGTTTTCCTTGTTTGCCTATTGCGCGGAAATTTATGAACTGATATAAAAATAATGAATGAAGGATTTGTTGGAAATTTGATTGTCTTTAATTTGGTTCTTATTTCGGAAGGATCAGATAAACGGAACTCAATATATAAGAAAAATAGTCAAAATACCTCCAAATAACGCTAAAAAAATTATTTGCGCGTAATGCTATGAACTGGTGAAAAAATGATGAATGTAGGATTTGTTTGAAATTAGATTATCTTTAGCTTGGTTTTCATTGCGAGAAGATCAGATAAACAGAACTTAAGATATAAGCAAAATTGTTAAAATACCTCCAAAAAACGCTAAAAAATTCATTTAACAAAAATGTATTCGCGAAATGTTGTTTTAATGAAATTTTTGAGTTTAGCGATCAAACGCGAACCATTCACAATTTTGACTAAATAACAAAAACCGAAATTCAATAAAAATCAGAAGAATGGATGTGTTAATTTTTGGATAAATTAAACCACCATCGGCGGATTGCCGATGCTATTTTAAATGGAACCAGTCTAAAATAAAAAAAGAGACGATTTTAAGGTTGGGGTGTCTAGGCTTATCGGCCATATCAGTGTTTCAAAATTTCGTTGTCCCCTTATGAAACAATGTGGACCTCCGGTAAAATTTCGATAACCCCCGAACTAACAGGAATATCCTCTAGAGCAAAAATACGTGTCGACTTAAATTTAATAAAGATTATTTCGTATTCATATAGAGTTCGTAGGGGTATGTCTTCATATAAATAACCCCAAAACTTACACATTTTTATGAAAAATGTATTTAAAGATGCCAAACTTTTACAAAGTTATACCGCCGTTGGATAGGTATTAAAAAAAATTTTCTTCTCATATGTAAACATCGTATAGTTTCTAAGAAAGAAATGGCTGAAAAATCCAAAAAACGATTTTTTCGCCATTTTTTGACCCATGTTTTGAACCCCTAAATCCCCAATATGGCCGATAAGCCGCGACACCCCAACCTTAGAATTGTCTCTTTTATATATATTTTACGTTTCATGCAAATCGGTTCATAAGGGTTGAGATACTTTCCTTGTAAGATATTTGGCATTCCCCAGCAAAAATAAATCGAGATTTTGGCGACACAGCATCTTTTTATAGCATACCGAAGCGCATCCAAAGAGCTCTTTTAAGGATGCAGTAAAAGTAAGGGGAACAATTTTAATTTTTTGTTAAGTTTTTAATATAAAACTTATAATATAAAATTATTTTTTGATAAAATTTCACACTTTTTAATATATTTCACACTTTTTGAATGAAAAACCATGAGTTTTGGACAAAGACACATGATTTGACTGCATCATTATTGCGCATTAATCGGCGCTTCAAAGAGTGCTTCAATTACGAGTTGGCCGTACCCCCTCCCAATTTAATGAAATTAAGTACTGGGGTCTTTAACAAAAAAGAGATTTTAAAAATTTTTTAGGCTTCTGGTCATTGCAGTATTCAAGATATGCGGTCTTGAAAATTAACAAAATCGTATATATTTAACAAAAGTGCTAGGATTTTCAATTAAATAAATAAAAATATTTCGTATCAGGGACTTCCCCAAAAAAAAAAAAAAAAAAAAGTGTTCTGACATAAATAAAGATATCTCGAAAAGTAAAAATAATATAGGTCTCATTCAGGTTTCAAATAATAGGTAATGAGATAGCCTTTAAATTGGCTTTCTCCAAGATTTTTTTTGAAAAAGGTCAATAGTCATTGGTTTTAACCTTAATTTTTGGAGAGCTATATTTCAAAAAACTATATTTTTAAAATTTTGGAAAAAATATATGTCACCTATGCTACTTAAGTTTAAATTTTCAGGATGTAGACTTCATTGGAACTTTTAAAATTAATAGAAACATTGTGACAGGAAAGAAAAAGCAGTGTAATTTCCCTTAGAAAAAAAAAAATTTTTTTTGTCTTTGAAATTCTGGTAAATTCATATTTCTGATTGTTTTTGACGTGCTGAGTCCAAATATGACCTTTGAACTGGCCTATCGCTATTACTTTTCAAGATATATGCACCTAAATGTTTAAAAAAAACATAGCAATAGCAATTTTCACACATTTATGTGCAGATATCTCGAAAACTAAGATATCACGTCAAAAACATTCAGAAAAGTGAACTTTGGTACCAGAATCTCAAAGACAAAAAAAAAAATATTTTTTTTTCTAAGGGAAAATACACCGCTTTTTCTTTCCTGTCACTTTGTTTCGGTTAATATTAAAAGTTCCAATGAAGTCTCCATCCCGAAAATTTAAACTTAAATACTATAGGTGACCCTTAATAACATATATTTTTTCAAAAATTTTAAAAATATCGTTTTTTGAGATATAGCTCTCCAAAAATTAAGGTTAAAACCAATGACATTTGACCTTTTTAAAAATAGAAATTGGGAAATGCCATTTTCAAGGCTGTCTCATTACCTATTATTTGCGACCTGACTGACCTCTGTATTATTATTACTTTTCGAGTTATCTTTATTTATCTCAGAACACTTTTGTCAAATATATACGATTTTGCCAATTTTCAAGACCCCATATCTCGGGAAGAAAAACTACCAGAAGTCCAAAATTTTGGTACTATGATTTTTTTGTAAGAGCCCAACTAGCTTCCAAGTTTCATCAAATTCGAAAGGGGTAAGGTCAAAAATGCTACTATTTTCGGTTGAATTGAGGTGCTTTAACTCCTTTAACAAATTTTGAATGATGATATATAGGCCAGATTTTAATTTTTTTTTTTAGTATTTTAAAAAAAAATTTAAAGTAAATTATTTACACTTTAATTTCAGAAAATACAAAATATCAAAATATTACAAGAAATGTCCAATCATATTTTAGAAACTTCAATTATATTTGAAAAATTTCCGATTATATTTCAAAAATTTCCGATTGTATTTTAGAAATTTCCATTTATAACGAACATATTTTCAACTACATTTCAAAAATTTCCAATTATATTTCATAAATTTCCATTTATAATTAAAAAAATTCCAATTATATTTCAGAAATTTCAATTTATATTTTAGAAATTTCTAGTTATATATCAGAATTTTCAATTTATTTTACAGAAATTTCTATTCATGTTTCAGAAATTTCCAAGTGTATTTAAGAAATTTAAATTTATATTTCAAAAATTTTCTAAATGCTTTTCAGAAAATTCCATTTGTATTTCAAAAAATTTCATTTTTACTTCAAAATGTTCTAAATTCTTTCCAGAAAATTTCTTTATATTTCCATCATTTATAAAATTTTGAAATAATAGTCAATTTTATTTCAGATTTTTCAATTGTGTATCAGAAATAGTCAAATGTGTTTTATCTTTATTCTGCTTAAATGAGCTCTTAACAGAAACATAAATTCACTGCATCTTTAAAGCGCTTATCAGCGCACTAAAGAGACGTGATTTCAAAGCATCTTAAGTGTGCTTTTTCGGTGTATCCAACTAGCGCTCTAAAGTGTGACATCGCCTTAGAGAATAATGCATGAATTCAGCAGGTTTGGATGCGCTCCTTGACTCGAGTTTCCATTCCAAAACCCAGCAGAAATTTTGCTGAACTGGCAGCAGCTTTTGGAAAGGAAACTTGAGTCAAGGAGCGCATCCAAACCTGCTGAATTCATGCATGATTCTCTAAGGCGATGTCGCACTTTAGAGCGCTAGTTGGATACACCGAAGCTCTGAGATGCTCTGAAATCACGTCTATTTAGAGCGCTGATAAAAGCAGTGAATTCATGTACCTTTTTAAACCTGATTAAAGCAGAATAAAGATGAAACACATTTAACTATTTCTAAAAAACAATTGGAAAATCTGAAATAAAATTGACTATATCTGAAATACAGTTGGAAAATCTTAAAATATAATTGGAAGTTTTTGAATTATAAATGGGAATTTATGAAATATAATTGAACATTTTTGAAATGTAATTGAAAATCTTTTGGTTATAAATGGAAATTTCCGAAAATCAATTGGAAATTTTCAAAATATAATTGGACATTTTTTGTAATATAATATTTATTTTTTGAAATTAAAGTGGAAATGGTGTAGGTACTTAAGCTTTTTTTTAAATACTAAAAAATATTTTAAAATCTGGCCTATTTATGATAATAAAATGTGTTAAAGATGTTATGATTGAAGCACTTTTTGCAGCGCCGATAATTGCGCAATAATGTGATGTCAAGTGTGATGTGATGTCAGTCAAGTGATGTGTCTTTGTCCAAAACTCATCGTTTTTTCATTCAAAAAGTGCTGAATATATTAAAAAGTAAAGCAACCCAGCAAAAACTTGGTAATTGGTACCCCTTCCTGTCTCGCTTACGAGGTAATGGCTTTGAAAACTACTAATTACCATTAGCATTACATTGCGCCAAAAAAGGCAAAATGTGGTTACCTCCAATGACATCACCGTGTTAAAGTAATTAACATTGAAATTGGGAGGTAACTAATTACTCATATTTTTGCTTACCCCTTTAGTTAATTACTTGGTAAGCGAAGTTTTTGCTGGGAAGTGTAAATTTTTGTCGAAAAATAATTTATATTATAAGTTTTATATAAAAAATCTTAAGAAAAAATTTCAATTTTTTCCCCTTACTTTTACTGCATCCTCAAGAGCGCTCTTTGGATGCGCTTCGGTATGCTATAAAAAGATGCTGTGTCGCCAAAATCTCGATTTATTTTTGCTGGGAAGCTGCTGCCAGTTCATCAAAATTTCTGCTGGGTCATTTTCCAATAAAATCGAGCACTTAATTCGAATGAAGTCCAAAAGCAAAACAGTTCTCGAGATATTGCTAATTTTTTAATTTTTAAAAAACTGGTCTTACTTAAATAAAACAAGTAGGAAAGTTATAAGCGGTCAAGACCGACTATAAGATACCCTACACCAGTGCCTTCCAGAAAATGGGTCCAAAGTCCAAACATGGACCGATTGGATCTATCTTTTGTTAGATCTTTAATTAGTGTAGAAAAGACACACTTACCAAATTTTAGTGGAATTGCTTTATTTTTGTTGCCAATAGACCGATTTAACTAACAAGGGTAGTCTCCCTAGTGTCACCCGCGGATCTTTATGGAATTGGTTTTATTTTGTAGAGCAGAAAAAATAAAGGGATACGTATTGTTTTTTAGCGGCCCAAATTCATATTTAGGGGGTAAAAAGGAGGGGGGAAGGCAAGGCCATTTTTCAGTTTTTTTCGTTTATCTCCTATATTATGCTAAGGAACCTAGTCATGTTACATACCAAACGAAAGGCCTTTGGAAAACCTATCTACGTGTGCTAAGAACGTGTCCAAACATGCACAACTTTTCGTCATATTGAGTAAAATACCAAAATTTTAGGACATTTTTGTTAATAAGTCGAAAAATATCAACTTCTTTGGCCCGTTGTTAGCACCACAAGATAGGTATTTTTAATACCCTTAATCTGATACTACACATGCCTATATTAATTTTGTTTAAATAGGCGTAAATTGTAAAAAACTGAAAAAGGTCAATTTCCCCCCATACAAATCGACCCCCCTTAAAAATGAGTTTGGGCCGCTAAAAAAAAATACGTGTCGAATTAATTTTCGTTCTTAACAACATATCCAAATTTCATGAAGATCGGAGGGTGACACCAGGGAGACTTCCCTTGTAAGTATCGGTTGA
The DNA here is from genome assembly GCA_963921195.1 of Pegoplata infirma. Lineage (NCBI taxonomy): Eukaryota > Metazoa > Arthropoda > Insecta > Diptera > Anthomyiidae > Pegoplata > Pegoplata infirma. The sequence continues at coordinate 124,104,801 of OY992540.1, forward strand.
AATTTTATGATGGGGGACTAAGCCCAAAAATGGTCCAATTATATTCAGATTTGATAAGATCTCTAAAGTTCACGTTTAACACCTACAAATAAAGTTTTAATTAAATATTTTGCATTTTTATATTTTTTTTTTACGGAATTACTCGTATGTAAATATCGGGAGGATGGTTTGTGTAGGGACTACATGAGAAACTTATCCGATTCCTTCAAAATTTGGAATAGTGATTTGTGCATACAAAATTTGATTACCTGTTAATTTTCAAAGCGATACATATTATAATACGGTTGTAAGAGTCATTTTAGCCAAATTCAAAAGAGGAGTTGGTATGGGTATGGTACGTCTTAACATGGACCAATTTTGTCCAATTACGATAGGCTTCGTTCTTGGGCCAAGAGATGCTTAAGATTCAAATTTTAAGTTAATTGATCGACGGACGGGAGGACATCGCTAAATCGTCTCTAAAAGTAATTCTGCGTCGATCGATAAACTTAAAGGTAGGTCTAGGACCAATATTTCGGGTAGTTACAAACATCAGCACAAACTCATTATATCCTGTTAAATCTTTTTTGGATTTAAATTTACGGTAATTAATTGCTCTATCAATTCTTCATTCTATACTTTTTAATCCGATTATCGTTTTAGAAGCTATTTGTATATGAGGCATTCCACACCAAATGTCCAGAGAAAAAACATGTGTCCAATGAATGTCTGAATAGCTGGATAGCCCTATATGGAACTAAGAAAATTTCGTTTTTGGTTTTTAAATTTTTAAAAACTGGGCTAAGGAGGCGTAGTAAAATATTGAAAAAATGGTCAAATTTGTGTCGAGTTCCCTTGATTAAATAGTTATCAAATTAAAAAGAAATGCACCACAATCTTAAAAATTTACAATCTTGTATATTTTTTATGTGTTATCGATTAAAATTTTTTATTTTAGAAAATTTTCAGAACCCGTTCTGAAATTCTTCATTTTTTAAAAAAGTCAATTTATCAAAAATCCGGCCACATTTTTTTCTATTTTTTTTATTTTTTTTTTTTAAGTTTAGATGCTTGTCTATCCACACAAAAAGATTCAGGTGGACATTTTGCGTATTTTTCGAGAAAATCGCAATTGAATGTTGGATTTCATAACAATTCTGTAATTCTGTTGTATTTTTTTATTGTGAAAACACTGCGTATGAGTAACGAAAATTCGTTGGTTTCAAAAATATTCATTACTCATACGCGGTGTTGACACAATAAAATACAAGATAATTGCGGAATCAGTACAGTTTCATAAACATAAAAATTTTTAATCGATAGCACATAAAAAAAGTATACATTTTTGAAATTGTGTCCATTCCGTTGTAATTAGATTAATATTTAATCAAGTGAACTCGACTCAAATTTGACAATTTTTCTAATATTTAAGCACACCTCCTTTGCCCAGTTTTTCAAAAATTGAAAAATCAAAAACCAAATTTTCTTAGTTTCATATAGGGTAATCCATATTCAGATATTCGTGGCACACATGTTTTTCTGTAACGAGACATTTGGTGTGGAAAACTTTATATATATATCGACAATTTTACTTCAACCTTCAACAACATTGTAAATTTTACCAATCCTAATTTTTACACCCTAAACTCTAGTGATAGAGGGTATATATATTTCGTCCTTCCGTTTGCAACACCTCGAAATATTGGTGTAGTTCCCATGGTGTATATATGGATCATACCATGTCAAATCGGACATATACTTTGAATTTTTTTTTTCTTTTTTAGATTTTCCCAATTTGTTTACAATTTTTAGTACCCTTCGAAAACATTTCGTGATAAGTTTTCAGATTTTTTTTATGACCAGTTAAAAATATATAAAATGTGTAAAAATTGGAAGTTTATTCTTTTACTCAAAATTCTTATACTCATAACATCTTCAAAAATGGTCCAAATTCATTTTCTTTTAATATTTTTTTTATGTACTTTAAAAAAAAAAAATCCTAAAAAAATCTTGAAATCTCATTTCTGCAAATGTGTGTACTCTTTGATTTTTTTGAAATTTTTTTGTGAAAAATTTCTATCGATTCTACAAACATTTTGCACAGTAGGATCGTGGAATAAAATTTTATTGTTATTTTTTAATCTTAAAATCATTTATACTGCTCCAATGATGCGTCGTAGAGGGGACAATAACAAGACTGACCCCCATTAATTTTTACACTTAAATTTTTTTTTTCAGAACAAACTAATACTCTATCTCACATTTCTAAGGGGGCTCCCATACAAAATGAAATTTTTTAAAGTTTTTTGAAAATTTTTTTTGGTGCTAATTACACTGCGGAACACTAAAAAATAAACAAGAGTTACGACCATCATTTCTATATATTTCGGACATGCTAATTCGAATGGCGTACTCCGTTTTTCGATGTATGGTACAGTTTTCTTGCAAAATGTCGTTAAAGATTTGCTGATTTAGAGACAGTTTTTTAACAAAAAAATTTGCAAAGTTAATGATTTATAAATTTTATGGCATGGAAAACTAAGATATGACTTGTAGCAATATTTCTTATGCAAATTTGGTTCTAAGCTTTTCATCTTAAGTCATTAAATTCGCGAATTTCTTAATTTTTTAAGGTTTTCGCGAAATTAACAACCAAATTGGTCTTTGATAAAAAACTTGCTTTTAGTGAATCAAAAAGGCATCCCTAACAATACGAATAGTGGAAAAAACAGCTATATTATATGGACCATTATGATGAAAATCGCGAAAAACCGTTTTTTGTATATGGCAGCATCGCTTTACGAGATGATTTAAGGCTCCATCTTTTAGTATATAATGTGGTAACCTTAAACAACTAACTCACCAAAAATTTGGTCAAAAAAGTTTTCATTTGCAAAAGTTATCTTAACAAAAACTAATATTTCAGTGTTTTCCATGCAATAATTATAGTTTTTGTTAAGATAACTTTTGCAAATGAAAACTTTTTTGGACAAATTTTGGGTCAGTTCATTATTTAAGGTTCCCACATTATATACTAAAAGATGGGGCCTTAAATCATCTCGTAAAGTGATGCCGCCATATAAAAAAAAACGGTTTTTCGCGATTTTCATCATGATGGTCCATATAACATATATGTTTTTTGTTCACTATTCGTAGTGTCATGGGTACCTTTATGATCCACAAAATGCAAGTTTTTTATCAGAGACCAATTTAGGGGTTAATTTCGCGAAAACGTGAAAAAATTAAGAAATCCGCGATTTTAAGGGCTTAAGATGAAAAGTTTTAAACCAAATTTACATGAGAAATATTGCTACAAGTTATATATTTGTTTTCCATGCCATAGCATTTAAAAATCATTAGCTTTGGAATTTTTTTTGTTAAAAAACCAGCTAAAAATCAGCCAATCTTTAATGACATTTTGCAAGAAAACTGTACCATACATCGAAAAACGGAGTACGCCATTCGATTCAGCATGTCCGAAATATATAGAAATGATGATCGTACCTCTTGTTTTCTAAAATAGTGGTTAGTTTTGTCACGCAGTGTTATCTGATGATAGAAAAAGATATTAGGAAAAACGATAAAATATTCAATAACTTTTGTGGTTGTAATGTGACAAAAACTATTTGTGGTTGTGATCGCTCGACCCAACTGTGACTCAAAACAAACTGTAGCTTTTGAACAAGGAACACATCCTGATAAAAGTGAGCAAGTCAACAGAACTAATAAATATCTAAACATGACAAAATATATACTTTCAGTAGATGACGGAGGCTTAAAGCAACTTTCATAACTTCATCAATATTCTTAGCAAAAACTACGTTGATCCCCTCTTTGATGCTTGCCGGAATCTCTTGCATATCTTTCTCATTTTCACTTGGTATAATCACAGTTTTGATTGATCCTCTGAGCGCTGCAAGCAATTTTTCTCTTAAGCACCAGTAGAAGCTGATTAAATAAAACAAATGTATAAAAAATAAAAAAAAAAATTATGGGGACCGCCTTAAAGAGTTAAAGATAGAGTGTAGGTGTGCTCAGAGAAAATGTTTGTATTAAAAAAATATTGTGGGTCGGTCATACATCTGACTGCTCTAGGGACTCTCAAAGGGCAGTTAGAGCAGTTAAAGCAAATTTTTAAAAATGTGATTTTCTATAGCAAAAATGGATGCCAAAATGATGTGGTTAAAATTTTAGGAAGAGCGAACTTCATCTTGGGGTCCCCCTTCAGCGCTGAAGTATCAAATTTTCTAAGCATTTAAAAAAAAAAAAAATTGGAAAAATTCAAATTTGATCAGAACTTCTTAATCTTAAGACCTACTTAATCACTTTTATTTAAATTTTCAATATCATTTTAGGATTCCGCTTGCCTCCAAAACCTACAGGTGGAAAAATATGCATACATTTTGGAGACACCCGAAAATCAACTTTTTGCAATAATATAAAAAAAATTATATTAAAATTGCAAAATATGAATTTTTCTTTTTGACTCAGAAAACAGGGTACCCTATGTTTCCAAAGCCATAGGTTAGGTAAGGTTGTAAGTGGCTGCTGACGTTTTACGTCAACACACGTAGACTCTGAGGTCCATTGTGATACCACGGGACCGTAATAGGTTTCCCTACTAGTCCCTATCGTTAAACCAGTTTGAGCTTCTTATAAAACTCCTTAGATGTTGAATTTTGACATCCAACAAATCAGAAAGATCGTACAGCTCCCTAGATCCCAGTGAAGCAAGTCTCTGACCAGAAAGTGCCGGGCAATGACAAATAAAGTGGTCGATAGTTTCCAACTCCTCTTCATCCATGCAACTTCGGCAAAAGTCATTCGACGGCACATTTAACCGCTCTGCGTGCTTCCCTATAAGACAGTGTCCGGTAATTATAGAACCACCGTCGAAATCTCTCCTCTTGGAAGCGATATCAGCTCACTTGTGCGCCCCTGATTAAGAGAAGGCCAAATCAGTCGTGTTGTCTCACACGTCCATCCATTTTCCCATCTTTGATTAGTCTCCGTCGCAGAACAAAGCCGTAGGTTTTGCTTGCAAGTTTCTAGAGGCATACCAACACATTCCAATTCTGTTGGAACCTGTAAGGTAGTTCCTAGTCTTGCAAGCTCATCGGCTTTGCAATTCCCTGGAATGTCTCTGTGCCCTGGGATCCATATGAGTCGTATGTTAAACTGCTTGGCCATCTCATTTAAAGACGTGCGGCAGTTTAGGGCAGATCTTGTTTTCAGAAACATTGAATCCAGGGACTTGACCGCGGCTTGACTGTCAGTATAGATGTTGACTGCGGTTGTAGACAAGACATTGCAGCTCAACCAGTCAGCCACTTCTTTTATTGCCAGCATCTCTGCCTGGTAAACACTGCAATGATCTGGCAATCTACGAGCCAGGCTCAACCCAAGCTCTTCCGAATAGACTCCAAAGCCCACTTTTTCGTGCAGCCTCGATCCATCTGTGTAAAAATTTATGGTAGCTCCACTACCCGGAGTATCTCCTATCCAAGACTCCCTGGATGGTATCATAGTGGTAAAGTGGCGCTCAAAGAGGCTCAAAGAGGGAGCACAGTCCCCATTTTGTGGTATTGTTATCTTCTTCAAGATCGCGCTATGGCCACAATCGCTTCTCCTCCATTGCAGCGTGCTATTAAGTCGAATTGCCGACGCAGCCGCATACTGCCTACCCAATATGTCCAATGGTATCAGGTGAAGGAGGATTTCTAATGCAGCCGTAGGTGTAGTACGAAGAGCACCAGTGATGCACATCGACGCCATTCTCTGTACCTTCGTGATAAAGACACAGTTCGCTTTTGTTTCTAAAGCAGGCCACCAGACAATGATTTCATACAGCAAAATTGGACGCACCACTGCTGTATAGATCCAATGAACGACTTGAGGGCTAAAACCCCATCGTTTTCCAATGGCCCTTTTACAGGAATACAAAGCAATCGTTGCTTTTCTCACCCGTTCCTCAATATTACGCCTGAAATTCAGCTTCCTATCTAGAAATACTCCAAGATACTTGGCTCCATCTGAGAAGGTGATTTCAGTACCGTCTAGAGAAATAGGATCAAAAGCAGGAATCTTATTTTTCCTTGTAAACAAAACAAGCTCTGTTTTACTAGGATTAACTCCTAGACCACAGTCACTTGCCCATTTAGACAGATCTTTCAGAGAACCCTGAAGAATGTCCCGCAATGTTGGCAGATGCTTCCCCTTTACCGCTATCGCGACATCGTCAGCATATGCGACAACATGACAACCACGTGCTTCTAGAGATAGTAGCATTGAATTCAGTGCCAGGTTCCAAAGAAGCGGCGAAAGAACACCTCCTTGTGGTGTGCCCCTATTGACAAATCGAGATATGACGGACGCTCCCAATTCAGACGTTATACGTCTATTGGCAAGTAGGTTTTCCACCATTAAAAAGATTTCACGCTTTACTCCCAGACCAGACAATGCCAATATTATCGATTCTGGGATGACATTATTAAAAGCCCCCTCAATATCAAGAAAGGCCACCATAGTGTACTCCTTTATCGAAAGCGATCTCTCGATGGTACCAACGAGCTCATGAAGAGCTGTTTCCGTTGATCGTCCCTTGCTGTATGCATGTTGCTTTGTCGAAAGCAACTTCGGGTCAATCACTCTACGCAAATATGAGTCTATCATTCGTTCCATTGTCTTTAACAAAAAAGAAGACAGACTAATTGGTCTGAAATCCTTCGGAGCTGTGTGGGAACTTTTCCCAGCCTTCGGGATAAATACGACTCTGGTATCCCTCCATTTTAAAGGAATATATGACCAGTTGATGCATGCTGTGTATAGATTATACAGCAACGGGGCTATATAGTCCGACACTTGCTGCAACTCAGCCGGGATTATACCATCAGGTCCCGGGGATTTATAGGGCCTGAAGCTTTTTATCGCCCAGATTAATGTTGGCATATTTATTATTTCTGAAGCAATTTCAGATGCTTGGGCGTCAGAACGTTCCAAAGCTTGAAACGGCGTCATTCCAAAGCCATTAAGCTAAGTAAATTGTTCACCGGTGAAAAAAAAAAATGTTTCGAAACATCAATTAATTTGTAGCGAAAATTTGACAGTCATATGTTTGGTTATGTTTTGCGCATCAGCATACATAAAATAACTTTAATTAACATTTTTTTGGTAATTTGTGCATATTTATGTGATATAATTAATGTTTACAGTCCGAAACACTTATAATTACTTCATTTTATTTCTGAATGTTAAATTTCACCGCTTTTTAAATGGTCTGTACAATTTTAAAAAATGTTGCTTATAGTGTTGATGCATATTGCTGCAACATATACCGGGTTATTTTGCCGGTTTTTCACCAGCGAACAGAATACCTCTTCAGTGAAATTTTTACGCTTTTGTAAAGCCAGTGTGAAATTCATGTTTTTTTTTATATGGAGTTTGACAGATTTTCACGTGAAAACCAAGCAACTTACCCACCTTTACCACAAAAAAAAAATAGGAAATTCTTAAAAAAAAATGTTTTTGAAACTAATTTTTTGAAATTATCGTGATTTCAGATCGGTTCAAACGCCGTTTAAAAATTTCGTATTTTTTTGGCTTAAACGGTTTTGGAATCCTTGGGTATTCTATTTTCCAAGGCGGGAAGAAAAAATAATCATATTTTGTAATATTAATGTGATTTTCTCCATTATTGAAAAAAAATTGGTTTTCGAGTTTCTCAAAAACGTATTCATATTTTTCCACTTCTGGTTTTTGGAGGTAAGCAAAATCATAAAAATCTGATATTTAAAATCTAAATATAAGTGATTACGAAGACCACATAAAATCTAAAATCAAAAAGATCTGTTCAAATTTTAATTTTTTAATTTTTTTTTTAAAATGCTCTTTTTTAAAACGATCGAACATCAAATGAAAAAGCTATGAAAAAATAACGATTTTGGCAGTACCAAGACGTAATATAAAAATCGAATATTTTGGCTGTGAACTTTTTCAAGGTGAGCTTTAAAAATAATAGCGGAAAATAAACCCGACCCGGTCTATTGCACATTATCCACACAGAAAATTTTTAGAAATATGATAACAAAAAAAAAAACATTTAAAATGTTCGTGTGCAAAAGATGGCGCTAAATCGTCGATATCTTGACTCTTTTATTTATATTTAAAGTTTTGGGCAAAGCAGTTTTTAACGGTTGGGGTACATCCCCTGTTAGTGAATAATATTTTTTTTTCGTAAACAATCCTGTTAACAAAGTCTCAAGTTGTGCTGGGATATTATTGAAAAAATAAAGAAACTTTAAACTATATTTTTTTTATCCCCCAAACCAAAGAATGTGTAGAAAAGTTAATATATATTTTCGAAACTTGGTAATGATGCCACAGCATTATATACTTATGCAGTAGGAAAAGTTTTTCGAGAGTATATTTTTCTTTTTATTGAGCACAGAAAAAGTTTTTTTTTGTAAATTTGTATTCTGTAAAATATAGCTAATATTATATGCTTTTGTGATTCACCAATAAGGTAAGCGATACCTTTACAATATCGAACCAATTTTGATTTATATCTATAGATATATTACCATTATTTTACCGGAACAGATGATTTTTAATTTAAAATATTGCATTTTTTTATTATTTTTTGCCTATGCATTACTTGGTAATGCATGACGTTAGACATTACAAGGTTTAAGGTTTTCCGGGATATTAACCCTTTATGGAGAATCCAAAAGTCTTTGCTTGTTCTATTTTTAGTAATTTTTATGAATGTAGAGTGCAACTTTTTGACACAATTATTAACAATAATTCAAAGGTAAAGTTTGGTGATGATGATTTTCTTGATTATGCTCGGGATGAGAAAGTTTAATAACATCATGTTACCTACCTACATGAAAATATTCTTGTCATTTGTTGATGTTGCTGTGGAAGATGACTTAAGAAAAAACAGTAGAGTTTGGATATAACGACATAAAGGCCCACAAAATAATAAGTTTATGATATTAAAAAAAAAATATGAACATATTTTTTTGACCATATATAAGCATTTTGCACCGGGTGCATAGTGGTTTATTATAAGTTTTTTAGAAATAATTCGGCTATTTAGCAAATTCTCGAGCGATTGCAGTAAAATTATATCGGTTATAGCTAACGTAATTTTGAGATTATTTTTAGACACTGCACGCAGAGAAGCGATATGATTGTGTTATTGTCACCCATTCAAATGGGTGACAATCACTACCTCTAAGCATGTTCCAAAATCCAAATTTACGTACTGGACCCATGGACTCCTAACCCATTGGCATCTCGTCCCAATTTAATCCGCAAATGTGTATGTATGGACTAAATTTGCATAACTTTTTTTAGCGTTTTATCATTACAATTTTTCTTTAATTTAGTTTATTTTTCCATTTTTTAGTAAATTTTTTTTTGCGTGCATTTTTATTTTTATTTTCCTTTTGTAAATACGATGGAGGTAATTTAAGATTTGGCACAGTCGAACACAGCTCTTTAATTTAATTCTAAAAACGTTATAGCTGGTGTTGGTGTTTCACTGTTTAAATTCAAGTACTATGTATTAGTTCTGCAGTTTACGAGCAGTATGGGTACAGTGAGCATTGCTTACTTTGTTATTTAAATAACTCCACTGGAATAAACGCTAAAAGTAACTTTGTCACCATACTCAACTGTACTGGGATTATATCATTATATCTGAAGTCATATTACACCGTCCGACAACCAATATTAAACATGAACCGGATGATATACGTCTGAAAGTAGAGATAAAATGGAGTAAAACTGAATTCACAGTGGTTCATTTTGGGATCCTGTTTCCTTTTAAGAGGACTTCAAAGTTTTAAAAGATACATTTTGTAAAATATTTTTTAAATATTTGTACTTGTCCTAGAATGACACTGGTAATGGAAAATGAAAGAGGAGGATCTCCTCTAATTTATCCATTTTTCTATTTTGCCATATCAGAATAAAAGGATGTGAATAAAGTCATTTGAAAACTTTATCAAAATATTTTTTTCAAAGTTTGAATGATATTAAAGGATACATTTTTGAAAGGACGTAACTAACCTCCTTTTTCCTGATATGTAAAAATAATAAAATAGGAAAATTAGGGGAGATCCTCGTCTTTCATTTGCTGTCAATAGTATTATTCTAGGACCAGTACAAATATTAAAAAAAAAATATTTTATAAAATTTAATTTTTTAAAACTTTGAAGTCCGTTTAAAACGAAACAAAATGCTGTTTTACTACATTTAGTCTCCAGTTTCAAACGTATATTATCCAGTTCGTGTTCACCGACTTTTTTTCATTTTTGTCGGACGGTGTTATTAAGTTTAGCTAATAATATAAGTTTAGCTAATAATATACAAGTGTGTATAAGTGTTTGTATATGGTTGACCATAATATATGAACTTATTATAAAATATTATAACATGTGCTTCTATAATAAATCTTATAAAAAAGATTCTGAGATAAAAAAAAAACTGATATTTTGTAAAAGGTTGACTTTAAGTTTAAAGTTAAAAATCAAACATTTATGACATGAAATGTCAATAGTCATAATATGTAATTAATAATAATTAAGAATTTTATTAAAACTTTTTTTTAATGATTATTAATTATATCGTAAATTTTAAAATGAATAATGAGTTATAAAGCATTGTTGGAAATTCTCAATGATTTTTATAAAGTATATGAAACTTTTTTTATTAAAGCGTATAATTACCCTTGCGAAAAATGAGTATATAAGAGATAAAACAGTTAAATGAGAGTATGAAGTAAAGTTGAGATTACTAAAAATATAATTTGTATTTGATGAAACTGTTTAAAAGTTATGTAGAAAGTAATAATAAGTAAAACACCTCAGTAATAGAACACATAAACGAGTATTTGCCTAAGCATATCATAACGATGTGGTGGCTATGACGTCTAAGGTGACGACTAGCCTGTGTGGTTAATGGTTTAAATATGACAAAAAAAAATATCCGTGGTTCGATTCCAGACGAATGTATATTTGAACCGCTTATTATGAAAGTGAGTTAAGTCCACATGGTTTCAAAACGAGATATTGAAGGGTTTGCGTTTTTTAGTCTCCAAAAATCTGGGTACTTTCTATTGATTAAATTTTAATGAAGATGTTATCTCAGGTACCTAAGTTTACTTATTGAGTATTATTTTGTTAGGATGTATCAAAACCAGCCATTTCTCACTATAAAGAATATTGGTAGTATTTTTAACACTTAACTAGCCCTATTTCATAATCATAAAATAATTTTGTTACAGAATTGTGAGAAAATCTGTTCAAAATTTTACTAATAAACGATTTATCAAAAATGTTAATTTTGAAAGTGATGCTAGTCCACTTTTTTTTTATAATGTTAAAAATAACCTTATAATCGCTGATGGAGTAAAACATTGATGATTTTTATTCTTAAATAACTCCATAATTTAATCCTAAACTAAATTTGTTACAGAATTCTGAGATGCGCTAAACAAAATTTACTAGTAAGCGATTTATCAAAAACATTTATTTTGAAAGTGGTGTTAGTCCACATTTTTTTTGTAATGCATAAAATAACCTTTTTATTTCTGATAAAGAATATCCGTAGCATTTTTAGCTCTAAAATAGCCCTATTGCTTAATCCTAAACAAATTTTGTTAAAAAATTGTATGATGAGCTAAACAAAATTTTACTAGTAAACGATTTATCAAAAATGTTAATTTTGAAAGTGAGGCTAGTCCACACAAAATTTTTTTGTAGTGTTAAAAATAACCTAATTATCGCTGATAGAGTATAACATTGATGATTTTTATTCATAATTACACTGAAAAAAATAACTATACTGAAATTAAATAAACACTGCTATTAATTTAAGTACACATTTTTTTTTATAATTTACTTCAACTTAACTTAATATAAGGTGGTTTCACTTAAAACAAAGAAAATAAACTTGAAGATAGTACATGCAAATACTTAAAAAAGCACAAACGTTTTCCTTAATTTGTTTTTTTAAATTAAGTTAAATATTCTTTACATTAATGGCGAATTGATTGCATTTAAGAAAAAAAGGGTTTATTAAAAAATTTTGTTTTACTTAAAAGAAAAAAATTTAAATTGTGTGCAAAAAAAATAAATAAGTACGTAACTTACTTAAAAATAGTATAGACATTTTCAAGACATTGAATCAAATAAGTACTAATCTTTAATTCCAAAACGCATTTTCTTTAATTTAATCAATTTTTGTTTTAAGTTAAGAAAAAAGTCACCTTTATTTTATTGATTTCATTGACTTTATTTGAATCCATATCTTCATCAGTTTAAGAAAGAATTGACTTAACTTAAGAAAAAAATACTTGAGATATTTTGGGGACCCCATCTGGGGGCCCCATCTAAAGACCCCATGAGACCCTAACTTTAAATCCAAATTTCGATTTTCGCGGAATTTTCAAATGCCTATAACTCTGCAAATACTGCAGATACGAAAAAAATTCTAAAGGCATTTTTGTAGTCCTTAACTTGTAAAATATGACCGCCGAAGACCCGAAAGCTCTCCGAGTTATAGTTTTCGAGTTATTTCATGATCAAATTTCTCAAGACCCCATTCCCAGATCTCGAAAACTAAGCCAGATAGAGCAATTCTGACCAAAATTTTGGATCAAAATCAATAGTGACCTTATAATAGTGTACGCACATACTCATGGGCGGACCCCATATATTGGGGGCCCGTAGGGTCTCACATTGGGACTCCATTAGGGTCCACAGAATCCGTAAGTTTAAGGAAATTTTTACTTATTTTAAAAAAATATTTTTCCTCTGGATAAAAACAATTAAACTTATAATAAGTACAATTGTACTTACTTTTAAGATATAATTAAGTAAATGCATTACTATGTTTTAGGAAAAAATATACTTGGAAGAAGAATTAATATCTTTGGAGCCCTCGCATACCCTTCTTTTTTTAAATTAAGTTCAACATGCTTTAAAAATGGTAAAATTTTTTTTCAGTGTAGCTCCATAATTTAATCCTAAACAAAATTTGTTACAGAATTCTGAGATGAGCTAAACAAAATTTTACTAGTTAACGATTTATCAAAAACATTAATTTTGAAAGTGGTGTTAGTCCACATTTTTTTTGCAATGCATAAAATAACCCTTATGTCTCTGATAAAGAATATCCGTATCGTTTTTAACTCTACAATAGCCCTATTGCTTAGTCCTAAACTAATTTTGTTACAGAATTGTAAGATAAGCTAAACAAAATTTTACTACACAGAAAAAAATATGGGGAAAAACAATTTGAGTAATCACTTGTTTAAATTTAAAAAAAGTTTTGAGTAATTTTTTAATTGACGCAATTAAAAATTTACTCAAAAATTTAAAAACAAATTGAGTAAATAATTTAATAAGAATTTAATAGCTTTTTTAATTTTTTTTGGAATTTTCTTAGTTTTTTTAATTCTCGTTTAGTTTATAGTTTTTTGTATATATACATGAAAGTTTGTAATCATATTTATAAATTTTTTTTTATGTCTTTAAGACAAAAATATATTTGGTAAAGTTTGAAAAAACATGTTTTTTTTCTTTGTAAAAAAACATGTTTTTTTTTCTTTGTAAAAAAATATGAAATTTTTTTAAACTTTGTTTTTTTTTAGAGTAGAAACAGAATAAGCCCGGCACGACTTTTTCCATACGGTTTGGCAGATTAAACCGGTGGCCGGCGCCTATGTGAAATAAAACTTGTTCTGTTTTTAAAAGGTGGTGATTCTTGTTCTGTTCCTGCACTTAATAGTGTCAATTAAAAATTTACTCAAATTTTTTTGGCAAACATTTAATAAATTTTTATTAAAAATTTACTCAATACTATTAAATCGTTTACTGGTGGAAAATTGAGTAATTTTTTACTCAATAGTATTAAAAATTTACTCAAATTTTTTTTTATTTCTTTCTGTGTAGTAAACGATTTATCAAAAATGTTAATTTTGAAAGTGAGGCTAGTCCACAATTTTTTGTAGTGTTAAAAATACCCTAACATTCGCTAATAGAGTAAAACATTGATGATTTTTATTCTTTAATAACTCCATAATTTAATCCTTAACTAACTTTAATACAGAATTCTGAGATGTTCTGAACAAAATTTTACTAGTAAACGATTTATCAAAAATGTTAATTTTGAAAGTGAGGCAAGTCCACACAAAATTTTTTTTGTAGTGTTAAAAATAACCTAATAATCGCTGAAAGAGTAAACATTGATGATTTTTATTCTTAAATAACTCCATAATTTAATCCTAATATAACTTTCGTACACTACAAAAAATTTAGGACTAGCATCACTTTCAAAATTAACATTTTTGATAAATCGTTTACTAGTAAAATTTTTTTTAGCTCATCTTACAATTTTGTAACAAAATGCGTTTAGGATTAAGCAATAGGGCTATTTTAGAGCTAAAAATGCTACGGATATTCTTTATCAGAGATAAAAAGGTTATTTTATGCATTACAAAAAAAATGTGGACTAAGACCACTTTCAAAATTAATGTTTTTGATAAATCGTTAACTAGTAAATTATGTTTAGCGCATCTCAGAATTCTGTAACAAATTTAGTTTAGGATTAAATTATGGAGTTATTTAAGAATAAAAATCATCAATATAAGGGTTCAAGTTGAAAAAATGCAGAAGAAAAATTGAATTCCTAAAAATTATAGACATTTCTGGTATTTCCTATACCGGTTTCAAACACCCCAGTTAGTGTCATCTTCAGTAGGATTTTAAATGTCGGTTTGTCTTGTTAATGAAAACTGTTTTTTATATATGTGAATATTTATAGTTTCTACAGAATAAATTTTGACAGTTTCCAACACTACAATTCTATTTCTAGTAATCTCAACCTCACCTCATACTTTCTTTCAACTTTTTTGTCTCTTACATTATTTCGCAAGGGTTACCAACATGATCTGGAATTGCAGACACAAATGAAGGAATTTGCATTTTCTGTTTCGGAGACGTGCCTAATGGCGACATATTTTGTCAGTAATTTTATTTGATTTTTTCTGTAAGTACAGATCGAGCACGGGCTCTAATTATATTTGTTATAAGGGTTCAAGTTGAAAAAATGCAGAAGAAAAATTGAATTCCTAAAAATTATAGACATTTCTGGTATTTCCTATACCGGTTTCAAACACCCCAGTTAGTGTCATCTTCAGTAGGATTTTAAATGTCGGTTTGTCTTGTTAATGAAAACTGTTTTTTATATATGTGAATATTTATAGTTTCTACAGAATAAATTTTGACAGTTTCCAACACTACAATTCTATTTCTAGTAATCTCAACCTCACCTCATACTTTCTTTCAACTTTTTTGTCTCTTACATTATTTCGCAAGGGTTACCAACATGATCTGGAATTGCAGACACAAATGAAGGAATTTGCATTTTCTGTTTCGGAGACGTGCCTAATGGCGACATATTTTGTCAGTAATTTTATTTGATTTTTTCTGTAAGTACAGATCGAGCACGGGCTCTAATTATATTTGTTATAAGGGTTCAAGTTGAAAAAATGCAGAAGAAAAATTGAATTCCTAAAAATTATAGACATTTCTGGTATTTCCTATACCGGTTTCAAACACCCCAGTTAGTGTCATCTTCAGTAGGATTTTAAATGTCGGTTTGTCTTGTTAATCAATGTTTTACTCTATCAGCGATTATTAGGCTATTTTTAACACTACAAAAAAAAAAATTGTGTAGACTAGCCTCACTTTCAAAATTAACATTTTTGATAAATCGTTTACTAGTAAAATTTTGTTCAGAACATCTCAGAATTCTGTATTAAAGTTAGTTAAGGATTAAATTATGGAGTTATTAAAGAATAAAAATCATCAATGTTTTACTCTATTAGCGAATGTTAGGGTATTTTTAACACTACAAAAAATTGTGGACTAGCCTCACTTTCAAAATTAACATTTTTGATAAATCGTTTACTAGTAAAATTTTGTTTAGCTCATCTTACAATTCTGTAACAAAATTAGTTTAGGACTAAGCAATAGGGCTATTGTAGAGTTAAAAACGATACGGATATTCTTTATCAGAGACATAAAGGTTATTTAATGCATTTCAAAAAAAATGTGGACTAACACCACTTTCAAAATTAATGTTTTTGATAAATCGTTAACTAGTAAAATTTCAGAATTCTGTAACAAATTTAGTTTAGGATTAAATTATGGAGTTATTTAAGAATAAAAATCATCAATTTTTACTCCATCAGTGATTATAAGGTTATAAAAATTTTTTTTTCAAAATTAACATTTTTGATAAATCGTTAATTAGTAAAATTTTGTTCAGATTTTCTCACAATTCTGTAACAAAATTATTTTATGATTATGAAATAGGGCTAGTTAAGTGTTAAAAACACTACGAATATTCTTAATCAGCGATAAAAAGGTAATTTTATGCATTACAAAAAAATTGTGGATTAACCCCACTTTCAAAATAAATGTTTTTGATAAATCGTTGACTAGTAAAATTTTGTTCAGCTTATCTCAGAATTCTGAAGAAAATTAGTTACGGATTTAACTATAGAGTTATTTAATAGTGGAAAACACCAATGTTTTATTTAATCAGCAATTTTTTGGTTATTTTTAGCGCTACAAAAAAATTGTGGACTAACCTCACTTTCAAAATTAACGTTTTTGATAAATCGTTAACTAGCAAAACTTCTCTCATAAAATTCTCAGACGTTTTTAAAATTTTCTTTGAACTTTTTTTTTTAATCGAAAGATACCATTAAACTGTATCCAAATCTATCATTAACTTAGTTTTTTTGAAAATGTGACTTACCCCACTATCATGATAAATGGTTCATTTAAAAAAATTTACATACATATTACGGTGGCACGAATAATGACTTTTTTCGAATTTCGTCGGTCGTCGGGCCAAAACGGACAAAATTAACCCATGCCTTTAGTTTTCCCATGCAAACCAATTTCTTTTTGATTTTTTTTTTGTTTGTTTATTATTTTGCTTGATTAGCTTATTAACAACTAAAAATTTTATTTTGGTGGGATAAACCCTTGCTCCTTACTTTTGCAAACTATTGCACTGTGATATTACTGTACAAATTTAAAATTTTTAACACTACTTAAAAAAAAACAATTTTATTGATTTTCGTAAATCTTCATTTCAATTTAATTATTTTAAATGCTCAAATAATTAACACATCCAACATGTCAACATTTGTTGTTGTCAAGTATTATATATCTGAAAATAAGTTGCAGCTTTAAGCTCTAAAAAATTTCAATTATTTATTAATGAAAATCAAAACATGTTTTAAAATGTTAAACATAAACTATTGACCTTTAAATCTTCTCATTTATAAAAATTTTGCTATTTGGAATACAAAATAGTTTATTGAATATTTTTTTTATGTATATTAATGCATTAACACTTAACTTAAATACAGATTTGCTTTAATGGTTTAAATAAATAATAAAATAAATAAAAGAAAAATTTATACAGTGGTGGACAATATACGAGGCAAAATGCTCAGTGCAATCGTCGTTTAAATTGATTCATCAAAAAAGTGTAAAAAAAAAGTGAAAAATCTCAGTGTCTCGTGCTCTGATTATTTTCATACCCTTCGACCACAGTATGGGGGTATACTCATTTTTCATTCCGTGTCATTCCGTAAATTCTGTCGGGGACCCCATATAGTAAATATATTATTGATCAGTGCTATATTATATAACATATGTCTGTCCGTCAGTAGAAAACACGATGCAGATCAAACCGAGATATTGCTATTTGCAATTTTCAAAAAATTAAGCTTTTTTCCTATGTTCAAGAATTAAAAAAAAAAAAAACTAAAATTTATTTCTATTGAGCATTTTCTAGAGCTGGAGACAAACGAATTTTTGTTAAAATTTTTGCCAAAATTTGATAAATATCTTGTGATACTTTATTATACCCTCCACTCTAGTGATAGAGGGTTTACATAAGTTTGTCATTCCATTTATAGCACATCGAAATATCGGTCTAGGACCCCATAAAGTATATATATTCATGACCCTCGATCGATTTTAAATCGATCTAGCGATGTCAGTCCATCCGTCTGTCTGTCTGTGGAACACACGATAACTTTCGAAGGACTAATCCTAGGCTACTGCCGCTTGGAATATATATTTTATATTTACCGCGACAGGTTGGTATTGCATTTCAGCAAAATCGGTCCAGTGGTTCAAAAGTTAAATGAAAAAGAGTGATTTTCGGCAAGCGTTTTTTGCTAATTTACGAGTTAAAAAACACTCTAACTTCCGAAAGATAACTCAGAGGGTTCTGGAGCGTGGCATAAATGTATTA
Source organism: Pegoplata infirma (assembly GCA_963921195.1). NCBI lineage: Eukaryota > Metazoa > Arthropoda > Insecta > Diptera > Anthomyiidae > Pegoplata > Pegoplata infirma. Next base: position 124,123,137 of record OY992540.1, read on the forward strand.
TCGTTTTCCTGTTCTAATTGGTATTGAATTTCAGCTCAATCGGTATAGTGGTTCAAAAGTTAGGGGGAAAACCGTGAATTTCAGATTGGTTTCACCTTAAATTCACGTGTTAAAGGAACCGTTAAACAAGCATAAAAAAATAATTAGACACAAAAATATTTTAAAAAGTATTTTTGTCACCCAAAAATATTTTCACAAAAAAAAAAAATTACACTCTAAAAAAAAATTGTACACTCAGAAAAAATTTTACAACCAAAAAAAAATTTACACTCAAAAAAAATTTTGTAATTTTTTTTTTTTTTAAAAAGGTTTTTTATTCAAAATAAAATATTTCTTATAACGGTTCAAGTTGAAAAATGCAGAAGAAAAATTGAATTTCTAAAAATTATAGACATTTCTGGTATTTCCTATACCGGTTTCAAACACCCCAGTTAGTGTCATCATCAGTAGGATTTTAAATGTCGGTTTGTCTTGTTAATGAAAACTGTTTTTTATATATGTGAATATTTATAGTTTCTACAGAATAAATTTTGACAGTTTTCAACACTACAATTCTATTTCTAGCAATCTCAACCTCACTTCATACTTTCTTTCAACTTTTTTGTCTCTTACATTATTTCTAATTGAAACCGTTAATTTTTTTCACGTGTGAGAATTTACTAAGGCATTGTGAAGGGTTTTCATGGATTCGGCCACGTCGAATTTAACTTTTCTACTTGTTTTTATTCATTTTCGCATTCCAGTATCAAAAATTTCTAAAACCTGTCAGGCAGTTTTCGAGATATTGCCATTTGAAATTTGTCAAAAAGTTGTGAAAAATAGCGGTTAAACCTACGTTAAAGAAATTAAAAAAAAAAAACTCATAATTTTTTTTCATTGACTTTTTTATATTTGGTGTGGAATGCCTCATATATGATGTATCGAAAGACATATTTTTTTATTTTTTAAAATTTTCAAAAATCTAAAACTTTAATCGCCTGGCGAGACGGGTTAGTTTAATCTGATTAGCCATAAATTTGTGTCACATAATTTTTTTAGGGTTAGTAGAAAAAAAATTTGCCCGGACCTTCGGGAATATCAAAAGTTCAAGAAAAGCTGCCACTATAATTAAGGTGACCTTTTTTTCTGAGCTCAGTTCAGTACGCCCAAGTTTTTATAAAAACACATACGAAAACTTCGATTAACAAACGGTGGAACTAATAAACTTGGGGTCAATTAGTATTTCAGTTAAACAATTACTGAAAACAACTGTCATAAACCGTTTTTGTTATTTTGCAGAAAATTTTGTTGATTTCAAAAAATTTTATTTCAATATTTTATAGAAAAAATCGTGTAAAAAAAATCCAAAAAATTTAAATTTTTAAGACTAATAAAATTCCTTAGATTTTTACAACTTTTTTCTTTAAGTTCTGACAAAACTTCCCAGATAATTAACGCATATTATTTTTTAAACATCCCTTATGCTCTGAGCGATTTTTCTTATAAATTGTGATGACATTACATCATCGAACATCTCAGAAATCTTTGGATTCATGTACTTAAATTATCTTTCCAAGATTATAGAAATCCATCATTCTGCAAACTTTCCGTTGAACAGTGGGTTGAAACATATGTAAACTGGGGATTAATTCAGAAAAACTCTTTATTATTAATATTTATATTTTTCTTTAGACTAACTATACATTATTTAGTAAAACAAAAAATGTTTTACAGAAAAAAAAAATTATAGAAAGTATTTTTTATTAAAAAAGAAGATATAAACTTTTTATAAAAATTGACTCCTACCGCTCTAAATGCTCCAATAATGCTCCAAGAGATGTCAAATGTGTGACCGACCCCAAATATATTTTCAATCACAACATTTTCTTAGAATATACCTACCCTCTATCTTTAACCCTTAAGGGGGTCCCAAAAAATTGTTATTTATTTTTTTAAAATTTATTTTATGAAATCAGTTCCAACCCCTCCCAGGGTGCGTCTTAGAGTATTAATCAATAAGATCGACCCCCATTAATTTTTAACCCCCAAAATTTTTTTGGAACATACTTATACCGTATCTCCACTCTATAATGGGGCTCCCATACAAAATGCCATTTTTATAAAATCTGCTCATACAGCTCTAACTGCCCCAAGGGAGTAGAGATGTCGAATGTGTGACCGACCCCCTATATTTTTTTAACCCAAACATTTTCTTAGAAAATACCTACCCTCTATCTTTAACCCTTAAGGTGGTCCCCATACAATTTATTTTTACTTTTTATAAATTTGTTTTATGAAATTAGCTTCTACCGCCCCCATGGTGCGTCTTAGAGTGGTCTCCACTAAGCCCGACTCCCATTAATTTTTACCCCCCAACATTTTTTGTGGAACATACTTATACCGTATCTCAACTCGACATTTTTATAAAATCTGCTCATACAGCTCTAACTGCCCCAAGGGAGTAGAGATGTCGAATGTGTGACCGACCCCCTATATTTTTTTAACCCACACATTTTCTTAGAATATACCTACCCTGTATATTTAACCCTTAAGGTGGTCCCCATACAATTTTTTTAAAATGAAATCAGTTGCTACCGCTCCATGCTGGCTCCTCATGCCCGGGTACAAGGGGAGGGGTAGGGGAAATCCCCCCCCCCCCAGACCACATTTCAAAACGAAAAAAGTAGGAAAAAAGAAAAAAAAGAAAGAACATGAAAGAATAAGAAGAATAAAGAAAGAAGGAAATTTTCTAAAAAATTTTCCGAATGAAAAAAATCTTGAAATCCGAAAATTTTTTATAGAAAAAAAAATTGTAAAACCTTTTTTTTATTTTTTATAGGAAAAAATTCAACATTTTTAGAGGAAAAATCTGACAAAATCTGTAAACTTCCTGTGAAAAAAATCTGTCAATCTTATATGTTTTTTTTTGTATAGAAAAATGTTACAGGATTTTACTTTGGTTTATATAAAACATGTTTATCTACTACATAGGAATATGATGAATATCCTAAAATCTTAAAATATTGATAGCCTAAAGTATGTAAAACTATTTTGGAATTTTTTTTTAGAATGTCTTAGAATCGGAGCCCCTGTAGGTTACATGATAGCGTGCTTGTCTTTGGAACAAGGGTCGTGGGTTCGATTCCCAACAAAACCCTTGGTCGAATTCGCTACAACGAGACGTTGTTATCAGTTCTCGATCAGGTTGAAATTAAAAATGATTTCAAATTAAATGAAAACAACAAATAAAAACACTTGATCATGGGATCAAAATTATTGTATTATTATATTAGAATCTGAACATTATTGTTTAGAGAAATGATTCAGAAAATATATTTTATTTTTTACCAAAAACGTCTCAGAATCTAGGGCTTTTTCATTCGAAAAGGGTCTCAGAATCTCAGACTTTTTCTATAGAAAAATATTTCAAAATGCGATACTTTTTCTGAAGGAAAATTGACTCACAATCTTTAGGAAAAAAAGTGCCAGAGTTTTAGACTTTTCCTATAAAAGAAAAAGCTCTCAGAGTCTGAGAATTATTCTTTAGGAAAAAGGTCTGAGAATCTGATACTTTTCTTTTGGAATAAGGTCTCAGAATCTGAGACTTTTTATATAGGAAAAAGGTCTAAAAATCTAAGAATTTTTCTATTGAAAAAAGGTCTCACAATCTAAGACTTTTTCTACAAAAAAAAGGTCATTGAATCTTTGACTTTTTCTATAGGCAAAAGGTCTGAGAATCTAAGACGTTTTCTTTAGGAAAAAGGTCTCAGAATCTGAAACTATTTCTATAAGAAAAAGGTCTAAGAAACTTAGTCTTTTTCTATAGAAAAATGGTAACAGAATTTTTTAATATGAATACGAAACAAATCTAATAATCTGAGACCATTTCTTTAGGAAAAATATCTCAAAAATGCTTTAAAATATGAGACTTTTTCTGTTTTAGAATCTGAAAACTTTTCTATACGAAAAAGTCTGAGATTCAGAGACATTTTTCGTAAAGAAAAGTCTTTTCCCATAAAAAATTATTTTTATATTTTTTTACGAAAAATGTCTCAAAATCTATGTAGGAAGAATTTCTTCTTTTGGAAAATTCTCAGATTTCGACTTTTCTATACTTCAAATGTGATCGAATCTGAGACTTTTTCTATGCATACGAAAGTGTACAATTTTCTTTTAAAACATATTAAAAAAAAATTATCTAAACGAAATATGATCATGAAAAACAAAGCTCCTTCGGCAAAAGCTATGAAATTTGATGACTTTATAGCTTTCCCATCACTATTTTTTTTTTTGCAAAAAAAAAAAAATAAAATGCAGCCCTGTTTTGCTTGTGAATTTTTGATTTTTTTTTATTTGAAGTAAAAAAAAAAATTTGCCCCCCTAAACCCAAAAGCTTTATCCGACACAGTGGCTCCTAAAGGGTGAAATGTGAGATCAGCTATCATTATTTTTTCCCACCAACTTTTTTTTTTAACATATGCACCCCGTATCTCCTCTAACTGAGGGGGCTCTCCTTTTTCATATGTTCTTGTGCTTTTTTTTAGCAACTGGAGTCTTTCACAAAAATTTAAATAAGTAAAAAAAACTCGGTCTCTCTGCTGAAGTTTGGTGTGGAATATATAAGATTAAATACTACAGTGACTCAAAGTAATAATGGAACAGCATATATTTTTAAGCAGTTCTTTAAAGGAAAAGTTATCAATACTAAACCTGATTATTATCAATCGACTATTTTTGAAAAAAGTGCTATATAGGAAATTTTCCAAGCTTTAATTTAAGCTTGATGGCGTCCAGATTGAGCAAATATTTAATGAGATACGAGGGTCACACTGGAAATTAAAATTATTTGTATATGTTTTTTTGAAATTTTTTTAAAAATATTCTAAGTCGATTTTTCCCAAGTTCAAACATTAAAAATTTAAAAAATTATCCAATAATTTTTATTTAGTTATCAGCTAGTTTTTCCAACAACCCAAACAAAAAATGAAATTTTTTAAATACAGTGGAAGAAATCCGCATTTTTTGACCTCCAACTCGTTTGACCACCAATTTTTTGTAAACAAAGAAAAATTTTAATTATTCTAAAATCTTATCACTATACACTTAGGTGTACTCAAATCAATAAACAGTAAAATATTTTCTTTGTTTACAACAAATTGGTGGTCGAAAGAGTTGGATGTCAAAAAATGCGGATTTCTTCTACTGTATTTAAAAAATTTCATTTTTTGTTTGGGTGGTTGGAAAAACAAGCTGATGACTAAATAAAAATTATTGAATATTTTTTTAAATTTTTAATGTTTGAACTTGGGAAAAATCGACTCAGAAATATTTTAAAAAAATTTTCAAAAAAATATCTACAAATAATTTCATTTTCCAGTGCGACCCTCGTATCTCTTTTTATATCGCTATCAAGCTTAAATTAAAGCTTGGAAAATTTCCTTTATAGCACTTTTTTCAAAAATAGTCGATTGATAATAATCAGGTCAAGTATTGATAACTTTTCCTTTAAAGAACTGCTATCAAATATATGCTGTTCCATTATTACTTTGAGTCACTGTATATTAAAATATCATTTAATAAAATTAGCTGGATCGCGATAAGAAATTTGTTGAAACTCTTTGTATATTTCGAAAATACCCCAAATATGGATCACTTTTTAAAAAAATATTAAAAATATTTGCAAAACATTTATCCAAAAAAAAATTTATGTAATTATGTAGCCAAATACCTAAAGTTGATGGTTCCATTTTAATATATTTACTTTTAAAACGCTTAATAAGTATTATCAGCACTCAAAATATCTCAATTTTCACTTTTAGGCACGACACGCAAAATTTTGAAAAAAAAATTTGACTTTGACGGCTCACAGTCAATAGAGTAATTTACTCAAAACAAAAGTTTTTGCCAAATAGTAATGTAGAATTAAATTACCTTTCATCCAGTACCAAACACGAATGTGTAGGATAAAGTTCAGCTTTTGAATTAATCCTCACTTATGGTACATTTCAACCCTCTGTGCATTGTAGAAAACATTAAAGACCCTGTGCGCTTTTCAATTTGGAGATCAAAACAACCTCATGGCCAGATTTTGAGTTTAGGAATCTCCTCATCCGAGAACTTTAAGTTCCTTAGAATTAATTCAACAAAAATTATCTCATTGTCAGACTTAATTTATAAAAAAAAAAAAACTTCTCTGATGATTTATTTTATGGAAATTCAAGTGTGTGTATAGAATTTTCGAATAAATTAATTTTTTATGTTGAAATGTTCAAAAATCAGTACAATCAGTACATATTTGAAAAAATCAGTACCAGTGCATGGTTTTTTGATCAGTACAAGTGACCCAAAATCCGTACATGTACTGATCAAATCAGTACGAATGATCACACCATCTATAATGCTCTTTGTAGCATATGATTTTTGTATTTGCTCAATAGTCTTGACAATGGTATCTGACAAACTCCGAAACACGCGTCTTTCAAAAATTACCCACAAAAATAAATTTAAAATAAAAAAATATTTTTTTTTTAATTAGTAAAGAAAAACTGACCTCGAGCTAGAATTACCCTTCGCAAAACGTCATATTTTTCAAACTTTTAAACAAATTTAAATTTTATTTTTTTGCCCATCACTGTATGAAAAAAAAATGGAATTTTATTTTTAACAGCAAAGCATGCAGAAAACAAAAACCAACTTATTATTATTTTTTTATTGACCATATAAAATTGATTGAATTAATTACACTTGCATTGCTCGCATTTTAATATTTACACAATATATGTATGTACGACGTGTATAGTATATGAACAACAATGCAATGTATAAAATGAAACATTTATATACAACATTTTTCTATATGTGACAATAAAGGACAGTGGACGATGAGCAGAGGGTAAAAGGAGAGGAAATAAAGTTGAAAAGACTATAAAGACATGACTATGATTATGTATGGTATTAAATTTTTTTATAGTATAGTATAATTTTTGTATAAAATAATATTAATTGTAATAGTTTTATGTAATAATATCTAATGTTAATGATTAGCAGATGGTACGTAAGAATTTTTATTTGAAAATGTTTATAATGCTGATATTAATGCATGATATTTTATTTTCACAAATTTTATGATATGTGAAGCACTTATGGCATTTATGCAAAATACTAAACTATACTTTTATATATATACATTACATCTACATACACATTCATATATAGAACGTATATAATACGTACACATGCAGGCGTAGGCACACGCATACACACATTTTTTTTTTGAATTGTTTGTATTGAGAGCAACTTTCAAATTTAAGAATTTTTTTTGTATTTAAATTTTAATTAAATTGTTTTGTTTAAATATTTGCGAGTGTTAAAGATTTTCGATGTTACAAATTTATTTCAAAGAACTTATATTGATTTTTTATTTTAAATTTTCAAAAATGTTTATTTATTTGAGTAAAGAAAAAATACACAATAAAGTTTAATAATAAGTAAAGTTTCAGTTTTTATATAAAACCTTTCATAAAATCAATGAATCATTTCATTGACATTAAGAAAACAAATTTATTGATGCAATAAAATAGTTGAATTTTAATGAAAAATTAAATTTAATGAACTTTTGAATGTCCCTGCAGACATTTTGTTGAACATGAAACAGCTTTTGAAAGGGAGTCACGATTCAAAGATGCCTTCAAATCATACAAACAGAAAAAAGATCTATATACAACTGAATTTTTGTAGTTCCAAGTACTATCACAATATTCAGTTACCTCTACTGGTAATTCAGTTACCTCTACCGGTAATTTTTATCATAATATCATAATAATTTACGCCCAAATTGTTATTGGTTAGAGTGATCGAATTTTAAAAAGCGTTGCGCCAATCAATATTGTTTTAACACTGTTTCCACAGTTGCCTCTACCGGTAAGTTTTGAGTATATCTCTATAATCTGATTATATCTCTACACTCAAAATAATAACTCTTTAAAATGACTGTAATCTCAATTCAATATATATTTTACTGAGTTTTCTGTCAAAATACAAATTTACTTGGTATTTTGTTGTGACACAAAATCAAAGTTTTATCTATTATATTACTTTCTACTTTTTAATAAATGAAATACAGAGTTAAGCAAAATACAGAGTTAAGCAAAATACTTTGCATTTTTTTGTAACAAAAAAAAAAAAAAAATCCAAATAACATGTATTTAACTAATCTCTGTAAATTTACAGAGTCTATTTTTGGAAAATTTTGTTTGCATCAAATGCATTTTACAAATATATGTAAATTACAGAGTTTTTCTTTTCTAAATGGTGTTTATTTAACAATTTTTTTACTAAAAACTCTGTAAACTAACGGTTTTTTTGTCCAAATCGTTTTACAGAGTTTTCTCTGACGCTCATATTTATTTTACTACCCAGCAAAAATAAATCGAGATTTTGGCGACACAGCATCTTTTTATAGCATACCGCATCCAAAGAGCGCTCTTGAAGATGCAGAAAAAGTAAGGGGGGAAAATTAAAATTTTTTGTTAAGATTTTTTATATAAAACTGAAAATGTAAAACTATATTTTGATAAAATTTCATACACAGAAAAAAATATGGAGCAAACAAATTTGAGTAATCACTTGTTTAATTTTTTAAAAAAAATTTGAGTAATTTTTTAATTGACGCAATTAAAAATTTACTCAAAAATTGAAAATAAAATTTGAGTAAATAATTTAATACAAATTTAATATTTTTTTTTATTTATTTTTTTTTCTCTTGGTGTTTTGAATTCTCATTTAGTTTATTGTTTTTTGTATATGTATATGAAAGTTTGAAATCATCTTTATAAAATTTTACTTTGTCTTGAAGACATAAGTATATTTGGTAAAGTTTGTAAAAGCAATTTTTTTAGAAAAAAAATTAGAAACTTTTTAAACTTTTTAAAAAAATAATTTGATACATTTTGAGTAAATTTTTACTTGACACAATTAAAAAGTTACTTAAAAATATTAAAAAATTTTAAGTAAAGATTTAATTGTGTGAATTAATAATTTACTCAAATTTTTTATTAAGCATTTAATAATTTTTTATTAAAAGTTTACTCAATACTATTAAATCGTTTACTGGTGGAAAATTGAGTAATTTTTTACTCAATAGTATTAAAAATTTACTCAAATTTTTTTTTTATTTTTTTCTGTGTACATTCTTTCCTTTGGAATATATTTAACACTTTTTGAATAAAAAAAACATGAGTTTTGGACAAACACACATGATTTCACTGCATCATTATTGCGCATTAATAAGCGCTGCAAAGAGTGATTCAATCCAAACACCTCACATTTTGAATGAAAAAAAAATTGAGTACACCATTTCCACTTTAGTTTCAGAAAATACAAATTATATTACAAAAAATGTCCAATCATATTTTAGAATCTCCTATTATATTTAAAAATGTCCAATAATATTTAAAAAAATTCCAATATAATTGAAAATTTTTTAAATGTAATTAAAATTTTTTTGGTTATAAATGGTAATATCTGAAATATAAATAGAAGTTTCTGAAATATAATTTGAAATTTTCGAAGTATAATTGGAAATTTTCTAAATGTAATTGGATCTCATAGGCGATATTCTTCCAAATGCTTGCAGGGAGTCAACTATTTTTCAGAATTAGTCAATTGTATTTAAGATTTTCCTATTGTATTTCAAAAATACTCAATTGTATTTCAGATTTAGTAATTTGTATTTCAGAAATAGTCAAATGTGCTTCATTGTGTCTTTAATCTTTAGAAGACACAATTTTCTTCTTCAATCAGAAAAACACAAACAACAAATTAAATACACTTGGCTTACGCCGAAAAAATATAATAAAATAGAAATACTGACAAATGTCGCTCGTGTGAGCAATTCACTTTAACTATGCGTTACTGTAGTGTGAAGAACAAAAAATTCTCTGCTATAGTAAAGTTTGCATAAAATAAAGTAAGTAAATGAAAGATTAAGAAAATTGTTGTTGGTCTCTAGATTAAATGCATTGCTTGAGTTAGAGAAAAAGCTTTTCTGCATACGTCACACACGAAACCTACTGTGAGTTAAAAACAAACGACGTTTAGTCACTGATGTTTATACACCGAGTATAGCCTAGTGGTTATGGCTTCGGCTTACAAAACATGAGTGATTTAACGACACAGGTTCGAAGCTCATGTCAGGCTAGTCTGTTGATAAAAAAACATATAAAGAATTTTTCTAGCAAATATCAAATAATCAATTTAATGTAATTGCCTACTGATGACGTAGAAGTGGCTACAGAAACCATGGTCTAGGGTAAATCCACATTTAATTTAATCTTTAGAAGACATAATTTTCTTCTTCAATCAGAAAAACACAAACAACAAATTAAATACACTTGGCTTACGCCGAAAAAATATAATAAAATAGAAATACTGACAAATGTCGCTCGTGTGAGCAATTCACTTTAACTATGCGTTACTGTAGTGTGAAGAACAAAAAATTCTCTGCTATAGTAAAGTTTGCATAAAATAAAGTAAATGAAAGATTAAGAAAATTGTTGTTGGTCTCTAGATTAAATGCATTGCTTGAGTTAGAGAAAAAGCTTTTCTGCATACGTCACACACGAAACCTACTGTGAGTTAAAAACAAACGACGTTTAGTCACTGATGTTTATACACCGAGTATAGCCTAGTGGTTATGGCTTCGGCTTACAAAACATGAGTGATTTAACGACACAGGTTCGAAGCTCATGTCAGGCTAGTCTGTTGATAAAAAAACATATAAAGAATTTTTCTAGCAAATATCAAATAATCAATTTAATGTAATTGCCTACTGATGACGTAGAAGTGGCTACAGAAACCATGGTCTAGGGTAAATCCACATTTAATTTAATCTTTAGAAGACATAATTTTCTTCTTCAATCAGAAAAACACAAACAACAAATTAAATACACTTGGCTTACGCCGAAAAAATATAATAAAATAGAAATACTGACAAATGTCGCTCGTGTGAGCAATTCACTTTAACTATGCGTTACTGTAGTGTGAAGAACAAAAAATTCTCTGCTATAGTAAAGTTTGCATAAAATAAAGTAAATGAAAGATCAAGAAAATTGTTGTTGGTCTCTAGATTAAATGCATTGCTTGAGTTAGAGAAAAAGCTTTTCTGCATACGTCACACACGAAACCTACTGTGAGTTAAAAACAAACAACGTTTAGTCACTGATGTTTATACACCGAGTGCTTCATCTTAATTCTGCTTAAATCAGCTCTAAAAAGAAACATGAATTCACTGCGTCTTTAGAGCGATTTTTTTAGCGCTCTAAAGAGATGTGAATTCAGAGCATCTTAAGAGCGCTTTTTCGGTGTATCCAACTAGCGCTCTAAAGTGTGACATCGCCTTAGAGAATCATGCATGAATTCAGCAGGTTTGGATGCGCTCCTTGACTCGAGTTTCCTTTCCAAAAGCTGCTGCCAGTTCAGCAAAATTTGTGCTGGGTATAAACTCTGTAAATTAACAGTTTTTTTTTGTCAAAATCATTTTATAGGGTTTTACTGTAAAATACTCTCTTAAATTAGCAGTGTTTTTCTGTAATTTAAAAAGGTTATTATTTTGAGTGTTTACCCAGCAAAAACATGGTAATGAGTTGTGAAAAGTAATCATTACCAAGTACATTATTTATAATGAGTACACATTACCATTAACATTATTTTAAGCCTAAAAGTAACTACTTTTCAGTAATATGCTATAAAATACTTTCAAGTAATAATATCTCCTTGCACTTGCAATTTTTAACCTTTACAATTCAATTAACTTAAGAACTTAAAGACTTAATAAAAATTACTCAATTTTTAATAAAAACAAGTTAAATTTTAAATGTTTTAATTAACTTATTATTTTATCTCTTATTGGTAATGGGTTTTTACTCCTTATTAGTAATCCGTGGCAGTAACTACTTATTTATGTACATACTCTTCAGAAGTTATTTTTGTCTCACGCCCTTGTTAAAATAATTAGTGTTTCATTCAATAAGTAACTACTTATTAACAGTTGTTTCGGATTACAAAACCCATTACTAGTAATGCCAAATTTTGCTGGGTAGTAATGTCCCAGAGAAAACAAGTGAGAGTGTTACATTCGGCTGTGCCGAATCTTTTATACCCTCCAAAATGTAAAAAAAAAAAATCCCGGGGCGTATTTTTTTTTGGGGGGGGGGGGGGGTTGGTGGAGACGTAAGGGGGCACCTTCCCTTTGCGATTTTGAACTTCTTCTGAGATAAGAATGTTGCATTTGCTTACCAAAAGTACAAAAAACTCTGCAAATATGCGGTTTTTCTTAGGTTGGTTTAGTTCTCCAAGGGGGAACTTTTTTCCCCTTTGTCCGATTTTGCCCATTTCCGAACTTAACCTGCCTAGGAATATAAGACATATTCGTGCCAAACTTCGGAAGTCTAGCTCTTTTATTTTGGACTGTATCGTGTCCTCTATAGACGGACAGACGGACAGACGGACGGACGGACGGACGGACGGACATCGCTAGAATGTCTTAGAATCGATCACTGATCAATAAAATATATACTTTATGGGGTCCTAGACCGATATTTCGATGCGTTACACACGGAATGACAAAGTGAGTATACCCCCATACTGTGGTTGGAGGGTATAAAAATCTAAAGTATTTCTGAAGGCAAATATTTTCAAGCATAGAATTTTTCTACGAAAAAAAAAAAATATTTAGAATCTTATATTTTTCAGCAGAATAAGTTTCTTATAACCTGAGAATTTTTCTTTAAAAAATTTATCTCGGAATCAGAAAATTTTTCTTTAGAAAAAATATATCGGAATCTGAGAATTTTAGTTTTTAGAATCTTAGATTTTTCAGCAGAAGTATTTTCTTATAACCTGAGAATTGTTCTTTAGAAAAATTATCTCAGAATATGAGAATTTTTCTTTAGAAAAATATCTCGGAATCTGAGAATTTTTTTACAGAAAGAATATCTCAGAATTAGAAAAGCTTTTCATAGACTTCTCTAGGAAAGATATCTTATAATCTGAAAATTTTTAAAGAAAAAAAAAATTTCAGAGTCTTTTTGAAAAAACTCAAATTTTATTTGTATTATTTAATAGTGCCCCAAAGGCACTATCGATTTCATAATGACATGGCATCACTTTTGTTTAACATTTGGTGTGAAATGAACATTATGTGTGGAATGCCTCATATATATGTATGTGTGTGTTTATGCATGTATGTTTATTTGTATATAAAAGGTCATTTTATAGAGAACTTTGCATAACTAATATATAAAATAGCTTTATCTTAAATATTTTGTAAGTGTTTTTCAAAAAAAAAAGTTTTCTTAAAACTTGAATTTCAAGTTTAATAAAAAGCAAAGTTTTTTTTTTCTGAAAAATGAATGAATGATAACTAAATTTATACATATTTATACATACATATTAGTTTTAATTTTAAAAAAGAACAAAAAAAAATTAATCAAGGCACTTCTAAACTCTAAATACACATACATTGAAAGCATTCTAACAATTACATACAACAAATCACATGGTGTGTGTGAAGTTGCAAGTTTATACGCAAAGAAATTTTCACTGCAAAAAAGATGAGGATTTCGTTTGTTTAATATTAAGGATAATTACCTTAAAAAAGCAAGGTTTAAGAACAATTTAAAGAAATTTTAAACAAAAATCACGGGGTTTTAATGGTTTTTTGAAAGAGTTCAGTTATCGATAAATTAATGATGACCGTTACATTGACAATAATGTGATACGAAAAAAAAATCTAATATACTTTTGAAATGAGCTAATCTAGGTTGAACTGCCCTCTTAAGAAAGATTGTCACAAGTGCCAAAATTCTAAAATTGATGTAAGGACAGCCTCAGATCCGTGAATGAGTTTCTGAATGATAAAAAATTTTAAAGTTTAATATTTCAAAAATACTAAAATGAAGATATGACTTTCTTTCTTAGTAGGGCAGTGTAGGTCTCGTCGAAAAGATCATAAAAATAGCCATCAAACTTGCCATATATGAGGCATTCCACACCAAATGTCCCGCTACAGAAAAACATGTGTCCCGTAAATTTCTGAATAGGTTGTTTGGATAGCCCTATATGTAACTAAGAAAATTGCGTTTTTGGTTTTTCAAATTTTCGAAAACTGGGCTTAGGAGGCGTGGTCAAATATTGGAAAAATGGTAAAATTTGTGGCGAGTTGCCTTGATTAAATATTTATCACATTAAAACGGAATGCACCACAATGTCAAAAATTTACGTTCTTATATAGTTTTGTATGGGCTATCGATTAAAATTTTTTTTTGGAAAATTTTCAGAACCCGTTCTGAAATTTTCCATTTTTTAAAAAAGTCAATTTATCAAAAATCCGGCCACTTTTTTTTCTTTTTTATTTATTTTTTTAAAAGTTTGGATGTTTGTCCAGCCACACAAAAAAAATTAGAAACACGTTCATCTTTTTTTTCGAGAAAATCGCATTTGAACTTTAAATTTCATAACAATTTTGTTATTTGCTTGTATTTCTTTGTTTTAAAGTTGCGAATGAGTAATATTAATTGCATAAATATTCGTCATACGCTCTGTTGACACAAGAAAATACAAGCAAATTACTATATTGTTATGAAATTTAAAGTTCAAATGCGATTTTCTCGAAAAAAAAGATGAACGTGTTTCTGATTTTTTTTTGTGTGGATGGACAAACATCTAAACTTTAAAAAAAATAAAAAAGAAAAAAAAAGTGGCCGGATTTTTGATAAATTGACTTTTTTAAAAAATGGAATATTTCAGAACGGGTTCTGAATATTTTCCAAAAAAAAAAATGTTAATCGATAGCCCATACAAAACTATATAAGAACGTACATTTTTGACATTGTGGTGCATTCCGTTTTAATGTGATAAATATCACCGCTCTACAAATCTGAGGTTTGTCGCTGCGTTTTGGATGAAACCGAAAAAAGTTGATAGGGTTTGATGCCCCGATTCCAAAACGGTCACTCAAATTTTTCTATCACGTCACAATTTTGAGAAAATCGCGGTTGACCATTTTTGAACGCCTATAAAATAAGATCCTGACATGCAAATGACTTGTTATCAAGCTCATTCGAAAGTGTGTAATTTTCTCTTTCAGACAACATCAAATCTTCGTGGAATTTAATTTTCTAAAATGGTAAAAAAAACATTAGCCACAAGTGCTTTAAATCTAAAATTTACGTATGAATTTGTATGGAAATTTGTTAAAAAACACTGTGTAAATAAACTAAATATTGAAAAAATGGAAGGTTTTTTGGAAATGATTTTTTTACCATTTTAGAAAATTAAATTTTTAGAACATTTTATCTTATCTTTAAGACAAAATTACAGGCTTTCGAATGAGCTTAATACCAAGTCATTTGCATGTCAGGATCTTATTTTATAAGCTTTTAAAAAGGGTCAAAAATGTCCTTTATCGGCACTTTAACCGCGAATTACTCAAAATCCTGACGTGATAGACAAATTTGGGCTCCGGATTTGGAATCAGCGCAACATACACTTTCCAAATCACTAACCAGAACCCAATACGCATTTTCTTGTTGAGCTGTGTATTTAATCAAGGCAACTCGCCACAAATTTGACCATTTTTCCAATATTTGACCACGCCTCCTAAGCCCAGTTTTTGAAAAATTGAAAAACCAAAAACGCAATTTTCTAAGTTCCATATAGGGCTATCCATATCACCTATTCAGAAGTTTACGGTACACATGTTTTTTTCGCTGGACATTTGGTGTGAAATGCCTCATATACTCAAATTTGGAAGTTATTGTAAAAAAAAAAAATTATGGGGACTTTTCTTAAATAATCTCGTGTTACTTAAAAATTTTTCAACCGATTTTAAATTTTTGAAGTGTTTTGGATAGAAAAAGTATATGGCTTTTCATGTTTATGAATAGGTCTATACATATGAGGCATTCCACTCAAAATGTCTCGCTACAGAATTGTTTGGATAGCCCTATATGGAACTAAGAAAATTGCGTTTTTGGTTTTTCTAATTTTCAAAAACTGGGCTTAGGAGGCGTGGTCAAATATTGGAAACATGTTCAAATTTGTGGCGAGTTGCCTTAATTAAATATTTATCTCATTAAAACGGAATGCACCACAATCTCAAAAATTTACATTCTTATATAGTTTTGAATGGGCTATCGATTAAATTTTTTTTTTTTGGAAAATTTTTAGAACCCATTCTGAAATTTTCCGGTTTTTTTTAAAGTCAATTTATCAGAAATCCGGCTACTTTTTTTAATTTTTTTTTTAAACTTTAGATGTTTGTCCATCCACACAAAAAAATTCAGGCACACGTTTTTCGTTTCAGGCACGCGTTTTTCGTTTCATAACAATTTAGTAATTTGCTTGCATTTTCTTGTTTCAACGTTGCGAATGAGTATTATTAATTGCATTAATATTACTCATACCCTCTGTTGAAACAAGAAAATACAAGCAAATTACTAAATTGTTATGAAATTTTAAATTCAACTGTGTGTCTGATTTTTTTTGTTTGAATTGACAAACATCTAAAGTTTAAAAAATTTACTTTTTTTAAAAAATGGAAAATTTCAGAACGGGATCTGAAAGTTAAAGAAAAAATTTTAATCGATAGCCCATACAAAACTATATAAGAATGTACATTTTTGAGGTTGTGGTGCATTTCGTTTTAATGTGATAAATATCAAGGCAACTCGCCACAAATTTTACCATTTTTCCAATACTTGACCACGCCTCCTAAGCCCAGTTTTTGAAAAATTTAAAAACCAAAAACGCAATTTCTAAGTTCCATATAGGGCTATTCATACAACCTATTCAGAAGTTTATGGTACACGTGTTTGTTTTTTGCTGGGCATTTGGTGTGTAATGCCTCATATAAGAAAGATATGTATTGATTTTTTCAATAATATATATTTTTTGTTGTTATTTTTTTGAAACTTTTTCGAGTTTTTTTAATTTTTTGCAGCTGTTGTTCGTATTTATAAATTTATTCTTAAAGAAAATTTAATTTTGAATACGATAAGCTTTATCCTGGAAAAATCGGATAATAATTGACAGAGTTGTGGTAATTTTTCTAAAAACGAAAATTAAGATTTTGCTGGAAGTCGATGTTCGGATTACCCAGGAAAAAAAAATTCATCGAAGAGGCCATGTATAATATTTTCAAAGGTTTTTCGAGCTGAATCCAAATCTGGCCTAAGCTTTGTGAGATATTTAACATATCTTGTTGTCTCAAAAACCTAATGCGATAGAGCGACCTTCAAAATTATGGTACGCGACCTCTCATGATGTTAGTTTTATTTTGGTTTTGCCTGGGTTATCCGAGCGGCGATTTTATGCAAAATCTTAGTTTTATTTTTCAGAAAAATTATTACAACTCTGTTAATTGTTATCCGGTTTTTCAGTATACATCTAATCGTATTCAGATTTATATTTTATTTAAGAATAGTTTTATAAATATCAAGGTTGTTGAACGAACAATAGCAGAAAAAAATCGATAAACCCGAAAAAGTTTCAAAAAGTAACAAAAAAAAAAATTGATATTTGCTGTGTTTTTCTAAATGGATTTATTTTCTGATTAATCTTATTTTGTTTAAAAAAATATTTTAGCATACCAAAACAAATTTGCAATATTTTTTTCCGTAATCTACGATAAATTTGCAATTATAATCCGAAAAAATAATAAAAAAAATGTGGAAAATTAAAAAAAATATAAATAAATCAAAATTAATCCGAAATGGACTTAATAAATCCTAAAATTTAGTTGGATTAATTTTGATTTATTTATAACTTTTTTAATTTTCCAGATTTTTTTATTATTTTTTCGGATTATAATTTCTAATTTATCGAAGATTACGGAAAAAAATATTCCAAATTTGTTTTGGCATGTTAAAATATTTATTTTTAACTAAATAAGATTAATCCAAAAATAAATCCACTTATTGAAAAACACAGCAATTATTGAAAAAACCAATACATAACTTTCTTATATGAGGCATTCCACATCAAATGTCCAGCGAAAAAAAACACGTGTACCGTAAACTTCTGAATAGGTTGTATGGATAGCCCTATATGGAACTTGGAAAATTGCGTTTTTGGTTTTTCAATTTTTCAAAAACTGGGCTTAGGAGGCGTGGTCAAATATTGGAAAAATGGACAAATTTGTGGCGTGTTGGCTTGATTAAATATTTATCACATTAAAACGGAATGCACCACAATCTCAAAAATTTACATTCTTATATAGTTTTATATGGGCTATCGATTAAAATTTTTTTTTTGGAAAATTTTTAGAACCCGTTCTGAAATTTTCCATTTTTTAAAAATGTCAATTTATTAAAAAACATTCCACTTTTTTCTTTCTTTTTAACATTTTTTTTTTAAGTTTAGATGTTTGTCCATCCACACAAAAAAATTCGTTTTTTTCGAGAAAATCGCATTTGAACTTTAAATTTCATAACAATTTTGTAATTTGCTTGAATTTTCTTGATTTACCGTTACGAATGAGTATTATTAATTGCATAAATATTACTCATTCGCAACGTTAAATCAAGAAAATACAAGCAAATTACAAAATTGTTATGAAATTTAAAGTTCAAATGCGATTTTCTCGAAAAAAACGAAGAACGTGTTTCTGAATTTTTTTGTGTGGATGGACAAACATCTAAACTTTTAAAAAAATTTTTAAAAAGAAAGAAAAAAGTGGCATGTTTTTTAATAAATTTACATTTTTAAAAAATGGAAAATTTCAGAACGGGTTCTGAAAATTTTCAAAAAAAAAAAAGAAATTGTAATCGATAGCCCATATAAAACTATATAAGAATGTAAATTTTTGAGATTCTGGTGCATTCCGTTTTAATGTGATAAATATTTAATCAATGCAACTCGCCACAAATTTGACCATTTTTCCAATATTTGACCACGCCTTCTAAGCCCAGTTTTTGAAAATTAGAAAAACCAAAAACGCAATTTTCTTAGTTCCATATAGGGCTATCTAAACAACCTATTCAGAAATTTACGGGACTCATGTTTTTCTGTAGCGGGACATTTGGTGTGTAATGCCTCATATGTATTCGCAAAAAATTTTCAAAAATTAAAAATCAGTTGAAAAGTGTTTAAGTTACACGTGGTTTATTGAGAAAAGTCCCAAAAAGGTTTTTTGACACTAACTTTAAAATTTAAGAGTGTCTGGCAAGTTTGATGGGCATTTTTGTGATCCACTCGACAAAACCAACAAGCCATACCATGTCACACCAAAAGTATTTTACCACTTTAACATAGCAGTCTATCAAAAATTTTCTGTTATATTTATCGTAACATCGATAAATTTAGAAATTTTCTATTGAAATTTCTTATCGATAGCAAAAAACTTTTTGTAGACAATTTTTTAGTTATCGATATTAGGAAATTTTAAAGTTGCCGCTAATATGATCTTTTCTTTAGAAAATTGTTAAGTTATCGATAACAAAAACTCTTAAGTTATCGATAGTATAAAACTTTTTGTAGACAATCTTTAAATTATCGATAGTATGAAATTTTCTATAGAAAATTCTTAAGTTACCGGTAATATAATATTTTCTTTAGAAAATTGTTAAGTTATCGATAGCAAAAACTTTTCTATAGAAAATTCTTTAGTTATCGATAACAAAAATTTTTTATAGAAAATCCTTAAGTTATCGATAACAAAAAATTTTCTATAGAAAATCCTTAAGTTATCAATAACAGAAAATTTTCTATAGAAAATTCTTAAGTTATCAATAACAGAAAATTTTCTATAGAAAATTTTTAAGTAATTGATAATATAAATTTTTTTATAAAAAATTCTTAAGTTATCGATAAAATAAAACTTTGTAAAAAAAATTCTAAAGTTATCAATACATGAAGTTTTCTATAGAAAGTTCTTAAGTTATCGATAATATAAAATTGTCTATATAAAAAAAACTTAAGTTATCGACTGCATAAAAATGCATAATAAATTTTCTATAGAAATTCTCATGTAATCGATAATATATAGTTTTCTAAAAATCAATTCTTAAATAATCGCTAATTTCGAATTTGTTAATAATATATATAAAATTTATTATAAAAAATTCTTATTTAGTCAATAACAGATAATTTTTTTATTGAAAACATAAATCTGTTTAAAAAAAATCGTAAGTTATCGATAACATAACATTTTTCTACAAAAAAATCTTAACTTATCGATAACATAAAACTTTCTATTGAAATTTCTTAAGTTATCGATAATAGAAAATGTTCTATAGAAATTCTTAAGTTATCAATAACATAAAACTTTCTAGAGAAAATTCTTAATTTATCGATAACGTGAAATTTTTATTAAAAAATTCTTAAGAAATCGAAACATATAATTTTGAATAGAAAATTCTTAAGTAAACGATAACATAAAACCCTTTAAAAAAAATTCTTAAGTTATCGACAATATAAGATTTTCTGTAAAAAATTCTAAAGTAATCGATAACATAAAATTTTTTTTTTTATTGATTTTTTTTTTTTTTTGAATTTTAAGAAAAATTAAAAAAATAAATTCACTTATCATTATCATTGTTTTTTTTAATTTGATATAGTCGATTCATCGATATCTTGTTTTCGATATCTAATTTTCCAAAGCAAATTTATTTTGTATCGATAGATTAGTAAGTTCTAAGAAAATAATATCGGCTTGTTATTTTATGCTCTAAAGTGAATACCCTTAATTAGCTAGGAAAATTAGTAAGTAGAATAATAAAAATTTATAGTAGTAATTTCTTTACAAAAAATAATTTGTTATTTTTTTTTTTTAAATCAATTCATTTTATAATTAAGTTATTACAAAAAATTCATGCATTTATAAAAAATTCCTCATTTTCTTTGCAGTAGAAAATTATTTGCTTCAGTTTTTTTTTTTATATTTTTTTTTGTATTTAATTGTTTTAGAGGATGAATGGTTTATGTAATTTAGTTTTTTTTTAAGGTATTTTAGTATGTTTTGTATGTGTATTGGTATTAAACACAATTTCACATTTCACCACATAATCCTATGATTTAACAACCAAGACGACGACGACCATTAACACTATATATTAAAAGTAACATCTGAAAGAAGAAATTTAATTAGCACTCACTCTCACCTGCACTTCCAAAGCATGATAAGCTATAATAAGACCTAAAAGAATCACAGTCGAAACCGATATTAATGTTTTAAGCGCTGTGGAATAAAAGGATGCCTGTGAAAGAAAAATTCCCCCAAAGCAACGCAAGGAAGAAAGTGAAGAGAAGAAGGAAATGAAAAAAAAAAAAAGAAAAATTAAATAAATATTTGGTAAATTGTTGCTGTAAGATTATTTGCACATATGAACTTTTGTATTAAGGTGGTAAATTATTTAAATAAGAATTTATTAAACTATCGATTTTTCGATAACTTAAAGTTCTTTAGTTATTGGTCACATAATTTTCTAGAGAAAATTCTTAAAATATAGGTAACATAATATTTTTTCAGAAAAATCGTAAGCTATCGATAACACATCAAAAAAATTTAAGCTATCGATAAAGTAGGATTTTTAAAAAGAAAATTGTTAAGTTATCGATGTATCGATAAATTAATACTTTTTCAACATAATTCTTTAGTTATAGATGTATCGATAATATAAAATTTTTTAAAGAAAATTCTTAAGTTATAAGTAGGAATGAGATTTCCATGCAAATGCATGTTTTTTGTCGATAGTCTAAAAACGATATAGACCAATTACACCGCTCAACAAATCGAAGGTTTTTGACTCCGGTTTGAAGTTTGATACAAAATTTTTAAAGATTTTGAATCGCTGATTCCAAATCTGTGCTCAAAATTTTTTCATCACGTCTAGAATTTTAATTATTCGCGGTTGAAAATGCGAAAAAACGCGATTTTTGCCATTTTTGAAAGCCTGCACAGCAGCTACTGGGTGGAATAAAAATCTGGTATGAAGCGTTAGAGTTGAATTGAACTATGATCTCAAATATATGATAAAAAAAATTTTAAGTTGTTGCACTATTATTGGCCAAACACGTATTTTAAAAAAACACTGTGAAAAAAATTAGAAAAAGCACCATTTTTAAGAGGCTCAAAAACAAAAACCAGATGATCAATCTTTAGTGTGATGAGCTTAAAATTTAGACAAAATCTCATTCTTTCTTATAGACTTTTAAACCCATTAAAGATATCTTCCGGTTTATACGAAAAATAACACAGAAGGGTAATTCCAAAAATTTTCGCCCCACTGTTCGGAAACATGCCTTTGGACGCCACTGAGAATTTGGCTCATAGATATCCACGTTTATATGAGATATATTGCATTTTTGGATTTTCAAAATTTGCTGTAGTTTTCAAATTATCGCGGGTCAAAGTTCGACTTTTTTAGCAAAAGTAAGAAAAATACATGACGTTTAACGTGCTCTAACTTTTTAACTAGTAATCCGATTATCACAAGTAATGGCTCATATGAAAGCTTAATTCTTCTTCTTTTAGGAAATATTTTCAAAAGCATACGGTTTTTTTCAGAAGTGTTGCAAAAATTCAAAAACATTTTTTTTTGCGAATATTTAAAAAAACACATCTTCGATTTTTTTAAAAAAAAGTTTGGTGATAAACAATACTGTTTTGTACAACATATCCAAAATTCAGAGTGGGATCCCAATGGGATCAAAAAATATTCTGGTTTTAGTACAAAGTTCTTAAATTTTACCTAAGAAAATTAAAATTTTATGTTTCTTCAATATAAAAATTTAAATTTTCAAAGAAAATTATACTATTAAAATTTTGAAAAACATTAAAAACATTAGAAATTTAAATTTTCTAAGGGAAAAATATGAGAACCTCGTACTTAAAACAGAATAGTTTTTGATCCCATGGAGATCCCACTCTGAATTTTGAATATGTTATACAAAACATTGTTATTTTTCACCAGAATTTTTTTAAAAAAAATCAAAGATGTGTTTTTTAAAATATTCGAAAAGAAAAAATGTTTTTGCATTTTTGCATCATTTCTGTAAAAAAAAACTGTGTTATTTTAAAAATATTTTCTAAAAGATGAACCTCAGCTTTCTCATGAGCCTAAATTTGTGTAAATCGGGTCATTGGTTAAGAAGTTACAGCTCTTTAAACGTGATGTATTTTTCTTACTTTTGCTTAAAAAGTCAATCTTTGACCCGCCATAATTCGTTAAATACACCAAATGTAAAAAAACGATATATGGTACATATATCATATTTATGAGGGCTATCTATGTGTCAAGGCTCAAATTAATCTGAGACACCATTTCCAAAAATTAATAAAATTTGAGCTAAATTTTCTGGAATGGCCCAGAAGACTTAAATTTGTAAAATATTTATTTTTTTTAGTTTTCTTTGAAAAATATCAAAAAAAAACTAAGGTACCTACCTTATCTTTTTTACAAAAATGATAATTTTAACAGGGTCATTTTAAAACGCAATTGTAACCCAACCAAACGCAACAATTAGAAAAAAATTGTTTTCTATGTTGGAGACCATAGACAAATTATACTTTTGCGCTTTATACCAGATTTGTATTCCACTCAATGGCTGCTGTGCAGGCTTTCAAATAATGCAAAAATCGTCATTTTTCGCATTTTCACCCGTGAATAACTAAAAATCTGGACGTGATGGAAAAATTTGGAGTACAGATTTGGAATCAGGAGATCAAAGACTACTAAAATTGATCATCAGAATTCAAACCGGAAAATGACTGTTGAGCGGTGTTATCTTTCCGAATCAGGAAATTTGCGTTTAAATGGCATCGATTTGTTTTTGCATATTTTTGCATATTTTGGTGAAATTGCATATTTTTGCATATTTTGGTTTTAAATGCATATTTTGTGCATATTTCCACCTTTTAAGTGCATATTTTTGCATATTTTGGCATAAATTATCAAAAACACAAATTGAAATTTATTTGTTTCAAAAAATTTTTTTAAATTTTTTTTTGGAAATAAGGAAAATTATTTTTTTTTTCTTTAAAATTTTTTTTTATAGATTGTCTTAATTTCTAAAAAATCTTGCTTATATAAAGTTTTAAATGTTACTATTTAAACCCGGCGTTACTTTTTGCTTTTTAAGAAGTTTTTCCTATGAAAACAAGATTTTTATTGCACACATTTTATTTTTTAGTGCATATTTTTAGGTTTTTTAGTGCATATTTTGAAATTTTTAGCGCATATTTTAAGCGCATATTTTGGATTTTTTAGTGCATGAAAATCTCATCCCTAGTTATCAGTAATATAAAATTTTCTATAGAAGGTTCTTAAGTTGTTCTATAGAAAATTCTAAAATTATCGATATCATGAAAAATATAAAATCAGTAGGTTATCGATAACATATTTTTTTGAGAGACAATTCTTATTAAAAGTTATCGATAACATAAAATTTTCAATAGAAATTATTAAGTTGTCGTGAACATAAAACGTGAAATTGAAAATTCTCAATTTAACGATAACATACAATTTTCTATAAAACTTATTGATGTTTGAATAAAAGAAATGTTCTTTAAAAATTTCTGAAGTTATCGAAAGCGTGTTAATTACACTGTGCTACAGTGAAAAAATACTTCTGATGTGACATGGTATAGGTTGTTGGTTTTTTCGAGTAGATCACGAAAATGCCCATTAAACTTGCCAGACACCCTCAAATTTTAGAGTTATTGTCAAAAAACGTTTTTTTTTGGGACTTAGCTCACTAAACCTTGTGTAATTCAGAAAATCTCCAGCCGATTTTAGATTTTTTAACTGTTTTGGATAGAAGAAGGATAGGGCTTTCCATGTGTGTGAATTGGTCTACATATATAAGAAAGATATCCATTGATTTTTTCTATAGCATCTAATTTTTTTTGTTTTTTTTGAAAATTTTTCTAGTTTATCGATTTTTTTCTGCTATAGTTCGTTTAACAACCTATATATTTATAAACGTTATTTTAAAGACTATTTTAAATTCTGAAAAAATCGGATAACAATTGACAGAGTTGTGATAACTTTTCTAAAAAAGAAAATTATCATTTTGCAGATAATCGCCGTCCAGATAATTCAGGCAAAAAAAAAAAATTATCATAAGAGGTTATGTGCAATATTTATAAGGTTTTTGGACCGCTGAATCCGAATCTGGCCTTTACATTGCTCTATCGCATCAGGTTTTTGTGATATTTAACATAAATTGATATATCAAAAACTTAATAAGATAAGCGCAATTTCAAGGTCAAATTCTAATTCCGGGGGCCAAAAACCTTTAAAATAATGATACGCGACCTCTCAGTATGTTCGTTTATTTTGTTATTTTTTTTTTGCCTGGGTTGTCCGAACGGCAATTTCATGCAAAATCTTAATTTTCTTTTTCAGAAAAATTATCACAACTCTGTCAATTGTTATCCGAATTTTTCGGCATAAAGCTCATCGTATTCACAATTAAATTTTCTTTAAGAATACGATTATAAATATAAATGTTGTTAAACGAACTATAGCACAAAAAAATCGATAAACTCAAAAAATTTTCAAAAAACAACAAAAAAATTAGATATTGTTAAAAAAATCAATTCATATCTGTCTTAAATGTTTAGACCAAATCACACACCTGAAAAGCCCTATATTTCTTCTATCTAAAACAGTTAAAAAATTGAAAATCGGTGGAAAACTTTTTAAGTTACACGTGGTTTAGTGAGAAAAGTCACAAAAAAAAACGTTTTTTGACAATAACTTTAAAATTTGAGGGTGTCTGGCAAGTTTGATTGGCTTTTTTGTAATCTTTTCGACTAGACCTACAACCTTAACTACCTCATTTCAAAAGTATATTCGATTTTGTGTTTTTTGTAGCACACTGTTATCGATAATATATTTTTTTCTTAAGTTTACATAAATTTTCTATAGAAAATTCTTAAGATATCGATAACATAAAATTTTCTATAGAAATTTCTTAAATTATCGTATATATTTTTTTATAAAAAATTATTAAGTTATCGAAAATTATGAATATTTTTTATAGCTAATTCTTAAGTTATCGAGATCATAAAATTTTGTATAGAAAAATCTTAAGTAATTGACACCATACCACTGAAAATTAGTAAGTTATCTATAAAATAGAATTTTTACCGAAAATTCTTAATATAACACAACATTTTCTATAGAAAATTCTAAATTTATGGAGAACATGAAATTAAAAAAAAAAATTCTTAAGGTATAGATCGTTTTCTATAAAAATAAAACTTTTTTAAAAAAACTTTTAAAGTTATTAATAACATAACATTTTCTAAAGAAAATTTCTAAGTTATCGATAACATAAAATTTTTTCTATTCAAAATAACATATATGTTACACGAAATCGGATGAAATTTTTTTTTAAATGAAAGCCCACTTGATGTGTCATCATAAAATCAGAGGCGGGTTAAAAAATTTTGATGGTTATAGATTTTTTGGACCATATTAAATTTTCTTGTTATAAAAAAGCATCACCGATTTTTTAAACACTGGTACAATGATACGATTTTCTGTGATTTTTTTTTCAGTAATACCAACGCGCATTGCCTAAATATGTTATAAAAAATTGTGAAACTTTTCTTTTACCGCGAATTAATCGCGATTTAAGGTACTTAGATATTTTTTTTTTTTAAATTGTTTGGTCATTAAAGGGTTAAATTTATATCATATATTTTAGAAGAAATGATATATCCTGGCATGTTTTAATAACGCATGCAACAAATGTGTAGAAAAAAAATATTTAAAATATTTTTAAGATTTTTTAAAACCGCTAAATCTTAAAACCGCCATAACTTTTGACCCCCTTGCGCGATTTAATTGACACGAACGAATTTCTTATTCTTAAATAGCTTCTAATATTTGTGCCAACTTTCATCGATGTGCCATCAAAACAAAAATCACATCTTTTTTACCTCAAAATTTAAGTCTTAGCCGGAACTCCTCATATACGATAACATGGGAATTTTTATAGAAATTTCTTAAGTTATCGATAATATTTAATGTTCTATAGATAATTCTTAAGTATTAACATAAAGTTTTCTACAGATAATTCTTAAGTTATCGATAACATAACATACAAATTTCTATAGAAAATTTTTTTAGTTATCGATAACATGAAATTTTCTTTAAAAAAAAAACGTATGTTATCGATAAAATACCATTTTCTATAAAAAAATTCTTAAGCTATCGACAACGTTAAATTTTTTATTGAAAATTCTTATATTATCTATAACATACAATTTTTTATAGAAAATTCAAAAGTTATTATCAAAAAATTTTTTATAGAAAATTCTTAAGTTATCGATAATATAAAATTTTTATGAAAGGTTTTTATGTTATCGATAACTTAAATTGTTTGATATAAAAATTATTAAGTTATCGATAATATAAAATGTTCTAAAAAAATTCTTAAGTTATCGCTTATATAAAAGTTTCTATAAAAAAGATTTTAAGTTGTCGATAATATAAAATTTCCTATAATAAGTTCTTCAGTTTTAGATGACATAAAATTTTCTATAGAAAATTCCTAAGTTATCGATAATATAAAATTTTCTAAAGAAAATTCGTAAGTTATCGATAACATGAAATTTTCTATAAAAATTTTCTAAGTTATCAAAAAAATATAATTTTCCATAGAAAATTTTTAATATAGTTTTCTATAGAAATTTCTTAAATTATCGATAACACACAACTGTTTAATGAAAATTTCACATTTATCGATAACATACAATTTCTATAGAAAATTGTTAAGTTATCGATAACATACAATTTTCTATCAAAAGCTCGTAATGTATCAATAAGATAACACAGGTTGACAAAATTTGACCTTTTTCAATTTGCCTGACCTTTGACAACTGATATATGGATTTTAGTGTGCTGATTCCGAATCTGTTATCCGATTGTTTCCATCAGCTCGCGTTCGCGAGCAAATCGCTGTTAAAGAGTCGAAAAAGTGCGTTTTTACCAACTTTGCTTGACTATAATTTTCAAAAAAAATTTTAAAGCCTCAGTTTTAAACTTAACTATATTGGATGCCAGCATTCCAAAACTGGTATAAGCTTTTTTCTGACAGCTTTAGTTTTCGAGTTATTAAAAAGGGCATAAATATTCGGACAAAATTAAAGAGGTCGTAAATTTAAAAATTTTATTTTAGCGATATCTCAAAAACTAAAGATGACTCAACAAAAGTAAGAGCATTTTTGGAATCAGCATATCCAACATACCTAATAACGTAATTCACTTTTTGGATGTAAGACTAGTGTTGGTAAATATAGACTCACAAACATGCCAAAAACAGCCTATTTTCAAAGTTTTCTTAGGCTTTATCTCAAAAACTTGAGCTGACCAAACGGCAGCCAGATTTGAAATCAGCGTACCCCTAATACCCAAAATTAGCTATCAGAACCCGGGCAAAAAAAAAAAAGTGTTGCCCTGTGTAATATAATTTATTTCTATAGAAAATTCTTATGTTATGGATGACATAAAACTTATCGCAGATTTTTAAGTCATCGACAACATTTTTTTTTTTTTTTTTTTTTTTTTTTTTTTTTTTTTTTTTTTTTTTTTTTTAAAAAAAGAAACAACACTCAGGCAATGCTGCCTATCAATTACTACTGTAACCGTGATGTTTCTTCCGGAAAGGGGATAGAAGAGAGATGAAAGATTTGAAAGATAGAAGGGCTTCAGTATGGCAACACTGTAATTGCGCGTGTTGATAATTTTGAGTACAGTTGTTGCATCGCCATCTGTTATTGAACTGGCGAATTATTTTTGAAGCTGTGTTTAATAGCCATTATTTTATTATTTTACTTCGTTGACGTTTTTTTAGTGCTATTTATCAACGAAGGAGGGTGCTGCGATAGATATTAGTTATAAATAGAAACTAATAAATATCTGAAAAAAATGTTGTTCTGCCTGAGCCGGGAATCGAACCCAGGCTTGCTGGCTAGTAGTCCAACGCGCTAACCACTAAGCCACAGCACCCTCAACATGAACATTTAAAAGTTATCGATAACTTAACGTTTTCTACTTAGTTACTGATTACATAAAACTTTCTAAAGAAAATGGTTAAGTTATCGATAAAACAAGATTTTCTATAGAAAAATTCTTAAAATATTGATTACATTAAAATTTGTTGTAGAAAATTTTAAAATTATCCATAGTATAAAATTTTCTATAGAAAATTACTTAGTTATCGACCGTATGAAATTTTCTACAGAAATTTTTGTTATCAACAACACATTTTGTAAAGAAAAATCGCAAATTATCGATAACATACAATTTTCCATTGAAAATAATTAAATTATCCATAAAATAAAATTTTATCGAAAATTTTTAAGTAATCGATTATTTTTCCGTAAGTTATCTATAATTTAAAATTTTCTATAAAAATTCCTAAGTTATCAATTACATAAATGTTCTATAGAAAATTCTTAAGTTATCGATAATATTAAATTTTCTAAAGAAAATTCCTAAATTATCGCTAGTATGAAAAATTTCTATAAAAAATTCTCAAGTTATCGATAATAGGAAATTTTCTACTGAAAATTCTTTAGTTATCGATATAATAAAAATTTTTACAGAAACTTCTTTAGTTATCGACAATAGAACATTTTCTATAGAAAATTCCTAAGTTTTCGATAACATATAATTTTCTATTAAAAATTCTTGTGTCATCGATAACATAAAACTGTTTGAAGAATATTCTAAACATATCGATAAAATAAAATTTTCTAGAGATAGTTCGTAAGTTATCGATAACATAAAATGTTTTATAAAAATTCTTAAATAATCGATAACTCAAATATTCTAAAGAAATTTCTTAAGGTATCCCTAAAAAAATATTCTATAGAAATTTCTTACGTTATCGATAACATTCAATTTTGTAAATTATGATATTGAAATCCATAACATGATATTGTCTGTAAAAAATTCTTATGTATCGATAACAAAAAATGTTCTACAAAAAATTCTTTAATTATCGATAACATACAATTTTCTAAAAGAAACTCGTTATCGATAACTTAAAATTTTCTAAAAGAAACTCGTTATTGATAATTTAAAATTTTCTATTGCAAATTCTTAAGTTAGCGCTAATATATTTTTTTTTATCAAAAATTCTTAATTATCGATAATATAAAGATTTCTATACAATTTTTTTAGTTATCGATAGCGAAAAAGATCCTATAGAAATTCTTTAGTTATGGATAACATAAAATTGTCTAAAGAAAATTCTTAAGATATCCCTAATATAAAAACTTTCATAAAAAATCTTTTACTTATCGATAATATAAAATTTTTTATGGAAAATTCTTCAGTAATCAATGACATCAAACTTTCTATAGAAAATTTTTAAGTTACATTTAATTACACAGGGCAACACTTTTTTTTGCCCGGGTTCTGATAGCTAATTTTGGGTATTAGGGGTACGCTGATTTCAAATCTGGCTACCGTTTTTTGGGTCTGCTCTAGTTTTCGAGATATAGCCAAAGGAAACTTTGAAAATAGGCTGTTTTTGGCATGTTTGTGAGTCCATATTTACCAACACTTGTCTTGCATCCAAAAAGTGAATGACGATTTTAGTTATGTTGGATATGCTGATTCCAAAAATGCTCTTACTTATGTTAAGTCATCTTTAGTTTTGGAGATATCGCTAAAATAAAATTTTTTAATTTATTCCCTCGTTAATTTTGTCTGAATATTTATGCCCTTTTTAGTAACTCGAAAGCTAAAGCTGTCAGAAAAAAGCTAATACCAGTTTTGGAATACTGGCATCCAATATAGTTAAGTTCGTGTTAAAAACTGGGGCACTAAAATTTTTTTTGCAAATTATAGCCAAGCAAAATTGGTAAAAAACGTACTTTTTCGACTCTTTAACAGCGAATTGCTCGCGAACGCGAGCTGATGGAAACAATTGGATAACAGATTCGGAATCAGCACACTAAAATCCATATAAATCAGTTGCCAAAGGTCAGGCAAATTGAAAAAGGTCAAATTTTGTGAAACTGTGTTATCTATAGAAATTCCTAAGGTTATCGATAACATGCAATTTTCTAAAAAAATCTCTTAAGCTATCGATAACATGAAATTTTCTAAAAAAAAATCTCTTAAGCTATCGGTAACATACAATTTCTATAAAAAATTCATTAGTCATTGATAAAATATAGAAAATTCTTAAGTAATCGATAACATAAAGCATTTTAAGGAAAATTATAAAGTTATCGAAAGCATAAAAATTGTTTATAGAAAATTCTTCAGTTTTCGATAACATAAAATTTTCTATAGAATATTCTAAAGTTATGGATACTACAGAATTTTTTTTAGAATATTGATAAGTTATCGATGATATGAAATTTTCCAAAAAACAAATAAATTCTTGAATTTTCGATAACATGTAATTTTTTTATAGAAAATTCCTAAATAATCGATAACATAAAATTTTCAATAGAAAATTCTTAAGTTATCGATAATGTTAATTTTTTTATAGAAAATTTTTAAGTTATTAACAATACTAAATTTTCTAAATAAAATTCTTAAGTTATCGGTAACATAGAATGCTCTAAAAAAATTATTAATTTATCGCTAATATAAACATTTCTATAAAAAATTCTTAGGTTGTCGCTAATAAAAAATTTTGCAATGGAAAATTCTTCAATTGTCGATGACTTAAAATTTTCTTTAAAAAAATTTTTTAATAAATCGACAACATACAGTTTTCTATAAAAAAATTCCTAAGTTTTCGATATGCAATCTTTTATAGAAACTTTTTCATTTTATCGGTAACATAAAATTTGCAATAGAAGATTTTAAAGTTATCGATAATACAAAATTTTCTATAAAAACTTTGTAATTTACCGATAACGTAAAAATTTCTATAAAAAGTTCTTAAGATATCGACTACATAAAGTTTTCTATAGAAAATTCTAAATTTATCGATAACATAAAATTTTCACTGACAAATTCATATAGTATCGATTAAACTTCTATTGAAAGTTCGTAGTTATCAAACACGAAGTATTGTAATGCATTAAGTTATCGATTACTCAACAATTTTCGAAAGAAAATTTTTATTTATAGTTGTTATAAATAAAACAATAATTACCACCTTAATATTTCATTAGCACATGTATGTATTTTACGTGATTCTTCTTCTTGACACTCACCTTTGTATAAACACCAGCGCTGCTTAATTCATTCTCGATAACCATCACAACAATACCAAACATACCCATGACTAAAGCGTAATCACTTATACGTTTACGCTTTTCAAATAAAGCTTTACGTTTCCCTAGTCGATAACCGACATTGGGTTTGTGTTTAGCGGAGTTTGTTGAGGGCTTCCGGGATGTATTACCGCCAGTTAAAGCACGTTCCTCCATATACCTTTATTTGTTGTTGTTTATTTTTATATTTTTTTGTTTAATTTAATTTGAGTTGGAGCATTTAAAGAGAAAAAGAAACAAAAAAGGAAAAACATTTATATAATAAAAGTTAATTACATTAATATTGCCTACATCCGCAAAAATCGCTATAGTGTGTAGTACGTTTTTGTAATATAAAATCATTATCCATAATTGTGTTAATAATTTACATTTAAGGAATTACATGTATATTAACCATTATCGTATGGGAAGTGGAGATATGACTTTTCCGTAGTGTTTGTAACAAATTTTAAAATCTCTAAGATTTATAAAAAAAAATGTACACTCAAAAAAAAAAAGTGAACTAAAATCTATGAAAATTAACTCAATTTTAAGAAAAAGATTGAATGATTTGGCTCCAAAGATTTTTTTTCTTGGTTTTAGTTCATAATTTTCCCAAAAATAAGGAAAACAAAGTTAATTAATTTTAAGCCAATTTTAACTAGAAAATGGGATTTATTATATTACACTTTAGTTCATTCACATTTTAAAACTAGATTGGGTCTAGACCCTGGACCTATGGGTTCGGATCCCATGGATCCAGCCCCTTGTTAACTCGAGACCCTGTTGGGTCCTATAAGGGTCCCCATAGTTTTTGACCCAAAATTTGTGTCCGTTTCGCTCTAACTTGCTTAGTTTTTGAGATACGGTAATAAGGGGTCTGATAGCGTCTTGAGAATCTTAAAAACTGGATAACTCAAAAACTATTAATCGGAGGGCTTTCGGGTATTTTGCGGAAGTGTTCTACGAGTCAAGAGCTACAAAAATACCGTTGGTCATTTTCTCGTGTTGGCAGTATTTACCGAGATATGTGCATATAACAAATCTCGAGAAATTAGGATCTTGAGACCCCGACAGATATGCAGAGCTAGGTTATTCCATATTTTTCTTTGTAGTCTTTCTTTTGAAAATTTCATCCGTTTCGCTCTATCTCGCTTAGTTTACGATATATCGTCATTTTGAATTTTTAACTAAATTCTAAGAAGTTATTTACTGAATTGTCAGAAGTTATTAACTAAATCTTAAGATGTACACTTCCTCAATTTAAAGAAGGGAAATACGATGATGTTTTTTTTAGTAAATTTTAACTAAACTTGAACTAAATTGTTTTTTAAGAAATATATCTTAAAAATAAAGATACGTTTCTTAGATTTGTGGAAAATTTCTTTGGCAGTAAGAATTTTTTTCCTTATATTAAAAAATTCCATTTAAAGAAAACTATGAACTAATTACAAGTAAATGAACTAAACTTTTTTCCACATAGTTAAGATAATTTATAATTTTTAAGTTAAATTTAACTAAATTTTAGGAAAATTCATGATAAATTTTTAAAGACATTTTTTCCTTAATTTTAGTTATGTCTTTGTTTTCAGTGTAAGGGTTCAAGTTGAAAAAATGCAGAACTTAATTTCTGAAAATTATAGACATTTTTGGTATTTCCCATACCGGTTTCAAACACCCCAGTTAGTGTTATCATCAGTAGATTTTAAATGTCGGTTTGTCTTGTTAATGAAAACTGTTTTTATACCTCCACTCTAGTGATAGAGGGTATATATAAGTTTGTCATTCCGTTTGTAACTCATTGAAATATCAGTCTGGGACCCCATAAAGTATATACATATATTCATGATCACCGACCGATTTTAAGACATTCTAGCGATGTCCGTCTATCCGTCTGTCTGTCTGTGGAAATGGTGATCACGGCCAAAATATTACACGGAGGTGACTGAAGCTTTACATATTTATTGGAAGTTCTCCCGAGAAGTTTGGTATTGCATTTGAGCGATATCGGTTCAGCGGTTCAAAAGTTATGAACGAAAATGTAAGGACACCTCCAAAATTTTAGTACATTCAACATAACCTAAATATACAAAATGCTTTAATTCGACTGCTGGTTGACATATGTGAACGTAATTAAACACCAAATGGTATTTTAACAAGTACGAACATATTTTTTGACAAAAAAAAAAAAATCGCGGATTTTTTTTTTTTAACAATTTTTTATTTTGCGGAAATTTTTTTCAAATTTTTTTTTTTAAAGTAATTTCTTTTTAAATAAAGATAAAAATAATCTTTTTGAAATTGTGGAGGGTATCACTACATTCGGCAAGGCCGAATTTTACTTTTTTACTTGTTTATATATGTGAATATTTATAGTTTCTACAGAATAAATTTTGATACTTTCCAACACTACAATTCTATTTCTAGCAATCTCAACCTCACTTCATACACAGAAAAAATTTTGAGTAATC
This sequence comes from Pegoplata infirma, assembly GCA_963921195.1. NCBI lineage: Eukaryota > Metazoa > Arthropoda > Insecta > Diptera > Anthomyiidae > Pegoplata > Pegoplata infirma. The sequence continues at coordinate 124,157,826 of OY992540.1, forward strand.
ATTTGTTTAAATTTCAAAACAAATTTTAAGTAATTTTTTAATTGACGCAATTAAAAATTTATTCAAAAATGTTTAAAAAAATTTGAGTAAATAATTTAATAAAAATTTAATAGTTTTTTTTATTTTTTTTAGTTGTCATAGTTTTTTTAATTCTCATTTAGTTTATATTTTTTTTTTTGTATATGTATGTATATGAAAGTTTGTAATCGTTTTTATAAAATTTTCCTATGTCTTTGTGACATAAATATGTTTGGTAAAGTTTAAAAAAAACAAGTTTTTTGTTTTATTTTTGTAAAAAAAAATTAAAACTTATTTTATTATTTTTATTAAAAAATTTTGAGTAAATTTTTACTTGACACAATTAAACAGTTACTTAAAAAAAAACGAAAAATTTTGAGTAAAGTTTTAATTGTGTCAATTAAAAATTTATAAAATATTTTGGCAAACATTTAATATCCCAGCAAAAAAAGAGCTTACCATTCACTACAAAATTCACCACAACTTATGAACCAGATGTACTTCTTCTTCAACTGAAACATTGATGAATTTAATATGGGCGTGACACACAAAGTATGTTCTTTTTATCGCCACTTTTCAGTGGCGAAAGATTGACACTTAAGTATAACATATATCACTAGTGTTTTTATCACAACTTCTGAAGTAGTGATCCGGATGATAATATAACTTGACCTTTTGAAAGCAATTTTTTCATCACTTCTTTAGAAGTACATATTTCTTGGCATTTTGGGTGTGATTATGTCATTTTTATTTGGTGATTTAGATCTTCTAAATTAGAAGTTCTTTTTTCACTTATTTTTGTAAGATTGATTGAAAGAGTATTTTTTTTGTAATATTAACACTAAAAACACTGTTCGACAGCAAAAACCTTCCAGTGAAATTTCTAACTGGTCCTTATAGATTTTGGTCTCCTGCTTCCAAATCTACCGTCCAAATTTTTCTAGCACGTACCGTTTTTGAGATATTCGCTGTTAAAAAGTAAAAAAACTTTTAGGAGTCCACAGTTATGTATTCTTGCGTTGCTTCCACGAAATAGGACTTGATTTCATATAAAATGGACCTCCTGATTCCAAAACTGCAATCCACAATTTTCAAGCCTGTTCTGTTTTTGAGATATTCGCGTTTGAAAATTTTAGTGTGATTATAAAGAATATAAGTGCGTAACAGTAGAGTTTGAGTTTTTCAAACGCCAATATTTCAAAAACAGTACGCGATAGAAAAATTTGGATGCCAGATTTGGAATAAAGATGCCTTATTTCTACTAAATCGAGTTCTATTGTGTTTGAGCAACTTAAGAATACGTTACAGAGGAGACCCAAATATTTTAATATTAAAACGCGAATATCTTAAAAATCTTACGTGATAGAAAAATTAATTTTATTGATAATCTAACGTATATACTTCGAATTAAAAAAGGAGTAATTATACAGATCACAAAACTATAAAAATTCACGGCGAATTGATTCACAAGTTTGTTTTGACCACAAGCCTATACCTCAATTTTCTAAAAAGCTTAAACAATCTTTAATAATGTGATGCAGCAACATCCGCTTTAGTTCGTAAATGTATTTATTTAATTTAGGACCAACTTTTTTTGATATAAGGGGGCATGTCACAGACTCAATTCTGTTCGGATTTGAAAAAAGTGGTTTACTCGTAAAACGCAAAACAAATATTATTTTTTTCGGAATGAAATCACTTTCAAAAATCAAAGTGGAATTGAATTGGATAAAAGTGTTTTCATTACGAAAAAAATATTTGCTTTACGTTTTACGAGAAAACCACTTTTTTTAATTCCGAACGGAATTGAGTCTGTGACATGCCCCAAGATATGAAATTTAAAAAATTGATCAATAATCGATTTTTTAAGCTCTAAATAAAGAGAAATGAAATGCCATTACCAAATTTTGTTACCATTTTTGCAAAACCTAAATCTATTTGAAGCTGGACGTAGAAAAAATTGCATACTTCGTGTATCACCCTCATTCTAACTGTTTCAGTTGAAAAAGTTCAAAATCATTAAGCAAAGAACTGGTGAAAGATGTTTTTTGTTGTTATTTTGTAGCATTTTTGGAAGTGATTTTAAAAGTACTTCCTACGGAATATGAAGTTCGGCACCAATCGCTACTTTGTATGTAGTGAAACCACTAATTCTTTTTGAACCACTTCGTTTATTTTTTGCTGGGATATTTTTATTAAAAGTTTACGCGAGACTATTAAATCGTCTACTGGTGCAAAATTGAGTAATTTTTTACTCAATAGTATTAAAAATTTACTCAGTTATTTTTTTATTTTTTTCAGTGTACTTTCTTTCAACTTTTTTGTCTCTTACATTATTTTGCAAGGGTTACGATCATGATCTGGAATTGCAGACACAAATGAAGGAATTTGCATTTTCTGTTTCGGAGACGTGCCTAATGGCGACATATTTTGTCAGTAATTTTATTTGATTTGTTCTGTAAGTACAGATTTAGCACGGGATTAAATATTTGTTATAAGGGTTCAAGTTGAAAAAATGCAGAATAATTTTTAATAATATTTTTTTATTAAGTCATGGTGAATTTAAAAATAAATTGTAAGACCAAGCCCCATTAATTTACCCCCTTGGCTATAACCGGTATTAATGTCATTAAAATCATTCCAGTACTTAGTGAATGGCAGAACTATTTCAAAAAAAAAAAAAAATGGAAAATGAACCGCTGGCTTAAAAGGCTCTTTTGAACACATTCCTTTCTAATATTTTAACATATTTTTTTTATAAATATAAGTTCATTCCAAAATCTCTCTTACGTCCAAGACATAAAAATCCATAACTTTCTACTAAAAAATTAGTTTTTCTTTTCTATTTCATATTTTTGTACTGAAATTATTTTTTGTATTCCACCAATGACAAAAAGAAAACTATAAAATAAGATTTATAGATTATTATTTCGAAACGGGTTTGACAGTTTAGGAAATTTGTTCTTTACTATAATTTGATAGTAAAAATACACAATACAACCACATCAATCCCACGTTAAACAATAATTTTTGTAAAAAAAAAAAAAAACAATCAAAAATTTTAAATTTGGTAGATTCTTTTGCAGTCTCAAAAATTATAGAACAAAAACTATTAAAGTTTAGTTTCGTTGTTATCTTTTATATTCACGCCCACAAAGAAGGCGGTCTGAGAAATAACAATTCCTAACCCCTAAGTCCACGAACAGGACTTTGAACTTCTTCATATTAAAATCCTGTAAGAAAATGATTTTTTAGAATTTCCCGGTGAAAAATGTCAGATGTTATTCATATATTATTCATATATGCTCGTCCATATGTATTACGTATATGAGGAAAATGTGAAAATTGGCGGCATATGTAAATAGATGGACATACAGTAGCGAGAAAAAAAAAATGCAACTCTGTGCCATATGATATTCTATCGATACTCAATATTAATAACGGTTATCCAATCGAAGTCTTCTTTTGTTTTTTGATTCGTTACAATTTAATATAATTAATTGCATCAATAATTGGGGTTTGCTTTTCTTAAAACTTAAATTTTTTTTATATTTTTTAAAAAAAGTGAGCAAATTTGGCGAGAAAAAAAAATGCAACGCAATTAGTATTAGATTAGAAGTGTAACTTTTAGAAGTAAAAGTAAGTAATCTTTTGTTATAAAAATGAAAATTTAATGACAAATTTTAAAACTATTAATTTTATAATAGAAATAAACAGCTATCAGCTGAAAGCAAATTTTCAATTGTCCAGGCTTTGAAAGAAGGTAAACCAATGAACGAAGTGGCCCGTTAATTTGGTGTGAATAAATCTACGGTTTGCCGATTGCATCGCGATTCCGTCAAAGAAAAAAGTGAATAGAAACTTAGAAAGTGGTCGACAACGTAAATCTACTGCCCGTCAAGGCCGCCAAATGATAAAAATGGTAATAATCGAGCCACGAAAGACGGCGGTAGATGTTGTCAGCTACGTAAATGAACAATTTGGAGTTCCTATTAGCGTTCATACTGTCGGAAATCGATTGAAAGAGGCAAATTTGTTTGCTAGAAGACCAGCCAAGAAACCACTCATAAGTAAGGTCAATAAGAAAAAACGGCTCGACTTTGCCAGACGCTATCTCCATTGGTCAAAGGAGTAGTAAGCCAAAGTTTTGTGAAGCGATGAATCCAAATTTAATTTATTTGGCTCTGATGGCTTAAATTATGTTCGCCGGTCGCCATAACAAAGATATTAAACCCATAATCACGTAAATAATTTAACAGTGACTATTGAAAACAAAGTCCAAAGTATCAGATTAACTGGAGGCATAAATAAGTTAAGACGCGATTCTGAAAATCATAAGGCAACGTTGCATTTTTTTTCTCGCTACTGTATATGATCACATATGTAACATATATTTTTTTTATTTCGTTTTGCATTTTGGAGTAAAAATTTCATTAAAATTGTTTTAGAAAAAAATGTATCACAATTTTTGAAGTCTTACAAATTTTTTTGAATTTCAAAACTTTTTTTTTTTTTATTTTGGAATGCTTTTGGATTTTTTTTATAATTTTTTTAAGTTCCAAATTTTTTTCGGTTTGTAATAAAAAAATAATTAAAAAATGTTTTTTAAAAACAAAAAAAAACAAGTAAGAAAGCTATATTCGGCTGTGCCGAATCTTTAAATACCCTCCACCAATGTGATGATTTAAAAAACAAAAAAGTTTGTTTTATTTATACCTCAGGAAATAAAAAAGTACCAAAAAGTGTAAAAGTGTAATAAAAGGTACTTTTTATAGAAGGTACTTTTTATAGAAGGTACTTTTTATAAAAGGTACTTTTTATAAAAGGTACTTTTTATAAAAGGTACTTTTTATAAAAGGTACTTTTTATAAAAGGTACTTTTTATAAAAGGTACTTTTTATAAAAGGTACTTTTTATAAAAGGTACTTTTTATAAAAGGTACTTTTTATAAAAGGTACTTTTTATAAAAGGTACTTTTTATAAAAGGTACTTTTTATAAAAGGTAATTTTTATGAAAGGTACTTTTATAAAAGGTACTTTTTATAAAAGGTACTTTTTGTAAAAGGTACTTTTTATAAAAGGTACTTTTTATAAAAGGTACTTTTTATAAAAGGTACTTTTTATAAAAGGTACCTTTTATAAAATATACTTTTTATAAAAGGTACTTTTTATAAAAGGTACTTTTTATAAAAGGAACTTTTTATAAAAGGTACTTTTTATAAAAGGTACTTTTTATAAAAGGTACTTTTTATAAAAGGTACTTTTTATAAAAGGTACTTTTTATAAAAGGTACTTTTTATAAAAGGTACTTTTTATAAAAGGTACTTTTTATAAAAGGTACTTTTTACAAAAGGTACTTTTTATAAAAGGTACTTTTTATAAAAGGTACTTTTTATAAAAGGTACTTTTTATAAAAGGTACTTTTTATAAAAGGTACTTTTTATAAAAGGTACTTTTTATAAAAGGTACTTTTTATAAAAGGCACTTTTTATAAAAGGTACTTTTTATATAAGGTACTTTTTATAAAAGGTACTTTTTATAAAAGGTACTTTTTATAAAAGGTACTTTTTATAAAAGGTACTTTTTATAAAAGGTACTTTTTATAAAAGGTACTTTTTATAAAAGGTACTTTTTATAAATGGTACTTTTTATAAAAGGTACTTTTTATAAAAGGTACTTTTTATAAAAGGTACTTTTTATAAAAGGTACTTTTTATAAAAGGTACTTTTTATAAAAGGTACTTTTTATAAAAGTACTTTTTATAAAAGGTACTTTTTATAAAAGGTACTTTTTATAAAAGGTACTTTTTATAAAAGGTACTTTTTATAAAAGGTACTTTTTATGGAAGGTACTTTTTATAAAAGGTACTTTTTAAAAAAGGTACTTTTAATAAAAGGTACTTTTTATAAAAAGAACTTTTTATAAAAGGTACTTTTTATAAAAGGTACTTTTTATAAAAGGTACTTTTTATAAAAGGTACTTTTTATAAAAGGTACTTTTTATAAAAGGTAATTTTTTTAAAAGGTACTTTTTATAAAAGGTACTTTCTTTAAAAGGTACTTTTTATAAAAGGTACTTTTTATAAAAAGTAATTTTTATAAAAGGTACTTTTTATAAAAGGTACTTTTTATAAAAGGTACTTTTTATAAAAGGTACTTTTTATAAAAGGTACTTTTTTATAAAAGATACTTTTTATAAAAGGTACTTTTTATAAAAGGTACTTTTTATAAAAGGTACTTTTTATAAAAGGTACTTTTTATAAAAGGTACTTTTTATAAAAGGTACTTTTTATAAAAGGTACTTTTTATAAAAGGTACTTTTTATAAAAGGTACTTTTTATAAAAGGTACTTTTTATAAAAGGTACTTTTTATAAAAGGTACTTTTTATAAAAGGTACTTTTTATAAAAGGTACTTTTTATAAAAGGTACTTTTTATAAAAGGTACTTTTTATAAAAGGTACTTTTTATAAAAGGTACTTTTTATAAAAGGTACTTTTTATAAAAGGTACTTTTTATAAAAGGTGCTTTTTATAAAGGAACCTTTTATAAAAGGTACTTTTTATAAAAGGTACTTTTTGAAAACGGTACAGAATTTTCGGAAAGTACTTGTTCCAGAATGTTTTATTTCAGGATCCTACATTCTAAATTTCAAGTTTGAATAAAATTTCAGTAAATAAAAAAAAGTATCAAAAGTACTTTTTTACCCATTTTGCCTCAGTAGAATCAACATTGGCAAAACCCGAGCCTTAGTGAATCTTTTTTCCGGAAGGTGAACCGACATTGCAAATTTTCATTTTCTAGTAAGGAAATATAAAATGTAACAAAAGTACATATTTTGACCCTATTAGAAAAATCATTGGCAAAAACCCAGTCTTAGGGGATCTATATTCCGGGAGGTGAACATACAGTCCAAATTTCAAGTCTATGTGACAATTTTTTAAGGAAATATAAAAGGTGCCAAAAGTACAGATTTTTTCCCTTTTTACCCTCTTAGAATCAACATTTGCAATAATCCAGCCGTACTGGATCTATATTCTAGGATGTGAATAAAAAGCACCAAAAGTACAGTTTTTTACCCTTTTGACCCCCTTAGAATTAACACTGGCAAAAATCCAGCCTTAATGGATCTATATTCCGGGAGGTGAACATACAGTCCAAATTTCAAGTCTCTATGATCATTATATCAGAAGATTTAAAAAGTACCAAAAGTACAGTTTTTTACCATTTTTACCCCCTTACCATTGGCTAAACTCTAGCCATAGTGGATCTATATTGCGGGAGGGTAGCATACAGTCCAAATTTCAAGTCTCTATGACCATTATATCGGGAGATATAAAAAGTACCAAAAGTACAGTTTTTTACCCTTTTTACCCCCTTAGAATCAACATTGGCAAAAATCCAGCCTTAGTGGATCTTTATTCCGGAAGGTCAAACTACAGTCCAAATTTCAAGTCTCTAACTTCAGCGGTTTGGGCTGGGCGATGATGAATGAGTATGTCAGTCAGTCATGTTACTCTTTTATATATAAATATATATATAACTTTTCCGGATTTGGGCGATTTTTGCCATAAAGTTTATTTCTGTCTTTTATTATTTAACAAAATTTATTTTTTTAAATGAAAATATTTTTTTTTCTTTAAGAAATCTGAACAAAATTGAATTTTGGCGATATTTTACATCCGATTTGGCGACAAAGCCAAAAAAAAGTCTGGCAACCCCGTTAATATGACGAAGGAAAAAATGGACACACACACACATGCTATATAAAAATAACTATTCATTTTTTTATTATTACTTAACGAACTTTTTTTAATTAAATTTAGATTTTGTTTTACATATTTTAAAGATTTTTTGTAAAGATTTTTTTCCTTTTTCTCAGTTTTTTTTTTCATTTCCGTTTTTTTTCTTATGTATCACACAAAATATGAGTTAATTTAGGGTTATGTTGAAAAAAAAATGTGTTTTTTAGTAATTCGCTCATAACTTTTAAAATACTTAACCGATTTAAAAAAAAAAATACATGAGTTTTTGCCTCGGAAAAATACGCAACTTTTGGTACCCCAAGCGTTTAAATCGGTTTCGTAGTATTGCCAAAAACGTGATTTCAACAGACAGACAGACAGACGGACGGACAGACAGACAGACAGACAGACAGACAGACGGACATCGCTAGATCGACTTAAAATCGATCAAGGATCATGAATATATATACTTTATGGGGTCCTAAACCAATATTTCAATGTGTTACATACGGAATGACAAACTTATATATACCCTCTATCACCAGAGTGGAGGGTATAAAAAAAAACAAGTAGAGAAGTTAAATTCGACTTGGCCGAATCAATGAATACCCTCCACAATGTCCTATTTAAGTGATAGTAAATTTTCTAACGAGAAAAAAATAACATTTTTGATTAGAAATATTTTATTTTGTATAAAACAACTTTTTTTAGTAATTAAAAAAAAAAAAAAATAATTTACTAAATTTTTTTTTGAGTGTAATATTTTTTTTGAATGTAAAATTTTTTTTCGAGTGTATTTTTTTGGTTTTTAGTTTTAAAAATATTTTTGAGTCACAAAAAATACGTTGTAATATATTTTTGTGACTTACCTATGTTTTTAAAATATGTTTAACGGGTTTTCAACACGTGAATTTAAGGTGAAACTAATCTGAAATTCACGGTTTTGCTAATAACTTTTGAACCACTGAATAGATTTGGCTGAAATTCAAAACGAATCAGGCCAGGGGAACGACAAATATATATCCCAAGCTTCAGCCTCCTCAGAATTGCGTTTCGAAAGTTAGCGTGTTTTTATCTCATAAATTCCCGAAAAACCCTTGACGAAATTCAGTCTTTTGCTCATAACTTTTGAACAGCCAGACCGATTTCGCTGGATTGCAATACTAACCTGACCAGGTAAATGCAACAGACAGACAGACGGACGGACATCGCTAGATCCTCTTGAAATAGATCGAGGATCATAAATATATATACTTTATGGGGTCCTAGACCAATATTTCGAGGTGTTACAAGCGGAATGACAAAATTATATACGCTAATTTTATACAATAATGGTGTATAAAACGTGTGAGTATGAGTAATATCAATACTTAAAAAATATTTTAAGAGGCGATGGTAGCGTGAGTGAGTTTTTAATAACGATTACGCACGCTCATGAAAGAAAAAATTTAGTCACGCACGATATTTTATTTTGCTCACGCTCATTCACGCACACGTGAGTAGAAAAAAATAAGTCACGGTCACGATGTTTACGTGAGCGTGAGTAAAATAAAATATCGTGCTTGGATAATTTTTTTTCTTTTATTAGCGTGCGTGAACGTAAATTAAAACTCACTCACGCTCTCATCGCCTCTTAAAATATATTTTAAGTATTGATATTACTCATACGCACACGTTTTATACACCATTATTGTATAAAATTAGAGTATTGCAATCTTTGACATTTGATTTCTCGAAAACAAGGCAAAAAACATCTCTGAAAATTTCAGAACAGATAGAAAAGCACTTTAGCTTTTTTTTAAAAAATTAAAAAAAAAATAAAATTGCGGCATGTTTTTTGATAAATAAAATTTAAGTTTAAATTTGAAAAATTCAGAACTCCTTCTGAAAATTTTCCAATTTTTATTTTTTTAATCGATAGCCCATACACAACTCTATAAAAAACTATTGTCCTAAGGACTTTACTGTGTTTAATTTAATTTGCATAAATATTGAAGTAAAGATACTCAGGCAAAATAGTTTGATATTTTCAATATTTGACCACGCCTACAAGGCCCACTTTTTGAAAAAACTTAAATTTTATTTTTGTTATTTAATAGTACCCTAAGAGCGAATACTTTGCAAATGATATCCCATTGAAACCACTATGGTTTTTCTGTAGTGGAACAGTTGGTGTGGAATGCCTCATATGTGCAAATGTGAACATTTTCTTTTAAATTTTCAAAGTTTTTTTTTTTGACAATTTTTTCTGCGTTTTGGAGTAAAAAATTTCAGTTCAAAATTTCAGTTTTTTGGCTTGGACGATGTTACGCTCTCCATTTTTTTTTTTTTTTTTTTTTAAATGATTGATAATGTAAATACTAAATGGGATCCTACAACCATTATTTGCCGTAATAGTTTTTCGCCGTTAAACGAGGTATTGGTTTTTAACTATTTTTTTTTTAATCATAAAAGTGCTAATATTTTGAACAACACATGCTTTGATTTTTATTACATTTTTCTTTGGTTGTATGGACGAGGTTAATAATACACACAGAATGTCAAAGTTTTACATTTATAGAACGTAACGTTGAACTATTCATATGAAAATCGATTTTCTGATAAAAAATCTTATTTATTTATTTAAGTTTTTTTTTATTGTAGGAAAGTAAAATGACCTAGCTAATAGTTAAAAGAGGTCGATTAATATGAAAGTATATGGGGAGGTTGGAAATTGTTTAATTTGTAGATATAAGATATTGACTATAGCACAAGGAGTATAATTTTTTTCAAAAAAATTTAAAAAAAAAAATTCAAAAAAATAAAAGATAAAATCGGTTAAGAACTGCGACCTGTAGTCAAAATTTTACAAAAAAAAGTCCTTTTTTCCCTACGGTGCGCCGTTCGATTAAAGTTTTGGATTTTTTTTAAATGTCCACTATTATTCTTATTAGTTTTGGTGAGCTGTTATCAAGATACAGCCATTTGAAAAAAAATTTCCAAAAATTACAGTTTTTTCCTACGTTCAAGAATACTTTTATTTTTTAATCTCAAAATTTTTTCCGTTTTTGATTTCGTAGAGATTGAGACAACATTTAATTTAAATTTAATTTGAACCAAAGCAGACTATTTTAACCCATTTCGGCCTACGATTACAGCTTAGATTTTTTTGGTGAAAACCTCCTAAAAACCAAAACTGTGATTTCAGGCCGCCACTGGTTTATTAGTTTTAAACAAAAATTTGTCACAAGTTTTATGAAGGGGGTAGGGAAAAATATTTAGATTTTTCTTTGTTTTTTTTTTTTTTTTTGATTGTAGGAAAACACAATTTTTTTGCAAATTTCAAATAGCTATGTCTCGAAAACCGTTCGACCGATTTATGTTTTTTTGGTATTTGTGTTTAGCGCAACAAAATTTATAAATATAATGTGTGGCAAGACATTTTTTATATTTTAAATTTTTAAGAATCCAAAACTTGATGTGATGTATCGTAAGAAATACTTTTTTATTTTTTTTTTTTTAATTTTCAAAAATCCAAAATTTTGATCACTGGGCGCTACCAGTTTGATTAATCCAATTGACATCAAATTTTTAGGTCTAATATAATAAAAAAATTCCAGGATACCTGGAAAAAAAATAAAAAAATGGCACACCCTTTCAATAGAAAAAAAAAAAATAAATTAAAAATTTTTGGCGCTCAGATAAGGAGGTCCCTCTAGATCAGCGATGAAGTTGAGAACTTTTTAATGAAAATTAAAAAAAAAAAGCTTTATAATGCGAAGCCGCGTGAGTTGAATCTCAAGACCTTGTAGTGCCTATGGCGACAGACCATATATGCCGACAGTTTTTTTTTTTTTTAAATGGACAGACAAATTTTGTGGAATGGTGCAGAGGGGATAAATTTTTAAAAATTTAAGTTTTTAAAAATTTGATTGGGGGGTGGGGGGGGGGCGGGGGGCGGGGGGTAAGGTACATATTTTAAGTTTTCTATAGAAACATTTTCAAATTTTAAAAATTTATTCCTATAATAAAAAAAATTAAATGTTTGATATTTTGAAAAATATCTCTCTTTAAGAAATTTTTGGGTTCTAAAGCATTTTTCTGATAGCAAAAGACTGACATAATTTTCTAATAGAAAATAAGTCAGGTTTGAGATATGTTTATTCACAAAAATTTTCTGATTTGGAAATTTTTCATAGTCATTTTCTTAAAGAGAAAGTTTATGATTCTAAAACGTTATCCCAATAGAAAAATTCTTAGGTCCTGAGGCATTTTGATACAGAAAAGCTTTTATATATTTATAGAAAAATATTTTGAGTAGGTTTATTCTAGCTCGAATTCATTATTTCCATTACTTATTAAAACTGTGATATTCTCATAGAATAATTTCCAAAAGAAAAATATTCTATTAGAATATCATAGTCTAAATAAGTAAAGGAAATACTGACCTCGAGCTAGAATAAACCCACCAAAAATATAATATTTTAAAGGTCAAATATAATGATTTTTATTATTGAATAAAAATTAATCAGAATTTATACAAAAATTTTTAAATTCTGATACACCTTCATATAGAAAATTCTCAGATACTGCAATTCTCACACCAAAAAAATTTCTATATTTGGAAAAAATACTGCAATTCTCACACCAAAAAATTTCTAAATTTTGAAAAAATTTTCTTAAAGAAAAATTCTCAGATTTAGTGAGTTTTTTCCCATTGAAAACATTTTAGGTTCTGAAATTTTTTTTTTATTCTATTTTTCTACAAAAAAGGTTTAAGATCCCAGTTGGCAACGTCCTCGAGCCATCCTCAGTGACGGAGCGATGACATGTCAGAGTCACACCTGACATCCACAAGACATCTCTATGTACTGGGTTGAGGACAGTTTCATACAAATTTTCAAAATGTCCTCACTCAAAGTCAGCAGTGGTCAGAGCTGACCTTCTGGGGACATGTCACCTAAGACTTCTTTGGGCAAATGTCTGACATAGGTCATGCGAAAATACAAAAAATGTTCGTATTTCCTTTAGTTTTTACTTTTATCCATTTTCCTTTATAAATTATCTTTCTCATATTTAGAAAAAATCTTTTCGCCTTTTTTAGTGCCAACTGGATTTGAACCTGGAACCTCCAGTTTATTAGTCCCACACCTAACCACTTGATCCAAACTTTATTTTTAAAATTGTTTGTCTATTTATTACTTTTATTCTACTTGTTAGATTTTGATTTTATTTCAATTAAATCGATAATATTGCCATCTATTTCTTGGTAATTGAAGAGTTGCCCAGATTTAAAATTTTAATTTATATTTATTTACTGCTATTCTGAAGACATTTCCTTTAAGACGTCTTAGAGGAATTGTCCACACTCTTAAAGCAAACATTCAGTGCTGACAATGTTAGGACATGTCATCAAGGATTACCTATGATTTGTCAGAACCTGAAGACATTTCCTCAAGGAATCACTGTGGAAATTTCCTCAGTGACACATTTTCTAACTGGGATACCGAAAAGATCTTTCTACACCTACATTTTTAGGGTTTGAAAAAATATTACATAGAAAGTACCTGAGATTAGAAAAATTAAAGACTTTCATGCTTTTAAAAATTTTTGGAGGCAATTTTCTAGATTCTGAGACATTTTTCTGTTAAAAAAGTTTTGTTTTCTGAGAAACTTTTCCCCAGAAAAAGTCAAGCATTTTCTGAGAAATATTTTTATAAGAGAGTCTAAGAAATTTTTTCCCCAAAAACTGTTTTGGTTTCTGAGTCATTTTTTCCATAGAAAAAGTCTCAGAGTCTGAGTCTCCCAAATTTTTCCTATAAAAAAAGTCTTGGATTCTGAGATATATTTTAAATACAAAAAAAAAATATAATCAAAGATCTTTTTCAGATATTTTTCCTATCTATCCTAAATCTAACATTTTTTTTCTAGTATTCTAGGACTTTTTTTTATATAGAAAAGGTTTCAACTTTTCCTATTAAAGAGCCTTAGATTCTTATAAAAATAATCTCAGATTCTGAGATATTTTTCCAAGGAAAAATACCTAGATTCCGAGACATTTTTCCTATTAAAGTCCCAGATTCTCTATATTTTGTCCTTTAGAAAAAGTCAAAGATCCTATTGCATTTTTTGTATAAAAAATTCTCAAATTTTCCCTGAAAAAAATTTTCTTATTTTTCCTACAGAAAAATTTTATTTTAATTTTACTTTTTTTCTGTAAAAAAAATTAAGACTTAAAACCCATTTTTCTAAAGAAAACTTTTGAAATTCTTCAAAATTCTAGAAAAAAAATTCTCACTCATGATTTTATTTCCTCTTTCCTTTTTACGCAGAAGAATTGTCAAATTTTCAATATAGAAAAATTTTCAGATTTTTCCTATAAAAAAACTATCAGATTTTTCATATATAAATTGTCAAAATTTTAAGATTTTTACTATAAAAAAATTCTCAAGTTTTTTCTATTGAAAAATTCCCAAATTTTTAATTAATAGTACGTTCAGATTGGCCTCGAAACCCCGTTTAACGAGGTTTCGAGCCAAACCTCATTTGAAAATACGTATTTTCCCTTACAAATTTAGGTTTCAACGAAAGTACGATCGAAACCGTATAAATTTCAAATTTTTACCACTGTGCGACAATGAGAAATAGGGAAAATGGGAAAATGACAAAAATAAAAAAATAAATAAATCAATTTGTTTACAAAATTTCTTTAAAATATTTATTTATTTGAAATAAAAATAATATGTAAACGTGCAAAAAATAACCCAGCAAAATTTTCGGTTGCAAAGAACCGGTTGTGGAACAACTTATATTTCCCTAGAACCTGTTCTAATTCTTGTACAACACCGATTCTTTTTACAAAGGGATTGTCCCAAAAGCAACAGGTGTTTGTAAGCAAAATTGGAACACATTTTTGTTCTTCGGAATCGGTTCTAGAAGTAAAATTTAGAACAGAAATGAGAATTAAAGAAATATTTTGAATTGCATTAATTTATTAACAAAATATAAAGATAATCCTATATGACCTCGTATATTAATTTTTTTTAACACACATACATCCTTTTTCGCCTCCAAAATTGCATTTTGGGCCTTGCAATAAAGATACACCAGAACATGGATTTTCTGCAAACAAAAATGAAAAACATTATTTTATTAGTATTTGTCCCGACCCAGACAATCAAAATTTAATTTACTTACCTTCGTATCAACAATTTTCACGATTATATCCTGACATTTTCATAGAATTTCGTGTTTTTTCTTGGTGAACACAAAAAAAAATTATATTTGTTTTTTTATTTTTTTGACACATAATTTTTTTTTAATTCCTGAGAACCAAAATGTTATGAAATTTAGATTGCATAGAACAAGCTTCACAATAATATTCACTTAACTTGTTCTGAATAATTAAAGTGTAATAGTGTTTGATTACCGAAGAACCTGTTCTAGAACAAGTGTTATCGGAATCGGTTCTGAAAAATTTTCCTGGGAATTTCCGCATAATTAAATTAGTTTAAAAAATATATTTTTTGTGTGACATTTTCCGAAACCTACATAAGTGTCAAAATTGTTGTGTGTGAACAGGTGAGTTTTTAAATTGAAAATACGAGCTTTCAACGGGGTTTCGAGGCCAATCTGAACATAGCATAAGAAAAATTAAAAAAATTTCGTGAAGAAAAATTCCCAAATATTTCGTCTAGAAAAATTCTTGTATTTTTTATAAAGAAAAGTTTTATCACATAGAAAAATTTGAACATTCAGAAACATTTTAGAATTGTTAGACATTTTTCATAGAAGAATTTTTATAGAAAAAAATTTCTACTATAGAAAAATTTCCAGATTTTTCCTATAGAAAACTTTTAAGGATTTTCCTATAGAAAAATTCAAAAATTATTCCTATAGAAAAATCAAAATTTTTTCCTTAAAAAAAATTCTCAAATTTTTTCATATAGAAAAATTTTAACATTCCGCGGCATTTTTTGTCTAGAAAAATTTTAAGATTATTTAACATTTTTCATAGACAATTTTTTAGATCCTTGGACATTTTTCATAGATTTTTTTTTCAGATTTTTTCCTTTTCACTTTCCTTCCGCGTCTAACTTATTTTAACTCAACTTTCTGTCTTAGGATATTCTCCTAATAAATGCTCATAGAGTTTATACTTTCAAAAATTTTTTAATTTTCTGAATTGGAATGACGATCGTTTTGGGAATTTTCCAATTATTTTCCATCATCAGAATTCTTGCGAAGATTGTGGAGATAATGTGTTCGTTATTGTTGGATGGGGGGGGGGGGGGTGGGGGGTATGCATCCCAGCAAAACTTAGATTACCAAATAAGGTATAAAATAAGGTATAGCATCTCTTATTTTATACATTGCAGAATTGATGATTTTAACAGGCGATGAGACTCAAAGTAATGCATCCACATTATTACAAAGAATAACAGTAAGGTATAAAATAAGTCATACATTTATAACGAAGAACACGAGTAAGGTGTAAAATAAATGATATTTTATAGGTTACGAGAAATAAAATAATATAGCATACCAAAAGATAATATATAAGGTGTTACGAGTAGTGAAAAAGTAATTTTGTATTAAATTTACTCACGTGATTGTAAGTGAGTGTAAGTAGATAAAATATGCTCGTGAGTGTGTGTCGTTAGAAATTTCCTGTCGTGAGCCCATCTCTAGTTTAAACTTATGCATTTTTTTATAAAATAATTATTTTTTATGTTATTGTAATGCATTATGCATCCAGCTATAAATAATACATTATTTCAAACTTTCAAATAATACATAATGTAACCAAATATAAGTCATCCATGATTTAATGTTTAGAAATAACAAATATGAAATACATTTTTTCCAATAATCATGCATTACGTAGCAAATTATTAGTAATGCATTATTTTTCACTTGAAAATAATACGTTGTGGAACAAATGTTTGGTAAGACATCATAAAATAATGCTACAAATAAGTTATATGCATTACCTGGTAATGTGTTATATAATCACTACCCATTACCAAAGTTTTGCTGGGATGGATTACATGTTTTCTATTTTTTAAATTTTAATGTTTAGCCGGAAGCAGAAAAAAACAAACAGCTTTCTTAAAAAAAACAATGTTTGTAATTTGTTTTTAATTTGTCATACTTATGAAAGTACATAAAGTGGTCTCATGTTTAGTTTACGATTTAAATACATTTGAAAACTACTTATCACATATTAGACACTACATTATATATAAAATGATATTCAGAACAAAAATGTGAATACAAGTGAAAAAAAAAAAGAATTTTAACTATTCTCATAAAAATAAAAGTGATAACATTCCCGTTAACGACATTGAAACTAAAAGTATGAAAGACCAAAACGGACATAACGGATGTGAATGCATGTGAAAAATTTATCAAAAGTTTTTTTTTCTCGTATTTCTTTACTTCATATACATTTAACATAAATGTTTTTCTCTTCTTTTTTTTTTATTATGCGAAATGTGAAATGTCCATTAGTTGTTGCTACATGCTACAAAATATATTATTTTATGCAACATGAACAACATCCGCCATTATTTTTAAATAACACACACACGCTCGCACTCACAAACTTTTAACATTTAAATACACATACGCTCACACTCTTAAGCTTGAAGAAACACGTTCGCACAATTTACAGGACGAACGAGAATATGCATGTGAGTGTATGTTAGTAGTAAATGTGTTTGCCGTTACACTTACATACACTGTATATGGGGCAAAACGCGTCAACGGTCCACACCAAAAAACAAATGTTGTCTGATTCTAGTATTATTTTGGCAAAATATTAGGTTAATGATTGGTAGTATAAATTACAAATATAAAATTTTTTGATGAAATATTGGCCGAGTTACAGGGTTGGGAAGTTTTGATGTTTTTGAAAAGAATATATTTTGGTGAATTTTAATTAACACTTTGATGAAATAAAAATTATAATTTAAAAAACTAATTTTAAAGTATTTTTGATGGCCTTTAAAATGGCATTTGTGTTTTTTTTGAAACAAATAAATTTGGCCTTAAAATTCAAGGTCAAAATATTAAATTGTAATTATCTTATAAGGGTCGCACTTTTAATTTTTTTTCACTAAGCCTATTAGAAAGCTTGACATTTTTTTTAATTTCGGTTTTTTTAAAAAAAATGGTATGTATGATACTTTATGAGAAATCAATTTTTTAGGAGTATATAACACTCAAATTGTACTGAAATTGCTTTAATCTGCATATAATAACAACAACAAAAATCAATGCTTAGATAAAGTGTGCGTTGTAAACACACACAACAAACGTTGCACGCATAAAAAATAAAGAAATCAGTACAGTTTGGGTGTTATGTACTCGTAAAAAAATTGATTTCTCATAAAGTATCATACATACCATTTTTTTTTAAAAAACCGAAATTAAAGAAAATGTCAACCCTTTCTGTGGGCTTAGTGAACAAAATCTAGAAGTGCGACCCTTATAAGATAATTACAATTTAATAATTTGACCTTGAATTTTAAGGTCAAATTTATTTTTTTAAAAAAAAACACAAATGCCATTTTAAAGGCCATTAAAAATACTTTAAAAGTCGTTTTTTAAATTATAATTTTTGTTTCATCAAAATGTTAATTAAAATTCACCAAAATATGTTCTTTTCAATAACATCAAAACTTTTCAACCCTGTAACTCTGCCAATATTTCATCAAAAAATTTTATATTTGTAATTTAGAATACCTATCATTAACCTACTATTTTACCAAAATTATACTTAAATTGGACAACATTTGTTTTTTGGTGTGGACCTTTGACGCGTTTTGCCCCATATATATTTTTGCATGTATGCATAAGAAAGCATGTGGTTTTCATATGTATATGTTTGCACTCAAAAAATTATGTAGGTAAATTCCAGTGAATATTCACTTAAAATAAATGAAATTTTATTTAAAAACCATTCCACTGTTTTTTCATTTAAAATAAAAACATATAACAGTCAATTTTAAATGTTAATTTAATGACTAACCGAAACATTAAAAAACTAGTGAATATTCAGTTATTTTGTATTGAAAAACAGTAAAACTATAGAAGAAATTTTTTACTGCCAAAATTAAATGTAACAGAAAATTCGTTTTTAATACAGTAAATTCTTTTTTTAAACTACAGAAACAGTAGAAAATAAGAAGTCCCTAATAAAATTAATGATTTTTCTTTTAAAATAACTTTACTGATTACTTTTTAAAATAACCTACAAACAGTTAATGACATAATTTTCTTAGTGTGTAGTACATATATTACTTACAGGATAAAGCAACTTTTTTTGGGGTTTTTAAATGTATGGGTTGGTATGGTGGGTTGTTGATGTTAATGTGTTGGTAAGAGGATTTTACTTTTACTACTGACACATATTTATACAGAATGTTGTCCATTTGTGCATACCAAACTATTGCTTTTCAGTTGAATGTTTTACAGTAGTTTTGGAATCTGACATATTGAGAACCTAATACAAATTGTATGAATTTTTTTGATATATAGAAAGTCAGTGCATTTGTAAAGTTAAATTCACTGCGACATTTGTTAGCTGACATGATAGCATGCATACGAAAACACACATATTTGTTAAATAGTGTATGGGGGGGATAGTCCGGGAGGTGGCACCATGGTATTCTCAATCATTCGATAAAATACAAAAAATTTTAAATTTTTAAGTAAATCTCAAATTTCTATGGTAAATGAAAAATTCTAAAAATATTCTAAAGATTAAGTAAACTGGCGCACCTCCAGGTGCAGTAGTGTGGCCCATCAACAAATGTAAAAATACCAAGTAAAACTCGCAGCTTAACGTACCTCAAAATATTAAAGATGGCATCATAATGAACAATTTGCGCCAAATTTCAGCACCTCATGACGATTGGAAGGGGATGCTAACTGATCATATGCGTTTGCAACCTCCGAAGAAATCTTAAATGTGTTTGTTTTGTTGTAATTCTAAAAGTAACTTTATGGAATGGTAGCCTACCAAGAGCAGATAAATCACATATGGCCATTTTGTCTTAAGATTGTTTACAAAGATACTAATAGATGTTAAAAAAAAGCGAAACCGCCATTTCACTAAAACTGCTATAACTTAAAAACTATGTGGACCCTTAAGTTGCGATACAGTTCATTTGAAAGGTAATAAAAATAGCTAAAATTTCCACTGTCAAAATAGATAAATGGATGCATTTAAAGTAATAATCTTTTTTGATTTTTCCTAATTTGAAACTTAAAGGTCCTTTTGGTCCTTTGTAGACAATCTTAGGACAATATGGCCACATGTGAGTATTGTTCTCTTGTAACGCGACCATTCCATATAAATAGTTATTTTAAGGATTGCAAACAAAAAAATTTTAAGATTTCTTCAGAGGCTGCAAATACATATGATCAGTTAGCACCCCCTTTCAATCGTCGTAGAGTGCTGAAATTGGCCACAAAAAAATTCGTTACGATGTCATCTTTCATTGCTTGAGGTACGTTGACCTGTCGCGAAGCAAATGGAATTTTGGGCCACCTTAAGTTGCATCCTCCCCACTTCCCAAGATGCAAATTAACAATTTAAATTTATTTTAGTAATGATGGAATTTTTAGGTGGATAAATAATGCTAAAAATTTTTACAAAACGGCCGTCAGCTGGTGCACCCGCTGGGACTTAAGCGTCAACTGCCCATTTGATGATCCAAGTCTAAGTTTTACATGAATATCTAAAACTACACAAAATGATACACAGCTGCCCCTAGAGAGGTAATACATAATATCAACCACCATAAATTTTGTCCTTCATTAATTCTGTTCCAAACATTCCAATCTACGTAAAGGTTCTCCCATACAAAGATTTCGTTTTTGTTAAAATTTCAACCTACCGCTCTTACTGTGCCAATTGTGCTACTTGAGGAGTCAAATATGTGACCGAATCCCAATATTTTTTCAACATTATCACAAAACAAACCTGCTAGGCGTCTCGTCAAATATAAACTTTCGAATTTGTTGTCGTAATACCTGCCAAACAATGGACATAGAAGAGCTGATTGTGGAAAAAATATGAAAAAATTTTACAAGGTCATCTTCAGTCGGCAACCAGCGACCAAATTTTAAAAAATTGCAGTTTTCGAACAAATTTCATGTCCAAAGTTTTTGACAAAAACTCGCTCACAAATTAAGAAGTATCGCGTACTTTATAAGAAAAATGTTAAAAAAATTCCAAAATTAACACCTAGAAATATTGGTCTAAAACCCCATAAAGTATATATATTCATGATCTTCGATCGATTTTAAGACGATCTAGCTATGTCCGTCCGTCAGTCTGGCTGTTGAAAACACACTCACTTTTGAAAGACTTTACGGAGGCTCCTGAAGTTTGGCATATTTATTGGGCATTTCCTTGGTCAAGTTGATATTGCAATCCAGCGAAATCTGTCCAGTAGTTAAAAAGTTATGAGAAGAAGACCAAATTTCGGCAAGGGTTTTTCGTGAATTTACGAGACAAAACACACGCTAACTTTCGGAAGGCAATTCTGAGGATGCTGAAGCTTTATGTTACATATTTATTTGTCGTTCCCCTGGCCAAGTTCGTCTTTAGTCCGATCGGTCCAGTGCACAGTGCCACATTTGGCCAATCTAGCACGACAAAAATCAAAAAAAAAAAGTTCCCCGATTTTAATGATATGTATGTTTGTATGTGTTATAGAACATTTCTAATAGCACGGAAATAATCAAATAAAAACGATAATTCTCTTCGTTTCTAACAGGTGGGTGCATTAAGTTGCATTTTGTAAAATCCTGTAACTAGTGTGCATTATTTCGCATAAATTAAGTCGAGTTTAAACTGTTGTAACTGTTGAGAAAAAAGAGATATTTATCCACTCTTTTTGGTAATTTTAAAGGATATTTAAATGCTTTAAGTCATATCTTTTCTTTTTTTAACAAATTTTTCTATTTTTTTTATTAAATTTTTAACAAAATACAAATTTTTGAAAAGAAAATGATATGTTTTTTTTTTTTTAATGGATTAGAACTTTTGTTTTTGGTCCGTATTAAGTAGTCGCCAGACTTTTTCAGATATATTTTTTAAACATATTTTAAAAAGTGGGCGTGGCAGCTGTTTGACCGTCCCCTTTTTTGTGATATTATTTCAACACTCATATTCCAAATTTAAAGAAATTATAACCAAAATTAAAAATTTTTAAAAAAGTGGGTGTGGCCCTTAACAGCATACATGGGAAATTACAATTTGATTCAAATTATAATTTGTATTTTAATTACAATTTTTTATGCAAATGGTAAATTATATTTTTTTAATTTTCATTTATACAACAAATGGAAATTAAAAAAAGTTAAGTTTAATTCGAATGAAAACCCTTCGCCACATTTTTTAATTACGTTGCCATAAAAAATCAAAGACTAAAACCTTTATCATTGACTTTTTAAAAACAATAGTTTTTTAAAGAAGTTGGCAATGCAAACAAAAATGGAAATTAAAATTTAATGGGAATTAAAAAATCCCATGTATGCTTAACAGTCCTCCCATATTTTTCATAATGTTATTTTCGAAGTCAAAACGAACATTTATTCCGAATTTCAGGTTAACATAATTAAAATTAGATATTTGTCGTCCTAGATTGGCCAAATGTGGCACTGTGAAGTGGTTCAAAAGTTATTAGTAGGGATGAGATTTCTATGCAAATGCATGTTTGTTGTCGATAGTCTAAAAACAATATCGACTGTTTATCTTTCCGAATCAAGAAATTTGCGTTAAAATGGCATCGATTTGTTTTTGCATATTTTAGTGAAAATGCATATTTTGCATATTTTGGTTTTAATATTTTGGTTTTGAAATGCAGCATATTTACAACTTTTAAGTGCATGTTTTTGCATATTTTGGCATAAATTAGCAAAAACCCAAATCGAAATTTATTTGTTTCAAAAACTATTTTAAATTTTTAAAATTTATTTTGGAAATAAGAAAATATTTTTTTTATAGATTGTGTTAATTTCTAAAAAATCTTGCTTATATAATGTTTTAAATGTTACTTTTTAAACTCGGCGTTACTTTTTGCTTTTTAAGATGTTTTTCCTATAAAAACAAGATTTTTATTGCACACATTTTATTTTTAAGTGCATGTCTTTAGGTTTTTTAGTGCATATTTTGAATTTTTTAGCGCATATTTTAGATTTTTTAGTGCATGAAAACCTCATCCCTAGTTATTAGCAAAACCGTGAATTTCAGATTAGTTTCACCTTGAATGCATGAGTTGAAACCCCCTTAAACATGTTTTAAAAACACTGGTAACTCACAAAAATATTTTATAACGCATTTTTGTCACTCAAATATATTTTTACAACTAAAAAAATACACTAACAAAAATTTTACACTCAAAAAAAATAGTAAAATATTTTTTTTTTTTTCAAAAATTACTTTAAAAAAAAGTTTTTTTTTACAGAAAATAAAAAATAATCAAAAATTTTATTTTTTTCACTTTAGAAAATTTACTATCACTTAAAAGGGCGTTAGAGGGAGGGTATTCATATATTCGAATTTAACTTTTCTACTTTTTTTATATTAAAAAATATTTTTCCATAATCTACGAAAGATTTCCAAACATACGAGGCATTTCACAGCATATTTCCAGCGAAAATGGAAATAAAAATAGCGTTTTTGGGGTTCCAAAAACTTAGCTAATGAGGCGTGGCTAAATATTGGAAATATCGTACAATTTATGTCGAGTTCCTGTGATTCAATATTTATTACGTTATTACGAAATGCACCACAATCTCAAAAATTTACACTCTATATTTTTTTATGAGCTATCGAGTAAAATTTTTTATTTTAGAAAATTTTTAGAACCCGTTCTGATATTTTTAATTTTTAAAAAAAGGTCAATGTATCAAAAATCCAGCCACTTTTTTTAAGTTCTGAAGTTTTTCTATCCACAAAAAAAAAATCAGAATGGTATTTTTCGAGAAAATCGCATTTGAAAATTGGATTTCGTTAAAATTCTATAATTCTCTTGTATGAGTAACGAAAATTCATTGATTTCGGAAATATTCGTTACTCATACGCGGTGTTGACACAATAAAATACAAGAGAATTACAGAGTTTTATGAAATCCAATATTAAACTGTCATTTTATCAAAAAAGCAACGAAAAACGTATTTTTTTTTTTTTTTTGATAGACAAACATCTTAACTTAAAACAGGAACAAAAAAGAAAGAAAAAAAGTGGCTGGATTTTTGATAAATAGATTTTTTTTAAAAAATGGAAAATTTCAGAGGATTCTAAAAATTTTCCAAAATAAAATTTTTTAATCGATATGTCATAGGAAAATATGCAAGAATGTAAATTTTTGAGATTGTGGTGCTGCATTACCTTTAAATTTTAAAAATATTTAACAAAGGGAAATCGGCACAAATTTGACAATTTTTCTAATATTTTACCACGCCTCGTAAGCCTTGTTTTAAAAAAACCAAAAACACAATTTCCTTAGTTCAATATAGGGCTATTCATACAACCTTTTCAGAAATTCCTGGGCACATATTTTTCTGTGGCAGGACATTTGACGTGCATCATATTTGTTTAACAGTGTGTTGGGGGAAACAATGAGCACAATCTTTATTTTTATGGAAAAACTTTTGATTGGTATGATCTTTAATATACCTTCCAACCATCGGCGTATACAGAGGGGGGGCCCAACAACAACAACAAAAAAATATTTTTTTTATATGTATTGGAAAACACAAATCTCACGAAAAAAACAACAAAAATTTTTTTGTTGTTGTTGTTGGGCCCTGAAAAAACAGTCCTGCATACGCCGTTGCTTCCAACCATATCCAACTTTTTTTTATGATATTGATACTTTTTACTAAGTACAGTCAAAAAATTATGTCATTAACTGTTTTACGTTTTGTCGTTTTTAACAGAAAAACCATTTGTTTAATGTTCAGTTTTTATACCCTCCAACCACAGTATGGGGTAGAGTGTGCAAAACTTTTAAAATCGTAATCGCGATTAATCGCACCAATTAATCGTAATCGTAATCGACAAAAAAATCATGCGATTACGATTAATAATTTTCTATGAAATACACTGTTTTAATAACGAATTTAAATCAGTTCCAAAATTTTTTGAAACCCATTTTGAAGTTTCTATTTAAAATTATTTTTCAAAAAAACTAAATTACTCTAAAAAACGATTACTTTCGGAACAATTTCTAACAAAAATCATAGATTCTGAAATGTTTAGTAGAATCGATTGCAGGATTATATGATGCGTTCTGGTACCGATTATTTGGAACGGAAATTTTTTATGGGTTGGCCCATGATTCATTTAACTTGTTTTCGATTTTTCTTTCTTTTTCTCGTAAAGTCATTCAAATTTAAAGGAAAATTTAAATTCTGATATGAGTAAGTTTTAAAGATGTTTGTTTTTAAAATATACTCAAAAGGCTTTGGTCGGATTGGTCAAACAATTTGGACATGAAGTTTAAAAAAAAACGTAATTTTTTCATACTTTGACAGCTGGTTGCCGATAAATGATGCCTTGTAAACTTTTTTAATAAATTTCCTCGCAATTAGCTCCTTCACTGGCCATTGCCAGTTATTCCGACACGACCGCACAGAAATTTTGATGAGCTGCTGCAGCTTTTGGAATGGAATCACGACCAAAAGAGCGAATCCAAACCAGTCACAGTTTAGAGTACTCTTTAGTAGCACAGATAAAGAGCTATTAAGACGCAGTAAAATCATGTGTCTTTTCAGTGCTGATTGAAGCACTCTTTGTAGAGTTTATTTAAGCGCAATAAAGATGTAAGAAAATCCAGTATTTTTCTCCAAAAATCTTTTTGATGTTAAAGATGTCAAAAATTAAAGTATGTTCAAAATTTTCATAACAAAGAATTTTAATTATAAGTTTAAAAAAAATGTCTTAATAATAAATTCTCAGGGCGCTCGAGCGTTCTTTCGATGCGCAATCATATACTAAAAAAGAGACTGTGGTTCCAAAATCTCGAATTATTTTTACTAGCAAAGTTCGAAAGTTTTTAATTTTATTTCTTAAAAATAATAATTTTTGTATTTTCGTACTTTCTAAAATGAAAATTTCAAAAGATTTTTTTAAAGCTATTGCAACTCAAATTATTTACAAAATTCGATTAATCGTAATCGCGATTAACGGCAATTTTTTTAATCGTAATCGCGATTATGAAATATCTCGATTATTTGCAAACTCTAGTATGGGGGTATACTCACTTTGTCATTCCGTGTGTACCGCACCGAAATATCGGTCTGGGACCCCATAAAGTATATATTTTATTGATCAGTGATCGATTTTAAGACATTCTAACGATGTCCGTCCGTCCGTCCGTCTGTCCGTCTGTCCGTCTGTCCGTCTGTCCGTCTGTCCGTCTGTCCGTCTGTCCGTCTGTCCGTCTGTCCGCCTGTCCGTCTGTCCGTCTGTCCGTCTGTCCGTCTGTCCGTCTGTCCGTCTGTCCGTCTGTCCGTCTGTCCGTCTGTCCGTCTGTCCGTCTGTCCGTCTGTCCGTCTGTCCGTCTGTCCGTCTGTCCGTCTGTCCGTCTGTCCGTCTGTCCGTCTGTCCGTCTGTCCGTCTGTCCGTCTGTCCGTCTGTCCGTCTGTCCGTCTGTCCGTCTGTCCGTCTGTCCGTCTGTCCGTCTGTCCGTCTGTCCGTCTGTCCGTCTGTCCGTCTGTCCGTCTGTCCGTCTGTCCGTCTGTCCGTCTGTCCGTCTGTCCGTCTGTCCGTCTGTCCGTCTGTCCGTCTGTCCGTCTGTCCGTCTGTCCGTCTGTCCGTCTGTCCGTCTGTCCGTCTGTCCGTCTGTCCGTCTGTCCGTCTGTCCGTCTGTCCGTCTGTCCGTCTGTCCGTCTGTCCGTCTGTCCGTCTGTCCGTCTGTCCGTCTGTCCGTCTGTCCGTCTGTCCGTCTGTCCGTCTGTCCGTCTGTCCGTCTGTCCGTCTGTCCGTCTGTCCGTCTGTCCGTCTGTCCGTCTGTCCGTCTGTCCGTCTGTCCGTCTGTCCGTCTGTCCGTCTGTCCGTCTGTCCGTCTGTCCGTCTGTCCGTCTGTCCGTCTGTCCGTCTGTCCGTCTGTTCATCTGTCCGTCTGTAGAGGACACGATACAGTCCAAAATAAAAAAAGCTAGACTTCCGAAGTTTGGCATGAATATGTCTTATATTCCTAGGCAGGTTAAGTTCGGAAATGGGCAAAATCGAACCAAAAAAAGGAAAAAGTTCCCCCTTGAAGATCTAAACCAACCTCTGAAAAATATAATTTTTTTACATGATTTTTTGTGTTTTTTTTAACAAATGCAACATTCTTATGTTATAAGAAGTTCAAAATCCTGCATTTGGACCCTGAGAATTAAAAAATGTCGGGTTTTTCGGTCCGCCCCCTTTTATGGGCGTGGAATAATTTTTTTAAATGATGATAAACTTGGACTTCTTTAGTGCAAAAAGCATAAGAATGAATTTTTAAAGATATATTCGAGAGGAAATTTGCCCCCCCCCCCAATTACCACCACCGACCCCCCCTCAAAAATAAATAAAACGCACCTGCAATTTATTTTTTATTTTTTGCATGTTGGAGGGTATAAAAGATTCGGCACAGCCTTACTTGTTTTAAATGACTATTTTTGTTCTTTGTTTCAAAAATAACAACATAAAAAATAAAGACTTTTATTAGAATTTTATTTTTGTTCTGTAAGTAAAAATTAGTGATTTTTCTTTTATTTGTAATGATTTGTGTACGTTATTTTTTTTTTAATTGTTGGCATTTTTTAAGGAGAAATCATTAATTTTTACCTTCATGTGTGGGTTATTTTTTTGTAAAAAAAATTCAAAAACTTATTTATAGAAATATAACATGTTTGTATCAAGTGAATTTTGTACGATGGATAAAGTATCTGGCCTGAATGTAGTTGATTGCGGGGTCGATTCCCCAAAATTTTATTAAAAAATTTTTAAAATATAATTCAATAGAAAAAGTGAAAAAATAACTTACGAAATCATTAATTTTTAATGTTTTCGTAGGTATTTTTTTTTTTTTTAATTTGTTGGTAAAAGTAAACGAAAGTGACGTTATTTTTTTAATATTCAATGTTATTTATTTTAGAAAATTTTATGAACAGTAAATGGACCATCCGGTCTATGTGAGGAGTCTTTGACTCCGCCACCTCTAACCTATGAACAGTAAAAAAAAATGTTGATGTGTGTTAAAACAAATAAATAATTAATGGGATGGTTTTCAATTACTTAATCACTTGTTTTAACAATGTTTTTGCCTACAAACTATTTTGAGTGTAGTCAAAATTAATCGAAAATTTTAATTTCTTAATTTACAAAAAAAATCGCAATTTTAAAAAATCGACATTAAGAGAAGCACGAATTTTTTACCTCTAATTTGTGATTTTTCCCCTTTGCGTACAAAAAATTTCTGCATATTTGTTTTTAACTTTTCTATAATTTTGATAAGTACTTTTCGCATTCTCTAATGGTCAAACATGTTTTTTGAATATATTCCTATATATGAATATTTAATAGCAACTACTTTAGTACAGATTAAAAGTAATCGCTTGTTAATTGAACGATATGAAGTGATTTGAAAATCTAAATGACATAAACGCCTAACGACTACCACACTAATACGATTTAAAAACGGATGATGGTATTGAGTTTAAAGATACTGGCACAAAAACAAAAATCACAATACAAATGTACAATAGAGTGACAGTTTAATTAGACTGTGCTACAAAACAAACAAAAACGAATATACTTTTCTATTGAGCTAGTGTAGGTAGTAGGTCTCGTCGAAAAGACCTCAAAAATTCCCATCAAACACCCTCGAATTTTAAAGTTATTGTCAAAAAACGTTTTTTTGGGACAATAAACCACGTGTAACTAAAAAACTTTTCAACCGATTTTCACTTGTTGAAATGTTTAAGTTAGAAAAAGGATAGGACTTTCCATGTTTGTGAATGGGGTCTAATTTTTTGTTATTTTTTTAAACTTTTTGGAGTTGATCGACATTTTTCTGCTATTGTTCGTTCAATAACCTTCATATTTTTAGAACAATTCTTATAGAAAATTAAATTTTGAATACGATGAGCTTTATTCTAAAAAAATTGGATAACAATTTTTGTTGTTGTGATAGATTTTATATAAAAGAAAAAAAAAAAAATTAAATCAAAATCGATGTTTGGATTATATCATCGTATTCAGAACAATTTTTTTTTAAGAATAGTTTTTAAAAAATCGATAAATTCGAAAAAGCTTCTAAAATAACATAAAAAAAAATATTGAAAAAATCAATAAATACCCAGCAAAACTTTGGTAATGGGTGGTGTTTATATAACACATTACGAGGTAATGTATATACCTTATTTGTAGAATTATTTTAGGACGTCTTACCAAACATTTGTTCCACAACGTATTATTTTAAAGTGAAAAATAATGCTTTACTAATAATTTGTTACGTAATGCATGATTATTGGAAAAAATGTATTTCATATTTATTATTTCTAAACATTAAATCATGAATGACTTATATTTGGTTACATTATATATTGTTTCAAAGTTTGAAATAATGCATTATTTATAATTGGATGCATAATGTATTACAATAACATAAAAAAATATATTTTATAAAAAAATGCATAAGTTTAAATTAGAGGTGGTCTCACGTCATGAATTTTCTAATGACACACACTCACTCACGAGCATATTTTATCTACTTACACTCACTTACAATCACGTTAGTGAATTTAATACAAAATTACTTTTCCACTACTCGTAACACCTTATATATTTCGTTCTGGTATGCTATATTATATACCTTACTCGTATGCATTACTTTGAGTCTCATCCCCTGTTAAAATCATCAATGCTGCAATGTATAAAATAAGCAATCCTATACCTTATTTTATACCTTATTTGGTAATCTAAGTTTTGCTGGGTACCTTTCTGATATTTATGGACCTTAAAAATCCCCAACTTTAAATGAGTGTTAAAAAATCTTTAAATGAGTGTTAAAAAATCTGAACTTAAAAAAAAGCCTTGAGGGTTTTGTTATATAAAATGTCAACTTTCAGTTGCTTTTGGTTTCATCGCATTCCGATTCGGAAAGTTCGATTTCAAAGTTCGAAAGTAAAGTTAATAATAAATTACCACCCTATTGTACATAGTTGTATAATGTTTTGTTTTTTGTTGTATCATTCTACTCTCTAAACTAATATTGTATTTGGTATTTAAAATGTTTTCTACATACAGGTATGTGAATGACATTTTTTTTAGCATGGCCTTTGGGTTATACATACATTTCATACCTTGGATAGTCGGTATTTATGCCAACTAACGCCTCTGCTGCTTCTTCGTTGCATCCTGATGAGATCTGTTCCCGATTCGCAATGGAAGGTGTTTTCATCGAGCCAGGAATTGAGAGAGTGGATGCTGGTTTGCGGAGCTGTAATTACAAATAAAATGGAAAAAAATATTTTTAATTGTTTTTTACTGTATTTGAATGTTGTTTAAAACTAAAATGTCGTAATTACTACAAGATAAACTACTTTTCGTTTACATAAAGTTTTTTGAAATTACATAGAAATTTTTTTATACAATATAGTTTATTTAAATGTCACTGAACTAAAAAAAATTATCTTCTACTGTGTATTGACGATGAAATAGATTGTGCAAGTGACATTTAAAATCAGTTAGTTTTGTAAAGAATAAAACAATGACAGCATTATACAATTTGCAGTTTTGTTAGATTTCGTGAAATTAACTTTTTTAATAATATCAAAATGCCAATCAATTTAAATACATCATCATACAAACTATATAGTTTTTGAAAAATAGTTTTTAAGAAAATATTTTCTTTTTAATTGAAACAATATTTTTGTTATCTTGCTTTCACGTGGGGGAAAGAAAAAAAAAAACAAATCAGAGAAAAATGCTTCATAATATTTATGACATGGTTTCATAAATATTTTTGTCATAAAATTTTATTATATTAAGGAAACCTTCATGAAGGTTTTTGAAAAAAAAATCTCTAAAAATTTCATAATTTCATTAAAAAAAATATAAACGTGCCATCCCAGCAAAAATTGGCATTACTAGTAATGGGATTTGTAACCCGAAACAGATGTTAATAAGTAGTTACTTATTGAATGAAAAACTAATTATTTTAACAAGGGCGTGAGACAAAAATAACTAGTGAAGAGTATGGAGATAAATGAGTAGTTACTGCCTCGGATTACAAATAAGGAGTAAAAACCCATTACGAATAAGAAGTAAAATAATTAGTTAATTAAAACTTTTGAAATGTAATTTGTTTTTACTAAAACTTAAAAATTGCGTAATTTTTATTAAGTTTTTAAGTACTTTTTAAGTTAATTGAATTCTAAAGATTAAAAACTGCAAGTGCAAGAAGATATTATTACTTAGAGGTGCTATTATAACATATTACTGAGAAGTAGTTACTTTTCGGCTTAAAATAATGTTAATGGTAATGGGTACTCATTATAAATAATGTACTTGGTAATGATTACTTTTCACAACTCATTACCATGTTTTTGCTGGGATATAATCTTTTTTTTATATAATAAAAAAATTGGAGTGAAATAATTTCAGATCCTGAATATTTTTTTTTAATTCTTCAAAAAAAAAAAAAATTGATAAATTGTATTACTAAAAAATGCATTTGCTTATAATAATGAAACCTTTTATAAATACTATGAAACCTTATCATAACTATATTTTTTTAACTACTTCATGTTATTAAAAAAAGGTTTCATAAATACTATATTTTTTTTTTTATATTATCAAAATATTTCATAAATTAAATAATTCGTTTCATAAATTTTATTAATTTTATGAACATTTCATAGTATTTATGAGAGATTTAATAAATAAAATTAATAGTTTCAAAAATATGTTGAAATATTTAAGATAAAGAAATAAAATCTGTGATATTTGTGAAACATTTCATAATAAATATGATGAGATTCCTCGAAGTTTATGAAATTTTATAAATATTGACTCTTTGAAGAATTATGGAGCTGCTTCTTTGTATTTATGAAACTGTTACAATAGACGAAATTTAATAAAGCTTTTCATGATTATAATAAAGCTTTTTCTTTGTAGAAATTCTTAGATTCTGATAAATTTTTCGAGACATTTTGCTCAGAGAAAAGCTTTTAGAATTTTTTGAAACTCTTGCTAAAGTTCGACCTGCAATATATTTTTATACCCCCCAACTAGAGATGGGCGCGTGAGTGAATTTTGACTCACGCACGCTCACGCTCACGAAATAAAAATATTGCACAAGCACAATCACGCACGCTCACGTTTAAAAAACAATTTTTTTTTACTTTTTTCGATTTCTGTCACAAAAAGTATTTAATTTCCTAAAAACTATCATTTAATTTCCTAAAAACTATCATTCATTTACATCAAATTTTTTCATTAATTTCCCACTAAATAAATTCATTATAATGAATATTTTTTTATTTGTTTTCTGTTTCAGGCGGCACAAAATAATCACTCACGCGCGAAAAATTTTGTTTAAATCACGCGCACTTACGATCACTCACGATCACGCGTGATTCAAACGTGAATCACGAAAAATTCGTGCCACGAGCGCATCTCCACCACCAACAACAGTATGGGGACATACTCACTTTGTCATTCCGTGTGTAACACATCGAAATATCGGTCGAGGACCCCATAAAGTACCCAGCAAAAATTGGCATTACTAGTAATGGGTTTTGTAATCCGAAACAGATGTTAATCAGTAGTTACTTATTGAATGAAACACTAATTATTTTAACAAGGGCGTGAGACAAAAATAACTAGTGAAGAGTATAGAGATAAATAAGTAGTTACTGCCTCGGATTACAAATAAGGAGTAAAAACCCACTACCAATAAGAAGTAAAATAATTAGTTAATTAAAACTTTTAAAATTTAACTTGTTTTTACTAAAACTTAAAAATTGCGCAATTTTTATTAAGTTTTTAAGTACTTTTTAAGTTAATTGAATTGTAAAGGTTAAAAACTGCAAGTGCAAGAAGATATTATTACTTAGAGGTGCTTTTATAACATATTACTGAGAAGTAGTTACTTTTGGGCTTAAAATAATGTTAATGGTAATGGGTACTCATTATAAATAATGTACTTGGTAATGATTACTTTTCAGAACTCATTACCATGTTTTTGCTGGGATATAATCTTTTTTTTTTATATAATAAAAAAATTGGAGTGAAATAATTTCAGATCCTGAATATTTTTTTTTAATTCTTCAAAAAAAAAAATTGATAAATTGTATTACTAAAAAATGCATTTGCTTATAATAATGAAACCTTTTATAAATACTATGAAACCTTATCATAACTATATTTTTGAAACTACTTCATGGTATTAAAAAAGTGTTTCATAAATACTATATTTTTTTTATATTATGAAAATATTTCATAAATTAAATAATTCATTTCATAAATTTTATTAATTTTATGAACATTTCATAGTATTTATGAAAGATTTAATAAATAAAATTAATAGTTTCAAAAATATGTTGAAATATTTAAGATAAAGAAATAACATCTGTGATATTTGTGAAACATTTCATAATAAATATGATGAGATTCCTCGAAGTTTATGAAATTTTATAAATATTGACTCTTTGAAGAATTATGGAACTGCTTCATTGTATTTATGAAACTGTTACAATAGACCAAATTTAATAAAGCTTTTCATGATTATAATAAAGCTTTTTCTTTGTAGAAATTCTTAGATTCTGATAAATTTTTCGAGACATTTTGCTCAGAGAAAAGCTTTTAGAATTTTTTGAAACTCTTGCTAAAGTTCAACCTGTAATATATTTTTATACCCCCCAACTAGAGATGGGCGCGTGAGTGAATTTTGACTCACGCACGCTCATGCTCACGAAATAAAAATATTGCACACGCACAATCACGCACGCTCACGTTTAAAAAACAATTTTTTTTTACTTTTCCATTTTTTTCACAAAAAGTATTTAATTTCCTAAAAACTATCATTCATTTACATCAAATTTTTTCATTAATTTCCCACTAAATAAATTCATTATAATGAATATTTTTTTATTTGTTTTCTGTTTCAGACGGCACAAAATAATCACGCAAACCCACGAAACAAATTAGTCACTCACGCGCGAAAAATTTTGTTTTAATTACGCGCACTTACGATCACTCACGATCACGCGTGATTCAAACGTGAATCACGAAAAATTCGTGGCACGAGCGCATCTCCACCACCAACCACAGTATGCGGACATACTCACTTTGTCATTCCGTGTGTAACACATCGAAATATCGGTCGAGGACCCCATAAAGTATATGTTGCATTCCACACCAAATGTCCCACTACAGAAAAACATGTGTCTCGTGAATTTTTGAATAGGTTGTATGAATAGCCCTATATGTAACTAAGAAAACTGCGTTTTTATTTTATCAAGTTTTCAAAAATTGGGCTTAGGAGGCGTGGTCAAATATTGGAAAAATGGTCAAATTTGTGTCGAGTAACCTTGTTTAAATACACCGCTCAACACTCATTATCCGGTTTTAATTCTGGTGATCAATTTTAGTAGACTTTGATCTCCTGATTTCAAATCTGTTCTACAAATTTGTCCATTACGTCCAGAATTTTAGTTATTCACGCTTGAAAATGCGAAAAATAACGATTTTTGCATTATTTGAAAGCCTGCACAGCAGCCATTCAGTGGAATACAAATCTGGTATAAAGCGCAAAAGTAAAATTTGTCTATGGTCTCCAATATAGAAAACATTTTTTTTCTAATTATTGCGTTTGGTTGGGATACACTTGCATTTTAAAATAATACTGTTAAAATTACCATTTTTGTAAAACCTTTATTTTTTTTTTTGATATTTTTCAAAGAAAAACTAAAAAAATAAATATTTTACAAATTTAAGATTTCTGTGTTATTTTTCGTATACAGCGGAAGATATCTATAATGGGTTTAAAAGTCTATAAGAAAGAATGAACTTTTGCCTAAATTTTGAGTTCATCACAGTAAAGATTGATCATCTGGTTTTTATTTTAGAGCCTTTTAAAAATGGTGCTTTTTCAATTTTTTTTCACAGTGTTTTTTTAAAATACACGTTTGGCCAATAATAGTGCAACAACTTCAAATTTTTTTGATCATAAGTATATTTGAGATCATAGTTCAATTCTACTCTAACGCTTTATACCAGATTTTTATTCCACCCAGTAGCCGCTGTGCAGGCTTTCAAAAAAAGCAAAAAAAGTATTTTTTCGCATTTTAAAATTCTAGAAGTGATGGAAAAATTTGGACCACAGATTTGGAATCAGCGAGTCAAAATCTTTAAAAATTTTATATGAAACTTCAAACCGGAGCCAAAAACCTCCGATTTGTTGAGCGGTGATATTAATCAAATTAAAACGGAATGATCCGCAATCTCATGTTTTTATAGTTGACCTTTTTGATGGATAATTCTTAGTTGTTATTGTTTGGCTGCAGGTCTTCGTAAATAAAATAAAAAATTGGTGATTTTCATTTTAAATATTTTTATTTATCCCGATATTTCGGTTAGCATCGCTAACCATCTTCAAGGGTGTGTAAAAAATAATAAAAACAAAACTTCACAAAAAACACTTGTGTCCATTCTTAGAAGACCTGCAGCCAAACAATAACAACTAAGAATTTTCCATTTTTAAAAAAGTCAATGTATCAAAAATCTGGCCACTTTTTTTTATTTTTTTTTTTTTTAAGTTTAGATGTTTGTCTATCCGCGCAAAAAATTTGGACATGTGTTTTTAGTTTTTTTTTTTTCGAGAAAATCGCATTTGAATATTAAATTTCATAACAAAAAAAAAAAAATAAAAAAAAAAAAGTGGCCGGATTTTTGATAAATTGACTATTTTTAAAAATTGAAAATTTCAGAACGGGTTCTGCAAATTTTCCAAAAAAACATTTGGTTTGGAAATCCTCATATATATTATTGGTCCTTGATCGATTCTAAGACATTTTATGAATGTCATTACGTCCACCCGTCCGTCTGTCTGTAGATAACAAAAAATAAAATGTTAAGTTCGTAAATGGGCAAAATCGGACCAGGGGAAAGAAACTTTCCCCCTGACAAACTAAACAAAACTCTAAAAAAATAATTTTATTTTTTTGTCTAATAAATGAAACAGTTTTATGCTAGATAAAGTTTAAAGTCCAGTACTTGGGCTTTAAAAAAATTTAGTTTTTTACGGCGCGCTCCCTCGGGCGTGCTAATAAATAAATAGTTTAAATAATGAGAAAATTAAATTTCTGTAGTGCAAAAGCAAAATAAATGAATTTGTAAACATTTATCGCGAGGGGGATGGTGAATCAACAAAATCAAAAAGCCCCTGCCCTCTTTAACAAAAAAATTTAACAAAAAATTGTTAAAAAAATTTTATTTACATTGTGTAGGATTTCAATATTTTTACTTATTTTTTTCTCTTTTTAACTATTTTTAACTATTTCACATTTCCAATAGATTTTCACAAAGCAAACACAGACTTTGTTTTAATTTGTGCAGGGCAACGTCAGTCGGGTCAGCTGGTAAATGATAAATATAATAAAAAAAGGGTTATTCTTCACCGTACCCCTGGGTATTAAAATGGTTAAAAATGCAAAAACATTATTATTTTGTGCTCCACAAGGATTCCCCAATTCCAGTCGATAAAAAAACGTATATTTCGAATTTCAGACAAATCGGAAAACATTTAGAGGTCTCTAGAAATTTACTATTTTTCGGTTGTTTGAACAAAATTGTAATTTTTATAAAAAAAAATATTTAAATTTATTTACATAACAAATGACGAACAAATAAAAAATATAGTACTACACTATGAAACTTGATACACAAAACCTAAAAGTCAAAATATCTAGCGACCTCTAAATGTGGACCGGTTGTTCCAATTTTTTGGTATGCACACTTTTTTTATTGAAAGGAACTTGGGTGGCCTTGTAGAGACAACAAAAAAAAAACTCCTGCAAGTCCCATACATTTTTGAACCAGTCTACTTGGCATACACTGTAAATTATTACTCAATCGGTTTAATAAACACAGCATCATTTCCAAGAAAACCTAGACACACATAAAAAGAGCCAATAAAAAAAAATAGTATTTAAAACACTAAATAAAATTAAAAAACTGACATGGATGAAAAAAAAAAATCATTTAAAATTTGTTACGGTTCACATAAAGCATAAAACGCAATGAAGGTTTTTCCAGTTAAAATGTTATAAAATTCTAACAAATTAAAATGAAAATAAGTAAGTACACAGTGATTAAATGTATTGAGTTAAAGTTTAATGGGTTCTTTTACATTATAATTTTCTCTTTTAAGATTCATTTCTTTGTTTCTACTATGTAGTTTTTTTTTTACTGCCAAGTCAGAGAGGAAGAAGTCAAAATGAAACTAGAAAAAACAAGAAGAAAAGTTATATTCGACTTGGCCGAATCTATGAATACCCTCCACAATGCCCTTTTTAAGTGATAGTTAATTTTCTTACGTGAAAAAATAAACATTTTTAATTAGAAATATTTTATTTTGTCCAAAACAACTTTTTTTTAGTAATTAAAAAAAAAAATAATTTACAAAATTTCTTTTTTGAGTGTAAAATTTTTTTTGAGTGTAAAATTTTTTCCGAATGTATTTTTTTTTTAGTGTAAAAATATTTTTGAGTGATAAAAATACGTTATTGAATATGTTTGTAATTTACCAATGTTTTTAAAACATGTTTAACGTGTTTTCAACACGTGAATTTAAGGTGAAACTAATCTGAAATTCACGGTTTTGCTAATAACTTTTAAAACACTAGAGCGATTTGGCTGAAATTTAATACCAACCAGGCCAGGGAAACAATAAATATATATGCCAATCTCTTCAGCATCCTCAGAATTGTCTTTTGAAAGTTAGCGTGTTTTTTATATCATAAACTTATGAAAAACCCTTGCCGAAATTCAGTCTTTTGCTCATAACTTTTGAACTACTGGACCGATTTTGCTGGATTGCAATACAAAACTGTCCAGGTAAATGCCCAACTTATATGCCAAACTTCAGGAGCCTCTGTATAGTCTTTTAAAAGTTAGCGTGTTTTCAACAGACAGACGGACAGACGGACATCGCTAGATCGTCTTAAAATCGATGGAGGATCATGAATATATATACTTTATGGGGTCCTAGATCAATATTTCGAGGTGTTACAAACGGAATGACAAACTTATATATACCCTCTATCACTAGAAATTATATACGGCATTGCAAAAACTGTTAATACCCTTTATTTTTAACTAGCAGGCCCGCCCGGAACTTTGTCACCGGTAATAATAAATACGGTATTCAAGAAGGATCAGGATTAGAGTGCCCATTTCTAAAATTGTCCCCTGCAGAATCTTTATTTTAATAAATTTTTATCGTTGAAGTCTTTCATAAAAGCTATTTAGAACAAACAATAAAATTAAAAATTCAGACCGGAATCATGTTCGTTCCGTTAAACAAATTTTTTTAACATTTTCGAGCCTTTATATCGTTATTATTGAAATCATTTCATTTCCCATATCATTGCATTTCGCTCCCCGTTCTATTGCATTTCGTCCCCATTCTATTCATTTCAATTCATTGGACTCCAAATCATTTCGTTCCAAGTAGCCTTCATTCCTTTCTGTATAACATGTGTTAAAGAAATAAAAATTTATATAAAAAGTACCATATTACCCTACCTTAACCAATTGTTTACTCTTTTTAACCCTTAACAACTTTAATTTCAAAATATGTCCTTTTCTTCATTGTTAATTCTTCTGGAGGATTTCAGGGGATAGTAAAAGTACCACAGTACAATAATTTACCCTTATTACCCCATTAAAATCCAAATTTCCAGAAGGTACTTTTTCAGAATGATTTTTTGGACTGGAGGATCCCACATTTTAAGTTTCTATGACCAATTTTTCAGGAGATCGGATGAGTTGTCTCGGAGGTTTTTAAATTTGAAGTCTATTGACCCAAAATGATCTTTAAAATGGGTGCGGTCAATGAAACCTACCCTAACTCACCCTGAGAATTCTAAATATTGGTGAAATCATTTTTGAAACATAATAAAAAGTTTCGTGTATTTTAAAATTTTACGTCGATGAACCGTAGGACAATTCTTAATATTGGAGAATTTTTTTTTTTTTAAATCGAAATAGTAGTTTCGGAGATCTTAAAACTTTACGTTTTTTTTTACCAAAACTGGATATAAAGGGTGTGGTCGATGAAATCTAGCCCATGTCCACCCTGAAGGACCATTCTTAATATATATTGGTGATAAGATTTTTGAAATCGGATGAGTTGATTCATAATATTTAAATTTTACGTTTTTCTTGCAAAAGTAGGCATATTTCCACTCTGAAGAACCATTGGTGGAAAAATATTAGAAATCGGATGAGTGATTTTGGAGATATTAAAATTTTAAGTATTTTGGCCAAAAAGTAGGAGAAGAAGTGGGTGTGGTCGATGAATCCTAGCCTATGTCCACACTGAGGGAACACTCTAAATGTTGGCGGAAACATTTTTTAAATCCGATGAGTAGTTTCAGAGATATTTTAATTTTAAGTTTTTTGCCAAAAGTGGGCGTGGTCTATGAAACCCAGCATATGTCCATCATGAAGGACCATTCCAAGTATGTATTGGTAAAAAAAATTTTGAAATCGGTTTAGTAGTTTTGTAGATTTTTAAATTTTACGTTTTTTGGCAAAAAGTGGGCGTAAAAGTGGGCGTGGTCGATGAAACCTAGCCTATGTCCGTCCGGGAGGAACACTATAAATATTCCTGAAAACTTTTTTGAAATCGGATAAGTAGTTCCGGAGATTACTTTCTACAAACAAACAAACAAACAAACAAAAAAACATACAAACATTACCTCTTTATAATATTAGTATAGATATAGAAGTATAGATAAGATATAGATAAAATTTTTTAATGAGTAAAAGGTAGTTTTGTAAATAGAAAAATTGTTTGAGGAAATAAATTTAAACGGAGAAAAAAATGTAGTAGATGTGAGAGTTTTTTTTTAATTTTTTTAAACGATTGTCAAAATTTTTTTTTACAGATAAATTTCAAACCGTTTGACCAGTTTCTCTGAAATGAAATACCCACTTACACAAATCTATTTAATACTCATCAGAATTCTCCAACTTGTCTTTCGAAAGTTAACGTGTTTTCAACAGTCAGGTGTTTTGCGGTTTTCAACATAGTCCAAAAAAAAAAAAAAAATAAATGAAATGAAATGAAGTTTAAATTAAAGATTGTCTCAAGATCTTTAATAGGAATAGGCAATAGAAAGAAATCTTTAGATTTTTTTCTATTTTGAATGTAGCAAAAAAACGCTTGTTTTGACAGTTTTAAAATATCACTATCTTGAAAACTGATTGACCGATTTTGAAAATGTTTTGATATTCTTGATCTAAGCATCTAAATTAATGAAAATAATAAATATCTCTTAATTTTTTAAATTTTCAATCATTCATAATTTTAATCACTGGTCGCCACGGGGCAATTAAGTACCACATTCGTTTAAGGCCTAGTAGAAGAAAAATTTGGCTGGATATGCAAAATCGGCATAAAGAATTTTTTGTCACACAAAAAATGCCGCTCTTGAGTTACATACAGAGTGAAATTTTTTTTATATACACATTTTTATAGTGTAGCATAAAAAAGAGGAGACATAAAAAAGTCAGCATAAGTAATTTATTCTTTTATAAGTCATAGTGGACAGTTTAGTAGTAAATGTAAAAAGCAGGTTACAAATACAAAAATGAAGGAAGGTATTCTCAGAGAAAAAATTAAAAAAAATTTAGTGTAGATGTGACATATATAGGCTGACCATACGTACTGATTTGATCAGTACATGTACTGATTTTTGATCACGTGTACTGACCAAAAAACGTTGTACTGACTTGTACTGATTTTTGGAAATATGTACTGATTGTACTGATTTTTTAACATTTTAACATAAAAAATAATTTTATTCGAAAATTCGATACAAAAATATGAATTTCCATAAAATAACTTAAGTCTGACAATGAGATAATTTGAATTATTTCCAAGGAGATAAGAGTTCCTGAATCAAGAGGAAAATGTATCTGAACATGAAATTATTTAGATCTTCATAAATTATATGAAAAGGCGCACAGAATTTTTGAGGTTTTCGGTAACGAAAACTTTAAGAGAATCCAAATGATTCTGAGAGGTTCGGTAAGAAAATGACATCAGAATTTATTGGAAAAAGGGCTCAGTATATCAGGGCTAATTAAACATGTGCTTATTAGCAGGGAAGTTTTCTAAAAGAAAATTTTATCAAAACTTAAGGAAAAATGTCCTCAGAGTCTGAGGAATTTTATTTTTCTCAAAACATGTGGGTTTTTGTTTTATTTTGTGCACTGAAGTTATTTAAAGTCAACTAAATTTTCTGCAAAATACCGAAAACAGTTTATGGCAGTAGTTTTTTAATAGTTGCTTTTAAGTAAAATACTACTAATTGAACTCAAGTTTGTTAGTTTAACCGAAATTTTTTGAGTGCTGAAGAAATCATCAGTGTTTTTCTATAAAAAAAAGAGTCTTCTGAGAGTTATTTCTAAAAGAAAAAAAAAAAATTGTACTGATTTGAGTTTAGAAAAAAATGGTCAGCCTAGACATATACCATAATTTTGACAATAAAACTGTCCAAAGAATCTTTAAAAAATTTAAAATGCCCATTTTTCCCCTCCCCTTTAATAGTTTAAATGTATTTTTCTTCCCCCTTTTCACTATGCAAGTTTCAGTGTTTAAAAGTAAATGGGTTCGGTCGCAATATTGACCCCTCTATGATGCACTATTGGGCCGGTAGCAGCTGATTAAATATTTATAAAAATAAAAAAAAATTGTATATTGATTACCTTAAGAGGAATAGAGGGAACTTGTGAGGCATTCCACACCAAATGTCCAGCGAAAAATTCATGTGTCACATGAATTTCTAATTAGGTTGTATTTATTATTTATTTATCGTATGGCGAAGCATTCTTGTATGCTTTTTTATGGGCTATCGAATAAAAATTTTTATTTAAAAAAATTTTCAGAACCCGTTCTGAAATTTGCCATTAAAAAAAAAATCAATTTATAAAAAATCCGGCCATTTTGGTTTTTTAATTTCTTAAGTATAAATGTTTGTCAATCCAAACAAAAAAATTCAGAGGCGTGTTGTTTTTATACCCTCCACTTAGTGATAGAGGGTAAATATAAGTTTGTCATTCCGTTTGTAACTCATCGATATATCGATCTGGGACCCCATAAAGTATATATATTCATGATGCCCGATCGATTTTAAGACATTCTAGCGATGTCCGTCTGTCCGTCTGTCTGTCTGTCTGTGGAAAATGCTATCA
This sequence comes from Pegoplata infirma, assembly GCA_963921195.1. Lineage (NCBI taxonomy): Eukaryota > Metazoa > Arthropoda > Insecta > Diptera > Anthomyiidae > Pegoplata > Pegoplata infirma. The sequence goes on from OY992540.1 coordinate 124,200,057, forward strand.
CGGACAAAATATTGCACAGAGATGACTGAAACTTAACATATTTATTAGAAGTTCTCCCGAGAAGTTTGGTATTGCATTTGAGCGATATCGGTTCAGCGGTTCAAAAGTTATGAACGAAAATGTAAGCATACCTCAAAAATTTCAGTACATTCAACATAACCTAAAAATACAAAATGCTTTAATTCGTCTTCTGGTTGGCATATGTGAACATAATTGAACATCAAATGGTATTTAAACAAGTACGAACATATTTTTTGTCAAAAAAAGAAAAAAAATCGCGGATTTTTTTTACCAACATTTTTTTTCGCGGAAATTTTTTTTAAAAATAAAAAAAAAATTTTCAAAAGTAATTTCCTTTTAAATAAAGTTTTTTGCAATAATTTTTTTGAAATTGTGGTGGGTATCACTACATTCGGCAAGGCCGAATTTAACTTTTTTACTTGTTTTTTTTTTTTAAACTCATTTTAATACTAAATTTCATTTGTATTTTCTTGTTTCAGCATAGCGGATGAGTAACAAATATTTGCATAAATAATACTCATACGCTTTGTTGAAAGAAGAATATACAAGCAAATTACAACATTCTTATGAAATTTAATATTTAAATGCGATTTTCTCAAAAAAAAAAAAAAAAAAAAAAACGAAAAACACGGGTCTGAAATTTTTGTGTGCATAAGTGAGAGTGTTAAATTCGGATGTGCCGAATCTTCTATACCCTTCAACATGTTTAAGAAAAACAGGGGCGTTGTTTTTTGGGCGTGCGGGCGATTTTCATCTGTGGGAGAAAACCTTCCTGAATCCAACTCTAGGACTTTGAACTTTTTTCTGATATATAAATGTTTCGTTTGCTAAGCATAAGTACAAAAAACTTATAAATCACGCTTTTTAAGAGGTTGGTTTAGTTTTTAAGGGGGGAACTTTTTTCCCCCTGATCCGATTTTTCCCATGTTCGAACTTAACCAGCCCAATAACATAAGACATATTGGTGGCAAGCTTCAGGAGTCTACCTCTTTTACTTTGGGCTGTATCGTGTCTTCCACAGACGGACATACGGACATTGCTAGAATGTTTTAGGATCGATCACTGATCAATAACATATATGAGGCATTCCACACCAAATGTCCAGCGAAAAAAACATGTGTACCGTAAACTTCTGAATGGGTTGTATGGATAGCCCTATATGGAACTAAGAAAATTGCGTGTGTGGTTTTTAAATGGTCAAATATTGGAAAAATGGTCAAATTTGTGGCAAGTTGCCTTGATTAAATATTTATCACATTAAAACGGAATGCACCACAATCTCAAAAATTTACATTCTTATATAGTTTTGTATGGGTTATCGACTAAATTTTTTTTTTTTGATAAATTTTCAGAACTCGTTCTGAAATTTTCTATTATTTAAAAAAGTCAATTTATCAAAAATCCGGCCACTTTTTTTTTTTTTAATTTTTTTCTAAAAGTTTAGATGTTTGTCCATCCACACAAAAAAAATCAGAAACACGTTCTTCGTTTTTTTTCGAGAAAATCGCATTTGAATTTTAAATTTCATAACAATTTTGTAATTTGCTTGTATTTTCTTGGTTCAACAGAGCGTATGAGAAATGTTTATGCACTTAGTATTACTCATTCGCAACGTTAAAACAAGAAAATTCAAGCAAATTACAAAATTGTTATGAAATTTAAAATTCAAATGCGATTTTCTCGAAAAAAAAACGAAGAACGTGTTTCTGAATTTTTTTTGTGTGGATGGACAAACATCTAAACTTAAAAAAAAATAGTGGCTGGATTTTTGATAAATTGACTTTTTTAAAAAATGGAAAATTTCAGCACGGGTTCTTAAAATTAAAAAAAACAAGTGAGAGTGTTAAATTCGGCTGTGCCGAATCTTGTATACCCTCCAACGTTAAAAAAAAAAATTTAAAAAAATTGGTGGGGCGTTTTTTTTGGGGGGGTGCTTGCCGGGGGTCCTTGGGGACACCTTCTCTCTGGTCAAAAATGTTTACAAATTTAATAACTATGCTTTTTGTACAAAAGGTATACAATTTTATCATTACATAAATTATTTGCTAATATCCACGCCCACAAAAGGGGCGGACCAAAAAAATGTAATTTTCAAATCCCCTGGGCCCAAGTCCGTGACTTTGAACTTTTTCAACCATAAAAATGTTTTATTTGATTGATAAAAATACAAAAAAAAACTATAAAAAGTTAACTTTTTCATTGGTTGGTTTACTTCGTCAAGGGGGAACTTTTTCCCCCCTGGTCCGATTTTGCCCATCTCCGAACTTAACCAGCCTATGAACATAAGACATATATTTGCCAAATTTCAGAAGTCTAGCCTTCTTATTTTGGACTGTATCGTGTCTTCCACAGACGGACGGACAGACGGACAGACGGACGGACGGACGGACGGACGGACGGACAGACGGACATCGCTAGAATGTCTTAGAATGGATCACTGATCAATAATATATACACTTTATGGGGTCCTAGATCGATATTTCGATGCGTTACACACGGAATGACAAAGTGAGTATACCCCCATACTGTAGTTGGAGGGTATAAAAAAAAAAAATTTAATCGATAGCCCATACAAAACTATATAAGAATGTAAATTTTTGAGATTGTGGTGCATTCCGTCTTAATGTGATAAATATTTAATCAAGGCAGCTCGCCACAAATTTGACCATTTTTCCATTGTTTGACCACGCCTCCTAAGCCCAGTTTTTGAAAATTTGAAAAAATTTTTGTTATTTTCTTTAACTGTCGAATTATAAATTTTCAACATACCAGATATTTGTTCGCTTTAATTTATTTGAATAGATTAATTCATAAATATACAAAATAATCAGGTTTTACTTTTTTTATTTGTTTGCAACATATTGGAAAACAAAAAAGATGAATTTTGATAATTTTGTCATAAGCTTTCAATTCATTTGTTAAATCAATTATTATTTTGATTGACTATAAATAGAAAATTTATTAAATTTTTTATCAAAATCGAAAAAATGTTTGATTGAAAAAATTTTCAATTAATAACCTACAATTTGATGAGGAAGAATTTCAACAAAAAAATTGATTGACTCCGCGTTTTTGTTGATTGAAATTCGTTTCAAATATTTTCTGTGTGGTTGGAGGGTATAAAAATATTAAAAAAGAAAAAAATAGTGGCCGGATTTTTGATAAATTTACTTTTTTAAAAAAAGTGAAAATTCTGAAAATTTTTCAAAATAAAAGTTTTTAAACGAGGACCCATTAATTTTCCTGCAGGGTGACTAGAATTTTTGATTGAAAATTTTTTGATATTGATAACTATAAAATTTTCTATAGAAAATTGTTTTCTATCGATAATAATTATAATAATAGAATATTCTATAAAAATGTTTTTGTTATCGATAACTATAGCATTGTCTATAAAAATTTGTTGTTATAGATAACTATTAAATTTTGTATAATTTTTTGTTATCGATAACTTTAAAATTTTCTATAGAAAACACTTATGCTATCGATAACTACAGAATTCTCCATAGATTTTTCTTTGTTATCGATAACTATAGAACTTTCTATAGACAATTTTTTGTTATCACTAAATTTATTTTTCTATGGAAAATTTTTTGTAATTGATAACTAGAGAATTTTCTATAAAATTTTGTTGTTATCGGTAACTATAGAATTTTCAATGGAAAATTTTTTGTTATCGATAACTTTTCTGTAGAAATTTTTTTGTTATCGATAATTATAGATTTTTCTATACAAAATTGTTGATATCAATAACTTTAGAATTTTTCTATACAAAATTGTTGATATCAATAACTTTAGAATTTTCTAGAGAAATTTTTTTGTTGTCGATAGCTCTTATGACTTTGCCCATATATATTTTTAAGCAGTGATCGACTCTAAAGCATTCTAGCGATGTCCGTCAGTCTGTAGAGTACACGATAAAGTTTAAAATAAAAGAAATTCGGAAATGGGGAAAATAGGACCAGGAGGAAAAAGTTCGCCTTTGAAGAACTAAACCAACCTCAGAAGAATGCACTTTTAACCAGAATTTTTTGTAATTTTGGTAAGGTTAGGTTGTAAGTGTATGCTAACGTTTTTGTTAAACAAATGAAATAATGTTATGTCAGAAGAAGTTCAAGGTCCTGTATTTGAACCCATGGGAATAAAAAATATGATTTTATTTCGCCCCGCCCCCTTTTGTGGCAGTAGATATTAAATAATAATTTAAATATTGATAAAAGTTTATTATTTTAGTGCAAAAATCATAATAAATATATTTGCTAAATTTTATTGCGAGGGGGAAGGTATCCGCAAATGTCACCTGCTCCTTAGGGTGGAGCAAATATAGCTTTTTTCGAAATTCGAAAAAGGCAAATATAGCTTTTTTCGAATTTCGAAAACATCGGGGTCGGAAAAGTTGCCTTTTGGGGTCGATATTAACCCACAAAAATATTGGAACTGTAGGGCAATGGCTTTGGGTTCCTTTTTTGACTTGAAAATCGGAAAGTCCCGAACAAAGTAAAAAAAAACTTTTTTTTTGCTTAAAATATAAGTTTATATTTAGACAATACTAAAAAAATATTTTTATGGTAAAAAAACATTTTTTTGTGCACTCAAAAAAAAAAAACTGTAATGTTAGCAAAAAAAGCTTGTAAACCCACAAGAAAATTTGCTGATTTTGAACCCACAATTTTTTTGCTAAAGTTAGCAAAAATGTTTTGCTAATAATTAGTTAACTAAATATTTTTTTTTTTTTTGAACTTAGTTTATACACATTTGAGGACCCCATTGGGTTCGGACCCGATAGTTCCAGACCCCGATGGGCCTAGACCTAGTTGGGTTGCTTAAAAATCGTCATAGTTTTTGATCCAAAATTTGTGTCCGTTTCGCTCTAACTTGCTTAGTTTTTGAGATACGTGATTATAGGGGACCACTGGGGTCTTGAGAATTAAAAAACTCGATAACTTCAAAAATATTACTCGGAGAGCTTTTGACTATTTTGCGGTCTTGTTCTACGTGTTGAGAGCTACAAAAACGCTTTTGGACTTTTTGTTGTGTCGGCAATATTTACCGAGATATGAGCATTTAAAAATTTTCGGGAACGCTAACTTTTTTGGATCCAAAGTTAGGGCCCATTAGGGTCCACACATGTGAAGAGGACCGGCGATACTATGGAGATTCTAAGAACTAAAAATGGCCTCCATTTTGCTCTATCTGGCTTAGTTTCCGAGATAGCGCCATTTTAAGTTTTCTGAAAATAAAAAAAAACTTACCATTTTGCTAATATTAGCAAAAAATCTTGTAAAAATGTAGTCAACTCAATTTCAAATTTAGCAAAAGAAATTAGTTCAAAGTTTGTTTAAAATTGCTAATGTGCTAAATGAAGTTTACAAGAATTTTTTGCTAACATGCTAATTTCAACTAAAAATTTGCTAAAAGTTAGCTAACTAGCGTTAGCAAAAAAAAATTAGTAAATCTACTAACGCATTTTTTTGAGTGTGGTCTATTAATTTTTTTTTTTAATATTCTTCAAAAATATCTTTTTTATTTTTTTATTAATTTAAAATGTCGGTAAAAAGGCCAACAACATAATACAAGAATTAAAAATATACATCTTTTAAATATTGAGTTAATATAACGTTATATTTTCAGTTAAAACTAATTAAAAAATATTTTTTTTTTTTTGCAAAACAAGAAACAAAAACAAGTAAGAAAATTATAGTCGGTCAAGACCGACCATATAATACCCTACACCAGAGTTTCCCGGACCATGGGTCCCAAGTTCAAACATGGACTGATTAGATCTATATTTTGTCAAATCTTTAATAAGTGTAAAAAGCAATCACTAATCAAATTTGAGTGGAATAGGCTTCTTTTTGTTGACAATAAATCGCTTCAACTAAATATCGGGCGAAATTTCCACATGGGACCTAAGTCCAAAATGGTCCGATGATAATTAGATTTGATAAGGTTATTAAAGTACGCGTTTAACATACACAAACAGAATTTTAATTAAATATTTTCTATTTTCATGAAAATTGAGAGATTTATGTGAAAATCGGGAAGGTGGTTTGTATGGGGGCTACTAGAAGAACTGGTTCGATTTCTTTAAAATTCGGAATGGTGATTTGTGTGTATAAAACATTAATTCCTGCCAAATTTTGAAAAGATACCTATTAAAATGCGAGGACCTAAAGAGGACCTTTGTATGGGGGCTAGGTCTAAATATGGACCGATTTTTTCCAATTTCAATAGGCTTCGTCCTTGGGCCAAATGAGGCTTAAGTTTTAAATTTCAAGTCAATTGATCGAGAATTGCGACCTGTATCGTGTTTACACCGTTTACATGGACAGACAGACGGACGGACGGACAGACAGACGGACGGACGGACGGACGGACATCGCTAAATCGACTCAAAAAGTGATTCTAAGTCGATCGGTATACTTAAAAGTGGGTCTAGGACCAATATTTCGGGTAGTTACAAACATCAGCACAAACTCATTATACCCTGTACCACAGTGTGGTGTAGGGTATAAAAATTACAGACCAACAAAATAAATTCTTTACCATAAAAACACTTTTTTGGTAAAGCTAAGTACTCTGTTTCTTGCAGTGAAAATTTGACTTAAACTTTAAACGCCTCAAATCGCAATAAAATATTTAAAAATCAACAACTTTTGACAATTATAAGAAAGAAACGATCATAACAAAACTGAAATGTCACTTTTTCACGACAATTTAAATTGTCTTGTATAATAAAAATGCGTGAAAACTTTTTTTACAATTTCCCTATAATTCCTCGCGTTGCCAAAATTTATTTTTTTTATATGGAGTTTGACAGATTTTTTCCCGTGAAATCGAACAGAGTACTTAGCTTAATGTCCAAATAGCACAAACTAATATTTTAAACAAAAAAAAGTTCGAACATTTTTTTTTTTTCACTTTGTTCGGAACTTTTCGATTTTCAAGTCAAAAAAGGAACCCAAAGCCATTGCCCTACAGTTCCAATATTTTTGTGGGTTAATATCGACCCCAAAAGGCAACTTTTCCGACCCCGATGTTTTCGAAATTCGAAAAAAGCTATATTTGCTCCACCCTACTGCTCCTGGATGATCTCAAATATCAAGTTTCTAGTACCGTTTTTCAAGAAATAGAACAAAAATACGATTTGTTAACCCTATTAAAATCGAAATCTCAAAAAGGTAATTTTGTTTGTGACTTTTCCTTGGCAAATTTAACAATTAAAGTTTCTAGAAATATTGTTTCAGGACATGGAAAAATTACCAATGTACACTTTTTTCGCCTTAAAATCACAATTTCCATAAAATACTTTTCTCTTGTTGCCAACAGTATCGCTAAACTTTTTTGGATCGAGTGTTTATTGTTTCCCCTATAGAAGTAAGTACAAATCTTCAAAAATCTTATTTGGTAATTATCACACCTTCCCCGTGCTAACTGTTAAACAAACTTACATACTATATAAACATTTACTTTACTTAGGGTTAAGGCATTGAAATGACGACAAATTAAAAAAAAAAAAAAAAAAAACAATTTTTGCTTAGACTTAAGGAAACACCGCTAATGGGGAATGTCAAGAATTTGAATAAATTAAATTTATTTAATGTGTTTGAATTTAATAACAATAACACTGTGCAACAAATTTTGGGTCATCGCATTGAGCCTCAATGTCTTCAACGCCATATGAAAGTAGACCATCAAGTGGACAAAATCACCAAAGGGTTTTGCAAAGTCAGTTCAGATTTCTTTTTTATAGCCCACTGAAGTTTTTATTTTTTTATCAAAGGCGCTTGGAAACCGTCAAAAATACTATAATAAGAACACATCTGAGCTTCAAAATATGATTCGATGTCTTCAGTGAAATTTTATGGCGGTTCTTTTCTTGGAAGATTTTAAGCCTCTAACTGCCATTTTAAGGGGTCATTTTAGTCCTTTTTCAAAAACTAAACACAGAAGTCTAATAAAAAGCCATTTAGAGGGTTAAAATGTTCTACAAATATTTTCCTCATAAAATTTCACTAGGGGTTGTCAAATGTTCGAAGTTTGTACGACATCCGCAAAATGCTTAAAAAGGGTCAAGTATAAATAATCAATGATTGTTATTTTTTTTTACCAAAGCAGTGTTACAAAATATCGACAAAAAACAGTGCAAATATACTTTTGAACTAAAAATGATGTTCTGATGTGTTTTATAAAATTTTATGATGATTCTTTTCTTTGACCAAATTAATCCTCTAGCTCCCGTTTTAAAGGGTCATTTTTGTCCTTTTTTAAAAGAAATACAAAAAAGTCTATAAAAAAAGGCAGTTAGAGGGTTAAAATGTTTTACAAATATTTTCTGCATCAAATTTTACTAGGGCACGTCTAAGACAGAAAGTTCGTCCAGCATATAGAAAATGCTGAAACATTTTAAAGTATTCAAATTTTTTATTTTTATTTTTTTGGGCCGAAATATAAAAAAAAAAAAACAAGTAAAAAAGGTAAATTCGACTTTGTCGAATGTATTGATACCCTCCACAATGTAAAAAATTTTATTTGCAAAAAAAATAACAAAAAAAAAAAAAATCGGCTAAAAAAATTTTTTGTTAAAAAAAATTTCGACGAAAATGTTTTTTTTTTGTAAAAAAATATGTTTGTACTTGTTTAAATACTATTCGGTGATCAATTCTGTTCACATGTTTCAACCAGCAGCCGAATTAAAGCATTTTGTATTTTTAGGTTATGTTGAATGTACCACAATTTTCGAGGTGTTCTTACATTTTCGTTCATACCGCAAAACCGCAAAACCGATTTCGCTCAAATGCAATACCAAACTGCTTAGGGCAACAACAAAAAAATTTTTTTGTTTTTTTTTTTTTGCAAATAAATTTTTGAATTATAGTTTTTGATTTTTTTTTTTTTTGTATAAATAAGATTTTCGCGAGTGTTACTCAACGTGAGTGTGAGTGAAGCTTCCGGGAGTGTGATTTGTTTTAAATTTACTCACGTGATTGTGAGTGAGTGCGAGTAGAAAAAATATGCTCGTGAGTGAGTGTGCGTGATTCAAAAATTTCTGTCGTGAGCGTGAGTGAGTGTGAGTCAAAAATCACTCACGCGCCCATCTCTACATTCGACAAAGTAGAATTTAACTTTTTTACTTGTTTTTTTTTTATATTTCGGTCCAAAAAAATGTAAAAAAAAAAAATTGAATATATTATACTTTAAAATGTTTAAGCATTTTCTATATGCTGGACAAACTTTCTGTCTTAGACGTGCCCTAGTAAAATTTGGTGCAGAAAATATTTGTAAAACATTTTAACCCTCTAACTGCCTTTTTTATAGACTTTTTTGTATTTCTTTTAAAAAAGGACAAAAATGACCCTTTAAAACGGGAGCTAGAGGGTTAATTTATTCAAAGAAAAGAATCATCATAAAATTTTATAAAACACATCAGAACATCATTTTTAGTTCAAAAGTATATTTGCATTGTTTTTTGTCGATATTTTGTAACACGGCTTTGGTAAAAAAAAATAACAAACATTGATTATTTATACTTGACCCTTTTTAAGCATTTTGCTGATGTCGCACAAACTTTGAACATTTGACAACCCCTAGTGAAATTTTATGAGGAAAATATTTGTAGAACATTTTAACCCTCTAAATGGACGTTTTATTAGACTTCTGTGTTTAGTTTTTGAAAAAGGACTAAAATGACCCCTTAAAATGGCAGTTAGAGGGTTAAAATGTTCTAAGAAAAGAACCGCCATAAAATTTCACTGAAGACATCAAATCATATTTCTAAGCTCAGATGTGTTCTTATTATAGTATTTTTGACGTTTTCCAGGCGCCTTTGATAAAAAAATAAAAACTTCAGTGGGCTATAAAAAAGAAATCCGAACTGACTTTGCAAAACCCTTTGGTGATTTTGTCCATTTGATGGTCAACTTTCATATGGCGTTGAAGCCATTGAGGCTCATTTTTCTTGTTGCACAGTGTAATAAGAAAAAAGTGTGTGCGACAAATACATTCCTCTTAAACAAAACAAAATACTAGGTTTAACTCTCGGAAATACATATCGTTTGATACTTTTGTTTTTTGTTTGTAGGTTTTTCTGTAGGATAAACAAAAAAAATAAAGGAAAGAAAAATTGTAGCCCCATTATTTGTTTGTTTGACTTGAAATGAAAGAATGTTGCTCTTAAAAAATACACTATAAAACATTTCAATATTATTTTTTTTTTGCCAGAAACAAACAAAAAACTGAAAACTGTCAACCAAAGTAAAACTAAAGAATTCAAATATTTTATGTAATTTAATGTGGTTTAATATTAAATTTGACTTTTACGATATGCTACAAGAGAAAATGGTTTAATAACACTGTGCAACAGAAATAAATGTCTTCAATGAGACATAAAAATACTACTTATAATAAAACTAATAAAACAGGCTAACAGTACACCAAAACCCTTTAAGGGTTTTAAAAACTTAGCTTTTTATGGCCCACTGAAGCTTTTATTTTTTTTTCAAAGGCGTTTGGAATATTCAAAAACAATAACACTGCGGAACAGCAAAAAAAAAATACAAGAGTCACGACCATCATTTTTACATGCGTTGGACTAGCTGATTTAAATGCCGTTCTCCGTTTTTCCATGCATGGTACAGTTTTCTTGCAAAATGTCATTTAAGATTGGCTGATTTTCAGCTGGTTGATTTTCACCAAAGCATAGTGGGAGAAAATTAATTTCGAAATTAATTTCCCATTCAGTACATACTAGACTAACAAGAGAGTATCCCTGGTGGCACCCTCAGATCTTCACAAAATTTGGATATGTTGTTCAGAACGAAAATTAATTCGAAACGTATTTGTTTTAAGCGGCCCAAACTCATTTTAAGGGGGATCGATTTGTATGGGGGGAATTTGACCTTTTTTAGTTTTTTTACGATTTACGCCTATTAAACCTTTTTTTGTTCGAAAATTTAATTTTCATAAAGTTCAACATTACGTATGAGCAACATATAATGTATACGATTTAAAATGTTACTCATATGCAGCTGATAAAACACAGTTACGAACCCCAAATTAGTTGATCAAATATACAATTAACAAAATTTAGACATATGTAGAATTTCACATATTTTAATTATATCATTTCAAATGTATTCTTGCCATCTAACTGTACACTCAAAATATTTTGTAGGCAAAAACAAAAGAAAAACACACTTAAAACAAGTGAATAAACAATTGAAAACCATCCCAGTAATTATTCATTTATTTTAACAAACAGCAACATTTATTTTTTACTGTTGACAAAATTTTCTAAAATAAATAACATTAAACATTAAAAAATTACGGTTTTTTTACTCTTTTTTACTAACATATTCGAAAAAAATAACGTACGAAAACATTAAAAATTAATGATAGTTCTGTTATTTTTACCAACAAATTCCAAAAAAATAACCTACGAAAACATTAAAAATTAATGATTTCGTAGGTTATTTTATACAATTTTCTATTGAAATATTTTTTTAAAAATTTTTAATAAAATTTTGGGGAATCGATCCCGCAACCAACTACATTCTGGCCAGACACTCTACCCATCGTGCCAAAGTCACTTAATACAAACATGTTTTTATATTTCTATAAATAATTTTTTGATTTTTTTTTTTCTACAAAAAAATTGCTGACTTGTGTAGGTAAAAACTAATGATATTTCATTAAAAAATACCAACAATTAAAAAAAAAAAATGACTTACACAAATCATTAAAAATTTAAAGAATAATCAGTAGTTTTTACTTACAGAACAAAAATAAATGACTTTAAAGATTAAATGTTAATGAAAGTCTTTATTTTTTAGTGTGTTATTTTTGAAACAAAGAAGTCATTAATAAAAACTGAACATCAAACAAATGTTTTTGCTTTTAAAAACGACTAAACGGAAAACTTTTTAAATAAACTACAAACAGTTAATGACATAATTTTTTGAGTGTACTGTAAATCGCAGTATTCATATAATTTTACTCAAATGATACCTATGGGGTATATATTGCTTGTGTGCAATTCAGTGGAGTGAAAAGGTTAACCAATTGAATGAAATGATTGATAATGGAAAAATATTCAATCGAAAAAAAATATATTATTTTAACAACTTTGTAATTTTTGATTTGAATGATAAATATAAACATAAAAGGAGTTTAAAGGCTCATGCTAAATTTTACAACAATTTTAGTTTGGTCCAAAAATGGTGTTTGGGCGGAATTTCGTAGTCTTATCAATAAAAAACAGAAACATCACAAAATAATCTATTATGACAATATTATAAATAGAAATATTTTTGGGCCTCGAGCTAGAATAATACTCTCATCGAATATATGTATTACAAAATATTCATAAAATCCAGGCGCCCCAGTAGGCTAGTTGGTAGAGCGTGCTAGCCTATGAGTCTGGGGGTCGTGGGTTCGATTCCCACCACAAGCCTTGGTCTGTTTTGCTACAACCAAACGAAGGTCATTGTTACCAGTTCTCGGTTTAGTATATGATTTGTAATTATATGGTAACTATTAATAAAAAATAAAAAAAACTATATAAAATCCAGAGCAGTGAAAAAGCCTGAAGAAATCGTAAATATATAAATACAAAATTATGCACATTAAGATAAATAAGGAAGATATCAGGGAAATTTAGAAAAATATGTAGCAAAAATCTAGAAAAATCCTAGAAATCTAATGGTGTTTGCTTTTCTGAACAATTTTCAAGAAACGATTTGTAAAGTTTGTTTGTTTTAATTTTAATGTGACCTCGAGCTGGAATAAACTTTCTCAATATAATTTATAGATCAAACAATAAATATTTACACTCAAAATAATAACTCTGTTAAATTACAGAAAAATTCTGTTAATTTAACAGAGTACACCATACTTTTCCAGCTAACAACATTTCTTGGTAATTTTACTAAAAAACTCTGTAAAATGATTTTGACAAAAAAAAACTGTTAATTTACAGAGTTTATAGTGAAATATTTGTTAAATATGAAAGCTTTTTGATAGAGAAAACTCTGTAATTTTACTTTAAAACTCTGTAAAATGATTTGGACAAAAAAATTGTTAATTTACAGAGTTTCTAGTAAAGTATTGGTAAATAAACCACCATTTAGCAAAGAAAACTACACTCAAAATAATAACTCTGTTAAATTACAGAAAAACTCTGCTAATTTAACAGAGTACACAATACTTTTCAAGCTAGCAACATTTCTTGGTAGTTTTACTATAAAACTCTGTAAAATGATTTTGACAAAAACAAAATTTTAATTTACAGAGATTCTAATAAAATATTTAGCAAAAAAAAACTCTGTAAATTTGCATATATTTCTAAAATGCATTTGATGCAACCAAAATTTTGCAGAAAAAAACTTTGTAAATTTACAGAGTTTAGTAAAATACATTTTATTTTGTAAATTTTTTATAAGTTTTTTGAAAAATTTTTATTCGTACTTTTTAACCATTTTCTCAAAAAAAAAATCAGATAAAATTTTGGTTTTTTATAGAAAACTCTGTTTTTAACTATGAAATTAAGATTACATAGAAATAAGTAAAAATACAGATAAAACTTAGTTTTTTTGTTATAAAAAATACAGAGTATTTCGCTTAAATCTGTATTTTAGTAGAAAACTCTGTTAATTATCTGTAAAATTAAGATTAAAAAGTAAAAAGTAATATAACAGATAAAACTTTGTTTTTTTTTTGGTTAGAATAAAATACAAAGTATTTTCTTTAAATCTGTATTTTTTACAGAGTATTTAGAAGATTACAAAGTAAAAAGTAATATAACAGATGAAACTTTGTTTTTTTGTCAGAATAAAATACAAAGTATTTTCTTTATATCTGTATTTCGACAGAAAACTCTGTCAAATATCTGTTAAATTGAGATTACAGTCATTTTACAGAGTATTTTACAGAGTTATTATTTTGAGTGTATTATTAATTTAAAAATTAAAACAGAATTTAAATTAAAGGACAGCACACATCTCCCTCTATTCATATTATGAATATGAAGGATTTCAACGAAAACAGTGAACATCTTGCTCGCGTAAGAAATCTACTGTATGTATGTAGTATGTAAAAATGGTATGTAACACATATCGTTATACGATGGTATGTTTGATTTTAAATGGAGATAGTATTGTTTGGCATTTAGTTTTAAATTTATAGCTGTTTTATGTTGTGTATTTAGTACATAAATTCTCAATATGTCTATTTATATACGAATATAAGACTTTCAGCCTTACCACATAATAATAAAATAAATTTAAAATCGACTTTTAATTTTATTTCCATACAAATTGTTTTTTTTTTTTTTTAAATCGACTTTCAAAAAATATATAGAACATTTCAAATTTCAAATATAACTTTTGTTAAAATAGACTTTTTATAATTGGTTTGGTTTTTACCTCAAGCTAATCAGGCCTATTTTTATTTTATTTTTCTATGGTTTATGTTTTGTCAATTTGATAAATACTCTTGACAATGAAATTTGACAAATTCCGAAACACGTGTCGAGTAAGTCTTGCAAAATGAACATACCAATCAATTTAAAACAAACTACTTTATAAATAGTTTCTTGAAAATTGTTACTTTGACAATATAATCGTAATAATTAGTAAAGAAACGTGACTTCGAGCTAGAGTAATCTTTGGGGGGGGGGGGGGGTTGGGAAAATAAAGCCATAGGCAATAAGGCCATCTGGCCTTATTTCCCAAAGAGTTGAGATATATGGCCTTATTTCCCAAGGAGTTGAGAAATAAGGCCATATGGCGTTATTACCAACCACTGTTGGAAATAAAGCCATATATGGCTTTGTTACACATTTGAATATTTTTTTAAAAATGTTCATCATTATTTTGCGGAGAGTGTGTGCTTGAGCGATATGACATTTACGGTTTTGGGCGATAAGACCTTGGACGCTATGTCCGTACGCCATTTCAAACTCCATAAATTAATTTAGCGGCTTCGCTAAATATTTTTTTTTTTTTTTGAGGAGCAGGATTAACGGGGAAATATATTTCCACATTTTCAACTGATATGGCTTTATTTCCACTTTTCTTGCAAAATCAATATGACTTTATTCAATCGTGTTTATAATAAAGCCATATGGCCTTATTTCCCATTGAATTGAGAAATAAGGCCATATGGCCTTATTGCCTATGGCTTTATTTCAGCCCCCCTAATCTTTCTTAATAGAATTTATAGGTCGAATAATAAATAATTTTTATTAATTTAAAAATTAAAACAGATTTTTTTTTTAATTGTTTAAACTAAAAAAAAAATGCAAAAATTAAACAAATTTTGTCGATTTTATATTAAAATCTATTTTTTTTAATTATTAAATTATTTAAAAAAACATAATTAAATAAAAAACAAATAAGAAAGTTATAGTCGATCAAGACCGACCATATGATACCCTACACCAGTGTTTTCCGGAAAATGGGTCCCAAGTCCAAACATGGACCGATTGTATCTGTCTTTTGTTAGATCTTTATTTAGTGCAGAAAACACACACAGATCAAATTTTAGTGGAATTGGTTTATTTTTTGTCAATAAACCAATTTAACTGAATATAGGTCGAAATTTTTATATGGGGGACTAAGTCCAAAAATGATCCAATTATAATCCGATTTGATTTGGTTACTGAAGTACACGTTTAACACCTAAAAATAAAATTTTTATCAAACATTTCCATTTTTATGAATTTTGAGGGAATTATGTGAATATCGGGAAGGTGGTTTGTATGGGGACTACCAGAAGGACTGACCCGATTCCTTTGAAATTTGGAATGGTGATTTGTGCATATAAAATTTGATTACCTGCTGAATTTAAATGCGATATCTATTTTAATACCGTTATAAGAGCCATTTAAGCCAAATCCAAAAGGGCCGTTTGTATGGGGGCTAGGTCTTAACATGGACCGTTTTTCTCCAATTTCAATGGGCTTCGTCTTTGGACGAAAAGATGCTTAAGTTTCAAATTTCAATTTTCAGATCAAATTTTAGTGGAATTGGTTTATTTTTTTTGTCAATAAACCAATTTAACTGAATATAGGTCGAAATTTTTATATGGGGGACTAAGTCCAAAAATGATCCAATTATATTCCGATTTGATTTGGTTACTGAAGTACACGTTTAACACCTAAAAATAAAATTTCTATCAAACATTTCCATTTTTATGAATTTTGAGGGAATTATGTGAATACACTCAAAGAATTATGTAGGTAAATTCCAGTGAATATTCACTTAAAACAAATGAAATTTTATTTAAAAACCATTCCACTGTTTTTTCATTTAAAATAAAAACACATTACAGTCAATTTTAAATGTTTATTTAATGACTTACCAAAACATTAAAAAACTAGTGAATATTCAGTTATTTTGTATTGAAAAACAGTAAAACTATAGAAGAAATTTTTTACTGCCGAAATTAAATGTAACAGAAAATTCGTTTTTAATACAGTAAATTATTTTTTTTAAACTACAGAAACAGTAAAAAAATTAAATCCTTTATAAAATAAGTGATTTTTCTTTTAAAATGACTTTACTGATTACTTTTTAAAATAACCTACAAACAGTTAATGACATAATTTTCTTAGTGTATCGGGAAGGTGGTTTGTATGGGGACTACCAGAAGGACTGACCCGATTCCTTTGAAATTTGGAATGGTGATTTGTGCATATAAAATTTGATTACCTGCTGAATTTAAATGCGATATCTATTTTAATGCCGTTATAAGAGCCATTTAAGCCAAATCCAAAAGGGGCGTTTGTATGGGGGCTAGGTCTTAACATGGACCGTTTTTCTCCAATTTCAATGGGCTTCGTCTTTGGACCAAAAGATGCTTAAGTTTCAAATTTCAAGTCTATTGATGAAAAATTGCGACCTGTATCGTGCTTAAACCGATAGATGGACAGACGGACTGACGGACAGACGGACGGACATCGCTAAATCGACTCAAAAAGTAATTCTGAGTCGATCGATATACTTAAAGGTAGGTCTAGGACCAATATTTCGGGTAGTTACAAATATCAGCACAAAGTCATTATACCCTGTACCACAGAGTGGTGTAGGGTATAATAATACCCAAGCAAAATTTGGCATTACCAGTAATGGGTATTGTAATCCGAAGCAACTGTTAATAAGTAGTTACTTATGGAATGAAACACTAGTTATTTTAACAAGGGCGTGAGACAAAAATAATTAGTGAAGAGTATGTAGTTAAATAAGTAGTTACTGACTCGGATTACTAATAAGGAGTAAAAACTCA
Source organism: Pegoplata infirma (assembly GCA_963921195.1). Lineage (NCBI taxonomy): Eukaryota > Metazoa > Arthropoda > Insecta > Diptera > Anthomyiidae > Pegoplata > Pegoplata infirma. The sequence continues at coordinate 124,217,361 of OY992540.1, forward strand.
TTACCAATAAGAAGTAAAATAATTAGTTTATTAAAACATTTAAAATTTAACTTGTTTTTACTAAAACTTAAAAATTGCGTAATTTTTATTAAGTTTTTAAGTAATTTTTAAGTTAATTGAATTGTAAAGGTTAAAAACTGCAAGTGCAAGAAGATATAATTACTTAGAGGTGCTTTTATAACATATTACTGAGAAATAGTTACTTTTGGGCTTAAAATAATGTTAATGGTAATGGGTACTCATTATAAATAATGTACTTGGTAATGATTACTTTTCACAACTCATTACCATGTTTTTGCTGGGACGTAACTGAAAATATGTGATTTGGGATATGGGATTTTAACCCTGGGCCACCTACGTCAAATGCCACGACACATCCTCTGCACTACAACAGCAGTTAATTCGAATTTTGCTACTTTGCTACATAAGAGAATAACAGGGCAGTTTTTCTCCCCGTCATTTGATTAAAGGGTGGCAAATGTACCTTATTTACATCACGGGAAGGCAATATTTTCAGAAAAGAACATTTTATTTCTTCAAAAGTGTGCATTTTTTTTTTTTTTGATAAGAACACAAAACATGCAAAAAACACAAAAAATGTTACAAAAAGTCAGATTTTTTTGCTAGAAAAGAAAATGCCATAACTAAAAAAAATTTTAAAAATAAAAATTTATCTATTCAGAAAAAATAAATACGAGAAATTCAGAAAAAAAAAATTAAAAAAATCAGACTTAATCAGGAAAGTGCAGGTGTAATTAGTAAAACTAAGAAAAATTATGACAAATTAATAAAAAAAAATTAAATGTTTCATGTGCCGACAGATAAACTGATACGGACGAACACCGACAGTACGCCTTTAAGTCTACGGAATATTTATACAACTTATGGGGTCCTAGATCGATATTTCAATATTTTATATACATAATGAAAAACTTTATTACAAAGTTAAGTACATAAAAACTATTTGAAATTATAATACTGTGCAAAATACTACGAAAGTTGGTTAAAAAAAAGGTGTGTACTTTTGTTCACATGTATTTGTTATAGAATTTTATGATAATATGCGTGAGTGTAGTAGTAGTTTTTTTTTTTTTGTTCGTAATTTTTGCACAATACACACCCAATACTTTTCTGAATATTTGTGAACAAATTTATGTTAAAAGTTTTTATACAAGTATTAAACAAAATAACACATATTATATTAGGGTGGAGAGATCTACAAGATGATTGTAAGACCGATCATGACGTACGCTGCCATAGTCTTGTGGCCGAAGACTATGCAGGGGGATGCCACCGTAAGACTAGGCAAGGTACAGCGTCTGGCCTGCACTCTAATCACGGGTGCTATGAGAACCTGCCCAACTTTGGCCCAAGAAGCCATTTTGGGTCTCACACCTCTCGACATATTTATTAGATCTACGGCAACTATGGCTGCGCGTAGAATGAATATCGATTACTCTGACCCTCGCAACTTGAGCGGTCACTCCAATATTCTTTCTTCAATAGGAATTAGGGAAAACCTAGATATGCCGACGGATAGAATAAACACTGTGCTTCGCTTTGGAAGGAAATTTGAGATCGTGATACCGAGTAGACCAGAGTGGGATGAAGGTGGTCCATATGTGGATACTAGAAGCCTAAAGTGGTATACTGACGGATCCAAAATGTCCTCTGGAGTTGGCGCTGGTGTCTACGGTCCAAACACGCGGATCTTTGAACCAATGGGTAGGTGGCCTACAGTTTTTCAGGCTGAAATTCAGGCTATTACAATATGCGCTAGAGTTAATATTGCAAAGGGTATGAAGGGTACTCATATTTGAATCTTCTCTGATAGCCAGGCAGCACCTCAAGCGCTGTCTTCTTGGGAATTTAAATCCAAAATGACACTGGAATGTTTTGATACCCTTCAGCAGCTGGCCGGGAGAAACAACATTATTCTATTTTGGATCCCTGGTCATAGAGGTTTTGAGGGTAATGAGATAGCGGATGAGCTTGCTACTCCTATGACCGGACCCGAACCCTATTGTGGGGTAAACTGGTCCACCTTCTCGAACATGATTAGGGGTTTGGAAAGAACCGACTTCTTAAGCTTGTGGGAAAATTCAGGAGGTCTACGACAATCCAAAGCACTAATCGCTCCATTATCATATGGAAGTATACTTAATCACACTCACATAAAAAATCGGTTGGACTGAGGTTGCCACAACCGCAATACGGTTGTCGTAACCGGCTTGCGGTTGTCCCAACTGTTAGCGGTTGCAGCAACCGTAAATTGAGGTTGTTATTACTTTTTTAAAATATTTTTGTGCCAGTTGCCACAAAAAGTTGCTACAACTGCAAACCCCGGTTGTAGCAACCGTAAATAACGGCATTTGCCGGTTGCCACAAACTCATATTGTCGGTTCCCTCAGCTGATAATTTAAAAAAACAAAACTTCAAAAAAATGTATTTTGTCATAAAATAAAAAAAAATTTAAGGAGAACTTTTATTTATTAAAATTTTTTTCGTGAAATTTAGAAAAAAACAGAAATAAAGGAACATGTTGTGGTGTCAAATACATAAAATGACTGGAGGAAATACGTATCTTCTCCGCATAAGGTATGTAAGAACATAATCTATAATCTTAAACTCAAAGCATGAGATTATCATGTTTTTTTTTTTTGTTAAACCCCCAGCAAAATTCAGAATACGGATAAAAAATTTACTCAATGTGAAGTTCAATGTCCTCAAGTTCGAAATCTTCAAAATCTCCTCTAAAAATTCATCACGGCCGTCAATGAATAAAGTTATTTCCTTTGGAACAAATTTCTCAAAATCCAAAACCCCTTTTGTAAGATAAATGTTAAAAAAAAACTTTCAATTATTATGACTAAGAATCCGAGATCTTTTTCTATAGAAAACAGACTCATAATCTCGAACTTTTTCTGTAGAAAACTGTCTTAGAAACTGAGACTTTTTTCATAGAAAAACTGTCTCAGAATCTGAGACATTTTCTATAAAAAAACTGTCTCAGAATCTGAGACTTTTTCTATAGAAAAACTGTCTCAGAATCTGAGACTTTTTCTATAGAAAAACTGTCTCAGAATCTGAGACTTTTTCTATAGAAAAACTGTCTCAGAATCTGAGACTTTTTCTATAGAAAAACTGTCTCAGAATCTGAGACTTTTTCTATAGAAAAACTGTCTCAGAATCTGAGACTTTTTCTATAGAAAAACTGTCTCAGAATCTGAGACTTTTTCTATAGAAAAACTGTCTCAGAATCTGAGACTTTTTCTATAGAAAAACTGTCTCAGAATCTGAGACTTTTTCTATAGAAAAACTGTCTCAGAATCTGAGACTTTTTCTATAGAAAAACTGTCTCAGAATCTGAGACTTTTTCTATAGAAAAACTGTCTCAGAATCTGAGACTTTTTCTAGAATAAAACTGTCTCAGAATCTGAGACTTTTTCTATAGAAAAACTGTCTCAGAATCTGAGACCTTTTCTATAGAAAAACTTTCTCAGAATCTGAGACTTTTTCTATAAAAAAACTGTCTCAGAATCTGAGACTTTTTCTATAAAAAAACTGTCTCAGAATCTGAGACTTTTTCTATAAAAAAAACTCTCAGAATCTGAGACTTTTTCTATAGAAAAAATGTCTCAGAATCTGAGACTTTTTCTATAGAAAAACTGTCTCAGAATCTGAGACCTTTTCTATAGAAAAACTTTCTTAGAATCTCAGACTTTTTCTATAAAAAAACTGTCTCACAATCTGAGACTTTTTCTATAGAAAAACTGTCTTAGAATCTGAGACTTTTTCTATAGAAAAACTGTCTCAGAATCTGAGACTTTTTCTATAGAAAAACTGTCTCAGAATCTGAGACTTTTTCTATAGAAAAACTGTCTCAGAATCTGAGACTTTTTCTATAGAAAAACTGTCTCAGAATCTGAGACTTTTTCTATAGAAAAACTGTCTCAGAATCTGAGACTTTTTCTATAGAAAAACTGTCTCAGAATCTGAGACTTTTTCTATAGAAAAACTGTCTCAGAATCTGAGACTTTTTCTATAGAAAAACTGTCTCAGAATCTGAGACCTTTTCTATAGAAAAACTTTCTCAGAATCTGAGACTTTTTCTATAAAAAAACTGTCTCAGAATCTGAGACTTTTTCTATAAAAAAACTGTCTCAGAATCTGAGACTTTTTCTATAAAAAAACTGTCTCAGAATCTGAGACTTTTTCTATAGAAAAAATGTCTCAGAATCTGAGACTTTTTCTATAGAAAAACTGTCTCAGAATCTGAGACCTTTTCTATAGAAAAACTTTCTTAGAATCTCAGACTTTTTCTATAAAAAAACTGTCTCACAATCTGAGACTTTTTCTATAGAAAAACTGTCTTAGAATCTGAGACTTTTTCTATAGAAAAACTGTCTCAGAATCTGAGACTTTTTCTATAGAAAAACTGTCTCAGAATCTGAGACTTTTTCTATAGAAAAACTGTCTCATAATCTGAGACTTTTTCTATAGAAAAACTGTCTCAGAATCTGAGACTTTTTCTATAGAAAAACTGTCTTAGAATCTGAGACTTTTTCTATAGAAAAACTGTCTCTGAGTATGTCTCAGAATCTGAGACTTTTACTACAGAAAAACTGTCTTACAACCTGAGACTTTTTCTATAGAAAAAATGTCTCAGAATCTGAGACTTTTTCTATAGAAAAAATGTCTCAGAATCTGAGACTTTTTCTATAGAAAAAATGTCTCAGAATCTGAGACTTTTTCTATAGAAAAAATGTCTCAGAATCTAAGACTTTTTATATAGAAAAAATGTCTCAGAATCTGAGACTTTTTCTATAGAAAAAATGTCTCAGAATCTGAGACTTTTTCTATAGAAAAAATGTCTCAGAATCTGAGACTTTTTCAATAGAAAAAATGCCTCAGAATCTGAGACTTTTTCTATAGAAAAAATGCCTCAGAATCTGAGACTTTTTCTATAGAAAAAATGCCTCAGAATCTGAGACTTTTTCTATAGAAAAAGTCTCAGATTTTGAGGAGAATAATTCGTTGTATGGGATCTTAATCATACGTATTAATATAACTTTAAAATGTAGCATTTATTAAATATTTTAAGTATTTAGACGTTTAAATTACTATATTTTTTTAAAAACAATAAAAAAAACAAAAAAAAAAATTAAAAAACGTGTTTTTTAGTTGGGATTTCTTTGTAATTTGGTATAATATTGAAAATTTATTAAACACAGCTACGGTTGGGACAACCGGCAATACGGTCGCCATAACCGGCAAATGCCGTTATTTGAGGCTGCTGCAACCGGCATTTGTCGGTTGCCACAACTGTAAATTGTCGGTTGCTACAACCGTATATTTACCGGTTGCCGCAACCTCAATCTGAGGTTGGAACCTTTTACGGTTGAGACAACCGTATTTTGCTGTGAGTGCACACCAAAAGTGACATTAGGTTACTGACAGGTTTTCTCACCGGGCATTATAAGGTAAATTATCACTTGCATAATTTAAACCTTTGTGCATCGTCTCTGTGTCGATTTTGTCTTGAGGAAGTGGAGACAACGCAACACATATTATGTGAATGCATCGCAATATGTAGGATCAGAAGACGGTTCTTAGACAAGGAATTGCTTAATTCTGAGGATATAAGTCTAGCTTCTCCATCCTCTGTTATAATGTTCATTAGGAACATTGAAAAGAGTTTGAATTAGATTAATGGATCTTGGCACAAAAGACCCATAAGGGTCGCAGTGCCGGCCTGTAGGGCTAAATCACCCCTTGAATAATAATAATAATAGGGTGGAGAGATAAACAAAAAGACTTAATTCGTATGTAAGTAGACATAATGAGAATTTATGTACTAAACTTTACTAATAGTTTCATAAAAATTGTAACTTTGAAAATATCATCGTAATGATTAGAAAAAAAATATGACCTTGAGCTAGAGAAGAATCTTACCCAAAATAGAATTTTAAAGGTGGAATAATAAATAATTTTTATTAATTTAAACATTAAAACAGAAATTAATCAAATGGATGGCAAGAATTACCTTCTATTCATATTATGAATAAGAGGGAATACAACAAATGCAGTGAACATCTTGCTCGCTTAAGAGACCTACTGTTAGTATGTGTATGATAGTCTGTTAAACAGTCTTTATATACGAAGGTATGTTTGAATTAAATGGAGATGTTCTGGTCAGACATTTATTTTGAAATTTAGAACTGTATTATGTTGTGTATTTAGTACATAAATTCTCATTATGTCTACTTACATACTTTATTTTTTACCAAAAACGATTGTCCAGTTTAGCTTAACACTCTTGGCAAAGGAATCTAACGAATTCCGAAACACGTGTTTAGTAAGTCTTGTAAAATGACCAAACCAATCAATTTAAATCGAACAACTTTATAAATTTCTTGAAAATTGTTACTTTGACAATATCATCGTAATGATTAGTAAAAGAAATATGATCTTGAGCTAGAATAATCTTTCTCAAAATAAAATTTTAAAGGTCGATTCACAAAAAATTTTATTAATATAAAAATTAAAAGAGAATTTAAAAAAAAATTATTTTTTTTTCACTTTGTTCGGAGCTTCTTAATTTTCAAGTCAAAAATTAACCCGAACATGTTGCTCCAGAGGTGAAATATTTATGTGTGTTAATATTGACCGTAAAACGCAGCTGTTCCGACCCGACTCTAAGGGAAATTGAAAAATACGGAAAATCTCTTCACCCAATGTGTTCTTCTAACAAAATTACAATACTTGGTCAATTAATTATAATATATTTTTTTTTTATAAATAAAAAAATTTAAAAATATGTTCTAATTTTTTTTGCAAATCTAGAAATTAAATTTGTTTTTACTCATGGAATGGTTTTCTGACCACTTTTTTTATTAAATGCTGTGTATTCTTTATAAATGATTTCAAAGTTAGACTCCTGGCCCTCACCATCATCTGTTTGGAATAAACTATGAAATGTTTTGCTCAAAAATTTTCGAATTGCTTTGTCAAATACTGTAAAACGAAGGAAAAAATAAATACAATACAGACAATGGCACTACCACAATAATCTTATTTTTGGATTTCTATTGTACTGTCTGTTATTCCTATTTAAAAGAAGAAGGATCCTTGTATAAATTGTAAATATTTTGACTTTAATTGTATAAGTCTTATATGTATGACTCCTGTTGTTTTTGTTGCGGTGGCTGTATAAACAAGTTGTTGTTTTCTTTGTCATTATGATATTTGTTGTTTAACTATAGTTTCTTTGTTAAGTCTGGTTAACGTAGAAAACCAGTAAGAGTATTAGTGGTAGAAGTACATCACGCATTTTAATCAGACGCGGATACATGGCGGGGAACTTTAAATTTTTTTTTTTTTTAAAAAAATTTCTCAGAATCTGAAATTTTTTATAGCAAAAATGTCTCAGAATCTGAGACTTTTTCATAAGAAAAATGTCTCAGAATCTGAGACTTTTTTTATAAGAAAAATGTCTCAGAATCTAAGACTGTTTTTATAAGAAAAATGTCTCAGAATCTGAGACTTTTTTTATAAGAAAAATGTCTCAGAATCTGAGACTTTTTTATAAGAAAAATGTCTCAGAATCTGAGACTTTTTTTATAAGAAAAATGTCTCAGAATCTGAGACTTTTTTTATAAGAAAAATGTCTCAGAATCTGAGACTTTTTTTATAAGAAAAATGTCTCAGAATCTGAGACTTTTTTTATAAGAAAAATGTCTCAGAATCTGAGACTTTTTTTATAAGAAAAATGTCTCAGAATCTGAGACTTTTTTTATAAGAAAAATGTTTCAGACTTTTTCTATATGAAAAATGTCTCAGAACTTTGTCTATTTTTCTTTAGAAAAAATTTTTATGAATTTTATATAGAAATAAAAGACTCAAAGTCTCAGACTTTTTCTATAGGAAAAAATGTCTCAGAGTCTGAGACTTTTTCTTTAGGAAAAAATGTCTCAGAATCGGACATATTTTCGAAAATCTGAATCTGAAACTTTTTTATTAGAAAAATGTCTCAGAACCTGAGAATTTTTAGAAAAATGTCTCAGAATCTGATAATTTTTCTATAAGAAAAATGTCTCAGAATCTGGGACTTTTTCTAAAAGTAAAATGTCTAAGAATCTGAGACTTTTTCTATAAGAAAAATATCTCAGAATCTGAAACTTTTTCTATCAGAATCTGAGACTTTTTCTATAAGAAAAGTGTCTCAGAATATTTTTTCATAAGAAAAATGTCTCAGAATCTGAGACTTTTTCTATAAGAAATTGTCTCAGAATCTTAGACTTTTTCTATAGCAAAAATGTCACGGAATCTGAGACTTTTTCTATAAAAAAAAAAATTGAAGAATCTGAGACTTGTATGAGAGTTAGAGCTTGGTCCGCGCCTGTATTAATACACTCACTCATATATGTATTGTTAGTATTAGTATTCTATAACTTATGACGACGACAGAAACAGATTAAAGTCTATTTCCCAGTTATTTTTTTTGTGGTATTTGCTCTATTATAATTTCGTTATGGTTTTGTTAATAAACTGTGACGTCATATATGTTTGCATAAACAAATACAATTTCACAAACACTTATACAATTCTACATAAATTTTGCAAAAAAAATAAAACAAAATCATTTAAACTTATGCTTTGTTGTTATTGTCTCTTGAATTATAATAAAAATATATAATAAATTTCGCGATCTTGTTTTGACATTTTTTTTAAGTTGGAGGTTTTTATTGTGGGTTTTTAAAAACCCAATGGAAAACATATTTTTTTTTTGAAAATTGTATTTTTTTTTTAGTGATCTGTATGTTTCAGATTTCGAAAGAATTTTGTTTAGAAAATTATGAAGATTCTAAGATTTTTTAATAAAACAATCATAGATTCTGAGATATTTTTAGTCTAGAAAAAGGAAAAGTATTCAGGTAGAGAATTGCCATAATCTGGCTCATTTTTCGTGAAGCAAATTTTCAGATTTTGAGAGCAAAAAAATTTTCCAATTTCCACAGTTTTAAAATGGAAGAACTTCATATTTTCCCATAAGTACTTAGTACTGCATAAAAATTTAACTTTAAAGTTTCATGTGTTTTCCAACTAGGTTATTATTTAAATTAACAACGAATTCATTTTTTTCCACAATTTCATATAAAGTTGTTCCTTGTACGACTGAACAATACTTTCTTATACATAATCATTTTATATACACTAAAAAAAATCTTGAAAACTACAAAAAAAAATTGTACTATGATCTCTAGTAAAACAAAAGATATCACAGAGTCTCATAAGATCACGAGAGTTTCTTTAAAATTTTATTGCGTTACAAATCGTCACCTAAAATACAAAAGGCCCTAACTAAAATTTTACTACTATTAATTTTACAGGAGAAGCAAATAACAATATTGAATGATATTTTAAAGTTGTTAATAACTTTGGTGCTTTTTAATGAATTTGGCTAAAATTTTGTGAGGACGTTCTTTAAATTATTATGAATCAAAATCAATCAATTAAAAAAGTTGTTATGTCCATTGGCGTTTGCCCAAAATCCCGTGTTTTTAAATTTTGGCTATTAAATCGTTAATTTTTATTATGCAGCCCTAATTTTCTGTGGAGACGTGTATGTTAATAAAATAATCCAGAACCAATCAAAAAACTGATTTTGATTTTTTTGTTAGTTAGGGCCTTTTGCATTTTAGTTGACGAAATTTACAATTTGAATGGCAATATGTTTGTTATCAGCCAAATACATTCAAAAAAAAAAATTAAATTAACAAAAAAAATTGTAAATTTACAAAAAAAATAAAACTATGTAAATTTATAAAAAAATATGTAAATTCAGAAAATAAATTGAATTTTGTAGAAAAAAAACAGTTAATTAAAAAGAAGTAGTAAATTTACAAGAATATCTTTTAAGATTACAATAAAATTTTTTCCTAAAATATTTTTATGGCTGATTTGTTATCAGTTCCCACAAAAACGAAATTTCTAGTCTATAACCCCCAAAGGCACGGGTTAATTTTGTCCGATTTGGCTAAAAATTTAAACAAAGGATTTTAAAGGCGTTTGGAATAAGTCCAAAAATAGTATTAAATCTAATTCTGAGGCCAAGAATGTAAAAATATCTTTAGTGAAATTTAATGGTGGTTATTTTCTTAGAACTTATTAACAATCTATTTCCCATTTTAAGGGTTAATGTTGGTCCTTTTTTTAATATCCCCACAGAACACCAGTAAAACGTGCATTTAATGGGTTAAAATGTTTTACAAAAATATATGGGGCATTCCATGTCAAATCGGACACTTTGAATAAGTTTTTTTTTTAGATTTTCCCAATTTGTTGGCAGTTTTTAGTACCCCTTGAAAATTTCTTCGTGGTAAATTTTCAAATTTTTTTGATGACCCGTTTAAAAGATATCGAATTTTTAAAAATTGATAGTTTCTTCCTTTACTCCAACTTCTTTTACTCATAACTTCTTCAATAATGGTCCAAATTGCAATTTTTTTTTTGAAAAACTTTTGTTTTTTTACGTGCTTTAAAAAAATCTCAACAAATTCCTAAAGGTGCTCTAAAATGCGATTTTTAAGTTTTAAATTTTAAATCTCATTTTTGAAAATGTATGTAATCTTTGATTTTTTTGAAATTTTTTTGTCTAAAACTTCTATCGATTCTACAAATTTTTTGCCCAGTAGGATCGTTGGATAACGATTATTACTATTTTTTTTTTAATTTTTTAAAAAAAATTTGTTGTAATTTTCCAATCTTAATATCATTTCTACTGCCCCAATGGTGCGTCATAGAGGGGTCATATTCAAGACCAACCCCCATTAATTTTTATATTATATAATACCCTATCTCCATTTACTAAGGGGGCACCCACACAAAATGACATTTTTTTTTTATTTGCTCCATCCGGTCTAACTGCCCTAAGAGTGCCCTTAGAGCAATCAAATGTATGACCGACCCACAATATTTGTTTAGTCCAAACATTTTCTCTGAACACACCTACCCTCTATCTTTAACTATTAAAGCGGTCCCAACACAATTTTTTTATTTTTCTTAAATTTGTTTTATTTAATCAGCTTCTGCCGGTCCAATGGTGCGTCTGAGAGGGGTCACTAGTGAGACCTACCCCCATTTATATTTATCCTCCAACATTTTTGTAAAACATACCTACGCCATATCTCCACTCCCTAAGTGGGTTTCCATTCAAAATTACATTTTTATAAAATTTGCTCCAACTGTAATTTGTATGGGAGCCTACTTAGGGAGTGGAGATAGGGCGTAGGTATGTTTTCCAAAAATGTTAGAGGGTAAAAATAAATGGGTGTCAGTCTCACTAATGACCCCTCTCGGACGTACCATTGGACCGGTAGAAGCTGATTAAATAAAACAAATTTACAAAAATAAAGATAGAGGGTAGGTGTGCTCAAGAAAATGGTTGGACTTAAAAAATATTGTGGGTCGGTCATATATTTTATTGCTCTAAGGGCAATAAAATATAGCCCTAGAGAAATATATTTTATTGCTCTAGGGCAGTTAGAGCAGGTGGAGCAAATTTTAAAAAATTTCATTTTGTGTGGGTGCCCCCTTAGAAAGTGGAGATAGGGTATTATTTGTTCCGTAAAAATGTTTAGACGTAAAAATTAATGCAGGTCGGTCTTGGAAATGACCCCTCTATGACGCACCATTGGAGCAGTAAAAATGATTTTAAATAGGAAAATTACAATAAAATTTTTTCAAAAAATACTGGGCAAAAAATTTGTGGACTCAATAGAAGTTTTACACAAAAAAATTTCAAAAAAATCAAAGAGTACGTACATTTTCAAAAATGAGATTTAAATTTTAAAACTCAAAAATCGCATACTAGAGCACTTTTAAAGGCCTCTACAGACGATTCAATATTATGTACAATCTGCATGTATTTTTTTCAGTTCAATATTTTTCACAGTATTTTTATGCATGCCAATTGTGGGTAAACGTCAAAAATATTGTGCATAATATTGCGTCGTCTGTATGTGCCTTAAGAATTTTTTTTAATTTTTTTTTTTAAGTACGTAAAAAACAAAAATTTTGAAAAAAAAATTTTTTGAAGAAGTTATGAGTAAAAGAAGTTTGAGTAAAGGAACAAACTACCAATTTTTAAAAAATCGATATATTTTGAACGGGTCATCAAAAAAATCTGAAAATATACCACGAAGAAGTTTTCGAATGGTACTAAAAACTGTCAACACATTGTGAAAATTTAAAAAAAAAATTATTCAAAGGGAGCGATTTGACATGGAATGCCCCATATATATCCCCATTTTTAGAGTCAGTTTTTGTACTTTTTTCAAATATCCTCATAGAACACCACTAAAACGTGCGTTTAAAAGGTTAAAATGTCAAACATTTTCTGCATCAAATTTTACTAAGGCATCCAATATTAAACATGAACCGGATGATATATGTCTGAAAGTAGAGATGAAATGGAGTAAAACTGCATTTACAGTTTTTAACTTCGTGATCCTGTTTCCTTTTAATAGGACTTCAAAATTTTAAAGGATATATTTTGTAAAATATTTTTGAAATATTTGTTCTTGTCGTAGGATGACACTGGTCATGGAAAATAAAAGAAGAGGATCTCCCCTAACTTTTCCTTTTTTTATTTTGCCATATCAGGATAAAAGGATGTGAAAAAAGTCATTTGAAAACTTTAACAAAATATTTTGTTGAAAATTTTGAATGATATTGAAGGATACATTTTTGAAAGGACGAAACTCACCCCCTTTTTCCTGATAAGTAAAAATAATAAAATAGGAAAATTAGAGGAGATCCTTTTCTTTCATTTGCTGGCACTAGTGGCAACCTAAGGCAAGCACAAATATGAAAAAAAAAAATATTTTATAAAATTTAATCCTCTAAAACTTTGAACTGCTTTTAAAAGGAAACAGGATCACGAAAAGAAAAACTGTTAATTCAGTTTTACTACATTTAGAGTCTAGTTTCAAACGTATATTATCCAGTTCGTGTTTAACGACTTTTTTTCTTTTTTGTCGGACGGTGTTATATACCTCAGAGTTAGATTTTATACTTCTTTTGGGCTTATACGAAACGCCTTTGAAAAGAATTTAAAAACTTCAGTGGTCCATAAAAAATATCTCGAGCTTACTTTCAAAACTCGTCGGGGGTTTTGGTTTACTATTGCTATACTTTCATTTTTTTAATTTTCAAGATGCAAAATCGTGTTGCACAGTGTTATATATTTTTTATTATATTATTTTTTTGTTAAAAAGACAAAGAACACCTTTTTTCCAGTAGTTTGAAATTTTTTTTTTAGTGTATATGGTTATTTGCATTTGTTTATTATTGTTTTTGTTATTTAACATCATCATCATCATCGGCGTGGTCGTCATACATATATAAAGTCACTATATTTTTATTGTATATATTAAGGTGCCCCTTATTTTGTTTATATTCGATTTTCAAAAATCAGAGCCCAGTCTTGTATGAGGTTAGTGTAAAAAAAAAAAGTGACAAAAACTGGAGCCAGATCGGTTGAAAATTCACAATATTAAAGTTTGCGAGAACAAATTGAAAGGAAAACAAGTAGAAAAGTTAAATTCGACTTGGCCGTATCTATGAATACCCTCCACAATGCCCGTTTTAAGTGATAGTAAATTATCTAACGTGAAAAAATAACATTTTTGATTAGAAATATTTTATTTTGTGTAAAAAACTTTTATTTTTTAAGTAATTTTAGAAAAAAAAAAATAATAATTTACTAAATTTTTTTTTGAGTGTAAAATTTTTTTTTAGCGTATTTTTTTTTTGTAGTGTAAAAATATTTTTGAGTGACAAAAATACATTTTAAAATTTTTTGTGACTTACCAATGTTTCTAAAACATGTTTAACGGGTTTTCAACACGTGAATTTAAGGTGAAACTTATCTGGAAATCACGGTTTTGCTAATAACTTTTGAACCACTAGACCGATTTGGCTGAAATTTAAAACGAATCAGGCCAGGGAAACGAAAAATATATATGCCAAGCTTCGGTATCCTCAGAATTGCCTTTCGAAAGTTAGCGTTTTTTTATCTCATAAATTCACGAAAAACCCTTACCGAAATTCAGTCTTTTGCTCATAACTTTTGAGCCACTGGACTGATTTCGCTGGATTGCAATACCAACCTGAACAGGTAAATGCCCAACATATTTGTCAAACTTCAGTAGCCTCCGTAAAGTCTTTCAAAAGTTAGCGAGTTTTCAACTGACAGACGGACAGACGGACGGACATCGCTAGATAGTCTTAAAATCGATCGAGGATCATGAATATATATACTTTATCGGGTCTTAGACCAATATTTCAAGGTGTTACAAACGGAATGACAAACTTATATGTACCCTCTATCACTAGAGTGGAGGGTATAAAAATATGTTTTCCATTGTATTTATTAATTTATAAATTTATGACAAATGTAATAAAAAAAATTAAAATCGGCTGAATAGTTTTCGCTATTTAAAATTTGTAAAAAAATGGCGAATTTTCCAATGTTCAAAAAATAAAAAAAAACAAGTAAGAGTGTTAAATTCGGCTGTGCCGAATCTTTTATACCCTCCAACATGCAAAAAAAAATGCAGGGACTTTTTTTTTTTTTGGGGGGGGGGTCAAAAGTGGTAATTGGGGGGGGGAGGCAAATTTCGTCTCGAATATGTGTTTAAAAATTCATTCTTGTGCTTTATGCACTAAAGAAATACAAGGTTATAATTATTTAAAAAAAAATTATTCCATGCCCATAAAAGGGGGGGGGGGGGGCGGACCGAAAAAACTACATTATTTAATTCTCTGGGTCCAAATGCAGGACATTGAACTTCCTGTAGCATAAAAATATTGCATTTGTTAAACAAAAACACAAAAAATCATGTAAAAAAGTGGGATTTTTTATGGGTTGGTTTAGTTCTCTAAGGGGGAACTTTCTCCCCCTTGGTCCGATTTTGAACATTTCCGAACTTAACCTGCCTAGGAATATAAGACATATTCGTGCCAAACTTCGGAAGTCTAGCTCTTTTATTTTGGACTGTATCGTGTCCTCTACAGACGGACAGACGGACGGACGGACGGACATCGCTAGAATGTCTTAGAATCGATCACTGATCAATAAAATATATACTTTATAGGGTCCTATACCGATATTTCAATGCGTTACACACGGAATGACAAAGTGAGTATACCCCCATACTGTGGTTGGAGGGTATAAAAAAATCTTAAAATTTCTTTTCCTTGATACTTTCATAGAACTTGAGACAAACTTTCATTTTAACTTAATATGAGCGAAATCCGATAATTTTAACAAGTGGCGCCTTCGATTAAAATTACGTATTTTTGGATTTTATAATTTTTTTTTTAAATTACACAGTGTTACAAAAATGAAGAAACAGAAAAACCTGGGATGCGATACTTTTTTTCTAGTAGGTGCTGTTGAGTACAACAAGATTCTGTCCTTGAAATTTGGGAAACACCTCCAAAATCTTGAGTTACGGGTAAAAAACCGGTTTTTCGAACTTTTTACACTTATAAGCCAGTAACTTTGTTGAATATTAACCGATTTTGAATTTCTCGACGGTTTTAGAAAGAATAAACTAATATCTTTCGAAGTTGTAAACATGAAAATTAAGTAATATTAAAACAACTGGTCGTATTTTTCCAGCAAACTCAATTTTTCAAAAAAAAAAATCATTATTTTCTAAGTTTGAACATGTTTTGTCATATTTTTTTATTTAGGAACCGTACCATTTATGCATTTATTAATAAAGTATATTTATTTAAGAGTAAATTACAACCTTGGTTTTTAAAATCGGCTAAAAATTGACTGAGTTATTAAACTTTTAATAAAAACAAAATTTTGTAATAAATGCCTGCACAATGTTTTTCTACCATCCAACCATAATATTCGGGGTATACTCACTTTGTCATTCTGTGTGAAACAAATTGAAATATCGATCTAGGGTCCCATAAAGTATATATTTTTGATCAGTGATCGATTCTACGACATTCTAGCTTTGTCCGTCTGTCTGACCGTCCGTTTGTCTATCTGTGGAAGACACGAAACTGTCTAAAATAAAAGAGCTAGACTCCTGAAGTTTTGACACGAATATGTGTTATGTTTATAGGACAGTAAAGTTTGTAAATGGGCTAAACCGGACCAGTGGAAAAAAGTTTCCCTATGGAGAACTAATGCAACCCCAGAAATACACTATTTTATTTTAAAGTTTTTTTGTCTATTTGTTCAACAAATAAAACATTTTTGCGTCATATGAAGTTCATTGACCCGCTGTTGAACCAAGGGGATTAAACAATGCCATTTTTTTGGTCCGCTTTCCTTTTAGGTTAAACGAAAAATAAAAAAAAATATAAAATTTTATTATTTGAGTGTAAATATTATAATATATAAATTTGTAAACATTAATCGCTAGGGCAAGGTGTTTCCAGACAGCATCACCCACAACCCCACCCCCAAAAAAACCCGCGAAACGTCCTTGTAGTTTTTTATTTTCATTTATCGCAAGGGAAAGGTGTCCCAGGCAGGCCATACATCCGCGCCGCTGAGTTCCCCTTCTCAATAACAGTTTAGAACAAGAGCTTTCGCAAAACTTTTTTGCTTTAGAGTTCCATTGTCATTTATACACACACAGAAAACAAATTTGCTAATTTCCAACTGAAATTCAGTTGTTGCAACAAAAAATCGGTGGATGCATTTGAATTAATGTTAAAACAACTAAATATCGGTAGTTTCAACAAAATTTTGTTATTACAACTGTCTTTAAATTGAAACAACTTTTAAATTCGTTAGACACATCCAAATGTAGTTGCAGCAACCGAATTTTGAGTTAATACAACTGAAAAATTCAGTTGGAAATTTATTTTTCTCTGTGCAAGATTTACATTCCACTAAATTATCATGTATTCTACAAGCGGACGTCCGCACATGACGGACATCTCTATATACTTTATGGGACTCCAGACCGATATTTCGCCATCTCTATAATGTCTTAGAATCGATCACTGATCAAAAAATTATATTCGATGTGAGACTCCATACCGACATTTTGATGCGTTTCGCACCGAATGACAAAGTGAATATACCCCGTACTACGGTTAGAGGGTATAAAAAACATTATGCAGGCATTTATTCCAAAATTTTGTTTTTATTAAAAGTTTAATAACTCGGTCAATTTTTTACCGATTTTAAAAACCATAGTTGAGTTTTTCTCACAAATAAATATACTTTTTTAATAAATTCATAAATCATACGGCTCCTTACCAAAAAATTGTGTAAAAACATCTCCAAAGTTGAAAAATAAAAAAATTTTTTTAAAAAAATGAGTTTGCTGGAGAAATACGCATAGTTGTCTCAATATTACTTAAATATTATGTTCAGATCTTCGGAAGGTCTCACTTTCTTCTTCTAAAACCATCGATAAATTTAAAATCGGTTGGTTTTCAACAAAGTTACTGGCTTGTAAGTGTAAAAAGTTCGAAAAACCGGTTTTTTACCCGTAACTCAAGATTTTGGAGGTGTTTCGCAAATTTCAAGTACAGGGTCTTATTGTACTCGACAACACCTACTAGAAAAAAAGTATCGCATCCAAGGTTTTTTTTCGCTGTCACACAGTGTTATTCGATTTGTATCAAGTTAAGTTTTAATGAAAGCTCTATTAAAGTGTGAAGGGAAATAAATTAAAATTCTTCTTGAACGCAGGAAAAAACAGCCATTTTTACAAATTTCAAATTTTAATTTTATTAATGTACAGGCTCAGCGCAACATAATTATTAAATATGATGTATTGCAAGACATTTTATTTTTTTCATTTTGCCCCAATTTCGCTATCACAAATTTCAACGTGCTTGCGGCACGGTAATTTTCAACCGATCGATGCAGTTTTTTGTCCAAATTTTGTTTACCTTAAGCTAACACAAAATTTTGCTCTGGGTTTTTAGAAAATCGAAATTAAGCAAAATAAGGTTCACCTTAGTATATATATGTAATTATGTATGTGTATACAAATATATGTGGTTTTATATGGATTTGACATCTATTTTATAATCTCATATTTTGAAATGAACATATGAAATTCGATATTATACCCCTAAAAACAGGCAATAAAAACAACCAACACAAAAAAAAAAAAAAAACCTTTAAAAACGTTTATCTGATTTGAAAGTTTTTGTTGTTTACTTTTTTTTTGGTTTATTTAGTATTGTATTGTTGTTATTTGCTTTATTTAGGCAACAAAAATAATATTAAAGAAATAGATAGTCAGAGGAAATTCAACATATGTACAATGGATTCGATTGGATTGTTTTTTTTACATTTTTATACCCTCCACTTAGTGATAGAGGGTATATATAAGTTTGTCATTCCGTTTGTAACTCATCGAAATATCGGTCTGGGACCCCATAAAGTATATATATTCATGATGCCCGATCGATTTTAAGACATTCTAGCGATGTCCGTCTGTCCGTCTGTCCGTCTGTCCGTCTGTCCGTCTGTCTGTCTGTCTGTCTGTCTGTCTGTCTGTCTGTCTGTCTGTGGAAAATGCTCTCGCGGACAAAATATTGCACAGAGATGACTGTAACTTAACATATATATTGGAAGTTCTCCCGAGAAGTTTGGTATTGCATTTGAGCGATATCGGTTCAGCGGTTCAAAAGTTATGAACGCAAATGTAAGCACACCTCAAAAATTTCAGTACATTCAACATAACCTAAAAATACAAAATGCTTTAATTCGGCTTCTGGTTGACATATGTGAACATAATTGAACAACAAATGGTATTTAAACAAGTACGAACATATTTTTTGACAAAAAAAGAAAAAAATCGCGGATTTTTTTTTTTAACAAAATTTTTTTTTCGCGGAAATTTTTTTTTTTTCAAAAGTAATTTCCTTTTAAATAAAGTTGTTTGCAATAATCTTTTTGAAATTGTGGAGGGTATTACTACATTCGGCAAGGCCGAATTTAACTTTTTTACTTGTTTTGTTATATAAATGTTAACATACTTATAGTATATCAAATTAAATGGTCAGGTCGGGAGTTAAACAAATACAATACAACCAAAAAAATATTTCAAATCTATTGAAAAAACAAAAAATAAAAAAAAAAAACAGAAAATAAACAACCAAACAAACTAATTCCGAATATACTTTAATATAGACTTATTTGTTGTGTTTTTCAATTATTTGTACTTATTAAGTACATATTCTAATATTACCCCAAAAGTGTGCTTTAAAAATGCTAAAAAATTCAAATAATGAAAGTTTTAAACAAAAGAGCTTTTACTCCCTGCATGATTTGATGGAGATATTTATTGTGCGCCCTTAAAGTATGCTTTAATAATATTACAAAAGCTCTGTATAAAATACATTCCACAACAGGGAGTGTCAAATGCTTGCTAATCCTAAAAAATAATAATATTTATTAAGTCCACATATTGTATGGTAAATCCTAATCCAAATGATTGCAAAACACAGCTATTGTTAGTCACTACAAACATTTATATAATATCGTTTATCAAATTACAAACACAAACATGTTGGTATATTTGTGTATATGTATGTGTTTGTGCACGAATAAATGGCTTTATAAAATTGTGTGTATGTGTGGTTACATGTGCGTAAGACCACCCTCATGTTTCAATGTGTTATAATAACAAAGCACTATGGACTAAAAAGATGTTTATCTGTTCAAAATACGTTAATTTTTGAGAGAAAGCATTTATGCTGCTAAAGCTTGGCATATACATTAACCTGTCCTTAAATAAAATTTAAGGTAATAGCAAAAAAACGATGCACTTTCGAAAGCTGATTATGGGGAAAATAATCCAAAAAAATTTTGAGTCCGTCTTTGCCTCCCAAAAACCGCTTAAAGGTTGCAATCGTAGTGTATTTGTAAAAAAAAAAAAAAAAATGTTTTGGTGCCAATTGGTGTCAAAATTTTCGGAATCTGGAGCACATTAAGGGAAAAGTGTTTGCTTGATAAAATTTTATCCTCTTATTCAATTTTTGTTGCAAAAACCTGCAAACA
Organism: Pegoplata infirma; assembly: GCA_963921195.1. Taxonomy (NCBI): domain Eukaryota; kingdom Metazoa; phylum Arthropoda; class Insecta; order Diptera; family Anthomyiidae; genus Pegoplata; species Pegoplata infirma. The sequence goes on from OY992540.1 coordinate 124,237,429, forward strand.
ATTTTTTTTTCGCCTTTTTTTAAGTGGCGTAAAATTGTACCACAAGAACATGAACGATTTAAAGTATCCTTTTGAACTTGCTATCCGCGTCAGTGCAACACCAATAGCGGTCAGAATTTTTTTTTGACATAATACACTACGATCGTGAACTTTAACCGTTTTTTTTTATTATTTTTCCTGTTATAAGCTCTGTAATACGCATCACTTTTTCCGCTATTACCAACCGAAATTCCAAAAATGTTCCTTTCCCGATTAGTATTGAATATCAAAGATATCGGTTTACTGGTTAAGATGTTATGAACAAACTGGGTCCCTTGAAATCTAAACTTTTAAATTTTGTGTCGTTATGCCTCGAGTTTGCAAATAATCGATATATTTCATAATCGCGATAACGATTAAAAAAATTGCCGTTAATCGCGGTTATCGATTAATCGAATTTTTGAGTTTCAATAGCTTTAACATTTTTTTTTTTTAATTTACATTTTAAAACGTACTATGAAAATACAAAAACTATTTTTTTAAGAGCTAAAATTAAAAGCTTTCGAACTTTTCCAGGAAAAATAATTCGAGATTTTGGCACCAGTGTCTTTTTAGTATATCTTTGCTCATCGAAAGAACGCTCGAGCGCCCTTCAGAATTTTTTTGTTAAGATTTTTTTTAAAACTTATAATTAAAATTCTTTGTTGATAAAATTTTACACATACTATAATTTTTGATATCTTCAACACTTTTTAAATGATCGAAAAGATTTTTGGAGAAAAATACTAGATTTTCTTACATCTTTATTGCGCTTAAATAAATTCTACAAAGAGTGCTTCAATCTGCGCTGAAAAGATACATGATTTTACTGCATCTTTATCGTTGCTACTCTAAACTGTGATTGGTTTTGATTCGCTCTTTGGCTCCTGATTTCTTTCCAAAAGCTGCTTCCAGTTAATTAAATTTTCTGTGGGTCTTGTCGGAATAACTGCCGATGGCCAGTGAAGAGCTTATTGTGATGAAATTTATTAAAAAAAAATTACAAGTCATCATTAGTGAAAAAATTACGTTTTTTGATAAAATTTCATGTCCAAATTTTTTGACAAAATCCAACCAAAGCTTTTTGAGTATATTTAACAAACAAACTTTTTAAAATTTACTCAGATCAGAATTTTACCATGAACCATTGGCCAACCCATTAAAATTTTCCGTTCTAAATAATCGGTTCCAGACCGCATCATATTCTACAATCGATTCTACTTAACATTCTAGAATCAAGGATTTTTGTTTCAAATTGTCCCGAAAGTAATCGTTTTCAGAGTAATTTAAATTTTATTTTTTTTTTAATAACACTGCGTGACAAAACTAACCACTATTTTAGAAATCAAGAGGTACGACCATCATTTCAATATATTTCGGACATACTGAATCGAATGGCGTACTCCGTTTTTCGATGTATGGTACAGTTTTCTTGTAAAATGTCATTAAAGATTGGCTGATTTTCAGCTGCTTTTTTAACAAAAAAAAATCCAAAGCTAATGATTTTTAAATTTTATGGCATGGAAAACAAAGATATAACTTGTAGCAATATTTCTAATATAAATTTGGTTTAAAGATTTTCATCTTAAGCCCTTAAATTCGCGGATTTCTTCATTTTTTTAAGTTTTCGCGAAATTAACCGCTAAATTGGTCTCTGATAAAAAACTTGCATTTTATGGATCATAAAGGCGTCCATGACACTACGAATAGTGGACAAAAAACATCTATGTTCTATGGACCATCATGATGAAAATCGCGAAAAACCGTTTTTTTTTGTATATGGCAGCATCACTTTAGGAGATGATTTGAGGCTTCATCTTTTAGTATATAATGTGGGAACCTTAAACAATGAACTGACTCAAAATTTGTCCAAAAAAGTTTTCATTTGCAAAAGTTATCTTAACAAAAACTATAATTATTATATCGCAAACACTGAAATAATAGCTTTTGTTAAGATAACTTTTGCAAATGAAAACTTTTTTGCCCGAATTTTTGGTCAGTTAGTTGTTTAAGGTTCCCACATTATATACTAAAAGATGGAACCTTAAATCATCTCGTAAAGTGATGCTGCCATATACAAAAAAAAACGGTTTTTCGCGATTTTCATCATGATGGTCCATATAACATAGATGTTTTTTGTCCACTATTCGTAGTGTCATAGACGCCTTTATGATCCACAAAATGCAAGTTTTTTATCAAAGACCAATTTGGCTGTTAATTTCGCGAAAACCTTAAAAAATGAAGAAATTCGCGAATTTAAGGGCTTAAATTGAAAAGCTTTAAACCAAATTTGCATAAGAAATGTTGCTACAACTCATATCTTTGTTTTCCATGTCATAAAATTTATAAACCATTTACTTTGCAAATTTTTTTGTTAAAAAACTGGCTCGAAATCAGCAAATCTTTAACGACATTTTGCAAGAAAACTGTACCATACATCGAAAAACGGAGACCGCCATTCGAATCAGCATGTCCGAAAGATATAGAAATGATGGTCGTAACTCTTGTTTATTATTTAGTGTTCCGCAGTGTAATTTTAAATAGAAACTTCAAAATGGGTTTCAAAAAATTTTGGAACTGATTAAAATTCGTTATAACAACAGTGTATTTCATAAAAACATTTTAATCGTAATCGCATGATTTTTTTGTCGATTACGATTAATTGGTGCGATTAATCGCGATTACGATTTTAATCGTTTTGCAAACTCTAGTTATGCCTGCCAAACAGATGGATTTGGTTAAAAATTTAAATGTGTATGTTGGTTGAAAACCGTAATATTTTTAAGCTTTGGCCTTGGTTTTCCGACTAAATTAAAAAAAAAAAAAGTGGTCGGATTTTTGATAAATTTACTTTTTTAAAAAATGAAAAATTTCAGAACGGGTTCTGAAAATTTTCCAAAAAAAAAAAAATTTAGTCGATAGCTCATAAAAAACTATATAAGAATGTAAATTTTTAAGATTGTGGTGCATTCCGTTTTAATATGATAAATATTTAATCGAGGCAACTCGCCACAAATTTCACCATTTTTCCAATATTTGACGACGCCTCCTAAGCCCAGTTTTTGAAAAATTGAAAAACCAAAAACGCAATTTTCTAAGTTCCATACTATCCATACAAGCTATTCTGAAGTTTACGGTACACGTGTTTTTTTTTTCGCTGGACATTTGGTGTGGAATGCCTCATAGGTAAGTCAAAAAGTGGTTTTGTTACTCAAAAAATATTAATACTAACATGTAGAAAAGTTAAATTCTAATTTATGAATACCCTCCACAATGCGCTTTTTAAGTGATAGTAAATTTTCTAACGTGAAAAAAATAACAATTTTGATTTGAAATATTTTATTTTGTGCAAAAAAAACTTTTTTTTAGTAATTTGATTTTGATTTTGATTTTTCTGTAAATACAGATCGAGCACGATTTTTTTGAGTGTAAAATTTTTTGTGAGCGTAAAATTTTTTCGAGTGTATTTTTTTTTAGTGAAAAAATATTTTTGAGTGACAAATATACGTTGTAAAATATTTTTGTGGCTTACCAATGTTTTTAAAACATGTTTAATACCCGTTACAACACTTGAATTTAAGGTGAAATTGATCTGAAATTCACTGTTTTGCTAATAACTTTTGAACCCCTAAACCGATTTGGCTGAAATTCTACACGAACTAGCCCAGGGGAATGATAAATATACACACCAAGCTTCAGCATCCTCAGAATTGCCTTTCGAAACTTAGCGTGTTTTTTATCTCGTAAGTTCACGAAAAGTCCTTGCCGCGGTTTTCAACACATATGAAAAATATCGCCAGACATATTTTTAAGAATTTTTTTTTAAACATTTTCAAAAATATATAAATTTGATTGACCGGTCACCACGGGTTAATTTAGTCCGATTGGTCTCAAATGTGTGACACATAGCTTTAAGAGCTAATAGAATAGAAATTTGCCCGGACACTTGGGAAAATCAAAAGTTAAAGAAAAAATAAATGTCAGTCTAACCTAACAGCTCGAGCATCAGCCAGTATTTATTTGAAATATACAGTCATCTTTGTGTCAAACATATTTGAGCCGTTTTAGCCATTTTATCAGACATACGCAGCTAGATCGACTTAAATTCGATTGAGAATAGGACAAGAAAAAATATAAAAAAATTTTATCCCCAAAAAGTCCTTTTAAAAGAAAACAGGATCAGTAAATGAAAAATTGTAAATGTAGTTTTACTACATTTGATCTATATATTCAGACGTATGTTATCCGGTTCATATTTAATATTGGATGTGGCCCCGTAGGCAAGTTGGTAGCGTGCTAGCCTTTCAACGTGGGGGTCATGGGTTCGATTCCCACCAGAACCCTTGGTTTTTTTGCTACAACAAGACGACGGTCATTGTTACCAGTTCTCGGCTAGGTTGAATTTATTAAAAATGAGTTGTAAATAAATGGAAAGAATAAATAAAAATAATTGATCATTGATCATATTGGCTGCCGGACGGTGTAATGTTATATCAGCAACAAAAATAAATTTAGCTCTTTGTTCCCAATTTTAATGCAGTTTAGAACGAAAGCGTCCCATTGTTCATCAGTGTTGAAAACTTTTATTTCAGTTAAAGTTTTTTTTTTGTCTGTATATATTTTTGTCACCACTACCACTTAAACCACAGTTTTTTTAACATCAGGATATGTATAAATGTTGTTGTTATACAGTTTAAGGTTTTTACGTTGTTATTGTTATTTTTTCCAAAAAAAAAATAATAATACGAATTGAAAGTAAAAAAGTTGATACGGAAAGTGGTATAATATTTTATAGTTATTATTGTTATTTTATCAAAAAAGAAAAAAAGATTTATGAACCCACATTTAACAAAAATGTTCTTTCTTTTTATAATTCTTTGATGTAAATTTTTTGTTAAATAATAAATAAATACATTTATAAAATATAACTATGCTCTTTAAACAATAACACAGTCTCACAAAAAAAGATTCCTGAACTCGATTCCGAAATCATAATTAAGTTCTGTCGTTGGGCTTTCCTATAACACTACCGAACATTAAAAAAAAATTGATGCGACTGGGACGCAACCTTACACAGTTAATTGCAATTATTCTAGTAATCACAAATCTGATCTCCAAATTTTTCCATTTTATATTTTTTTTGAGAAAATTGGGGTCAAATTAAAAAAAAAAATCGCCATTTTGGGAATTTTTGACTACTCATAGCAGAGGAATCCGATGTATAGCGACTCAAAAATAAGTCAAGGGTATAGTTTAAATATTGCACCTTATTGCTGCTGAACCCATTTGGTCAGTCTCCTTAACCCTTAGGGCCTCAATTGTCTATCAATGATGTCATATTCCTAAAAAAAAATTTTTTCCACTACAAATCATATGAAAAAAAAAAACTTTATGCGAATGGAACGCCACCTTATACACATGATTACAATTATTCTCCTGGTCACAAATCCGGTCTCCAAACTTTTCAATTACATCAAGTTTTTGAAAAAATTTTAAATACAAAAAAATTGTGTTTTCGGACATATTTGAGAACTCATAGCGGACGAACCCGATGTGCTGACAATAAAAAAAAAGTCACGGATAAAGCTCAAACATTGCTCTTTAAGATGTTTAATTCATTTAACCGTTGTAGCACCAATTGTCTTTTAATAAGGTTCTTGGAGACTGGATTTTTGACCAGCAGAACTATTGTCATCAAGTGTATAATAAGGCCGTGTCCCAGTTGCGACCGTAGTGTAATTTACGACGAAAGAAATGAAACCTAGTCATATTACATACCAAATGAAAGGTCTTTAGAAAACCTGTCTTCGTGTGCAAAGAACGTGTCCAAACAAGCACAACTTTTCGTCATATTGAGTAAAATGCCAAAATTTTTGACAATTTTTGTAAATAAGACGAAAAAAAAATTATTTTTTTGGCACGTTGTTAGCATCATGAGATAGGTATTTGAAATACCTTTAATCTGATGCCAAATATGCCTATATTAATTTTAGGTAAATAGGGGTAAATCGTAAAAAACTGAAAAAGGTCAACTTCCTCCCATAAAAATCGACCCCCCCACCCGCCTACAAATTAGTTTGGGCCGATAAAAAAAAATGCGTGTCGTATTAATTTTCATTCTGAACAACATATCCAAATTTCATGAAGATCGGAGGGTGAAACCAGAGAGTCTCTCCTTGTAAGTTAAAAATGTTTTAAATTTTATTTCTGCACGTATAGTTCAAATCAGTTTTATTACGTTGAAAATAAGAGGGTTTTTAATAACACGTCAAAAATGGTAGAAGTTACATGCATTAAAGTAAAAATGAATAAATTCAGTTTAATAAAAAAAACAGTTGTATATGTTACATTCGTCACACCCGAAATAAACAAATACGACTGTTTTTTTTTCTATAAAACTGAATTTATGCATTTTTGTTCAAATGGATGAATCTTTTGAAAAATTTCATTAAAAAACCACTTAATTTCTTCGTAATAAAGCAGATTTCAGAAATAAATTTTAAAAAATATTTAACTTTGTCAAATTTACAAAGAAATTAGGTAGGTTCACTTTGCAGACTTTCCTTGTAAATTACAGGAAAACCCAACGATAGAATTTAATTCTGATGCACGGAATCAGATTCAGGAGGTCAAAATACATAAGAATTAGTGGTTTCACTTTCTGGGTCAGCACCTTTTTTTGTGGGGCTGTGTAATTTAAGATACTTTATATCCATTTTTTCTTCTTTTTTTTTTTGAAAATAAATTGAAATTTTAAATTAAACATTTTAATAATAATTTTCATTTATCATGTAACATGTAACAGCTGCGTTTTCTCTTTGTTTTCTGTATGCCTTCATACGATAATGTCACTTAAACAGAAAAAAAGACAAACACAAGATACAAAGTTGTTAAATTTTTTTGAAACCGCAAAACTGTCACGATTTAAATAAATACAATTGTCAACTTAATCCCATTTAAATTAAAGATTTGTAAGTGTTTTAAGCGGTTTAACCAAATATCTATGTATACACGATATAGTGATGCTTCTCAAATGGTGGGACGCAGCCCTTATACAGGATCGTAGACATTCTTTGATATGGTTGCAAAGAGTTTCAAAATAAAAAAAACAACTTGAAAAAATCCTTATATGTATGTTAATTTAAAAAAAAATCATTGGATGTCTTTTCACAGAAAGAATTGAAATCGAATTTCAATCAACAAAAACGCGGTTTCAATTAATTTTTTAATTAAAACTCCTCCGATGAAGGAAATTGTTATATTTATCATTAAATTGTAGGTGATTGATTGATTTTATTTTCAATTAAACACTTTTTCGAATTTGATCACAAATTTAATCAATTTTTTATTTAAAGTCAATCAAAATAATAATTGATTCAACCAATGAATTGTAAGATTATGGCAAAATTATGAAGAAATTTATATTTTTTGCTTTCCATTATGTTGTCAACAATAAAAAAAAGTAAACCCCGGTAATATTGTATCTTTTTTTGAATTAATGTATTCAAATAAATTAAAGCGAAAAAAATATGTTATTTTGAAAATTTGTAATTTGATAGTTTAAGAAAATAACAAAAATGTTGATCAAAACAATAATTGACTTATTTAAATTTTGTTGATCAATAGATTTAATTAAAATTTTTTAGCCACCTTTCTAGCTTGTGAGAAGCTCTGCTCTAGAAGAATATATTTTGGGGTTTTCGCATGTTTTTTTATATTTTTCTTTTTCATACATGTAACTAACATTAAGGTTTCAGAGATTTGTTTACAAATGTGTAGACAAACGTAATTATATGGATTAAAAAGAACAAAAGAAAATTCAACTAAGCGAAATATTCAATTCTAGATATCTTAAGAACAAAATGATAATAATACTCTTACATATAATAAAAAAATATACTTCAAACTAAAATTATAGAATTTTGTTGTATAACGCTTTAATTTTATAAATAAGAAGGCCGTATTTAAAAATCGTTAACTTAAGCAAAAGATTTTTAAAAAATTTGGTGCCATTAAATTTTTTTCAGAAAGGGTTCTCTGTGGCGGTAGCAAGAATTAAGGAATTCCGTTAAATTGCTTCACATAATAAAAAAAAACCCCAGTCATTTTCAAGCACAAACTGTTAAATACAGCCTAATTATATTTGTATCATAACTTAAATTACACAGGCCAACAAATTTTTAACCCATAGACCGAAGTATAATTTCTTATCTCAGAATTTGCTTATCACATCAGGTTTTCAAGATGTCTTGGATTAAATTAAAAAAAAAAATTTCGCCATATACAAGACGTTATAACTGCGTGAATTCATCTTTATTTATTCAACCTCTTATGCCATCAGAAAGTCCTACAAATTACCTTTTAAAAGAATGTAAACCTTTGTAATATCTTGTTTGATCTCTGAGATATCATAACCCGAAGTTTGTCCTCGTTTCGTGACTCTGGGTTCGGCTGAGTCATCAAACACATATGGGGCAATACGCGTCAAGGGCCCACACCAAAAAACAAATGTTGTTCGATTTGTGTATAATTTTGTCAAAATATTAAATTACAAATATATATTTTTTTGATGAAATATTGGCAGAGTTACAGGGTGGGGAAGTTTTGATGTTTTTGTAAAGAACATATTTTGACGAATTTTAATTAACATTTTGATGAAATAAAAGTTATAATTTCAAAAAACCATTTTTAAAGTATTTTGTACGGCCTTTAAAATGGCATTTGTTGTTTTTTTTTTTTTTTGAAAAAAATAAATTTGACCTAAAATTCAAGGTCAAACTATTAAATTGTAATTATCTTATAAGGCTCGCACTTTTAGATTTTTTTCATTCAGTCTATTAGAAAGCTTGACATTTTTTTTTAAATTTCGGTTTAAAAAAAATGGTGTGTATGATACTTTATGAGGAATAAATTTTTTAGAATGATATAACACTCAAACTGCACTAAAATCGCTTTGATCTGTATATAATAACCAGGGCAAGGGGGTTCATGTAAATACATGTTTGTTCACTTTAGCCTAAGCACAGCTTAAAGTATTTATCTTCGCGAATCATCGAATTTGCTTAAAAATGGCATTGATTTGTTGGTGCATATTTCTGCATATTTTGATGAAAATGCATGTTTTTGCATATTTTGCATAAACTACATATTTCTTGCATATTTTTTAATATTTATTAAAAAAAAATTTATTATTATTTTTGTGAAATTAGCTATTTTCCGTGAAAACTGTGCAAATCGGTTGATGCCTTTTAATAAAAAAGAAATAAAAAAAAAAATGTTTTTTTTTGTCAAAAAATATAAGCAAAAATTGTAGGAAAAATATAAATACAATTTTCATGGAGTAATTTCGGTCAACGGCTGCATCTAAAAGACGGAAAGGAGTCTTCCTATTTTTTTTATGTCTTCAGTGAAATTTGAATGCTTTTTTTTCTAAGAACATATTAATACACTATCTTCCTTTTTAGTGGTCATTTTCTACAATCAATGTTCTACAAATATTTTCTAAAGCAAATTTCACTAGAGATTGCCCAAGGCTAAAAGTTCATACGGGAAGTGCAGAATGATTAAAAAATAAAAATTGTTAGGTATCTTGTTGAAACCCAATTTTACAAAAAACGATAATTTAAAATCCAAATTCGGATTAGTTTTTATTAAAAAATAAAAATTGCTTTATTATATTTGGAGTAGGTTTAATCTAGCTCGAGGATGTTATTTTCTTTACTACCCTAGTAAAAATCATTTCGTATGTAGCCATGTATAAATTTATACAAATATATATTTTTATACATTTTGAGATCTTTTTATATTTAATTATATAAAAAATCAATCAGATAAGACCAAATTTCGTATCAAATTATATAAAATTTTATATAACTCCCGATAGAATTTTATAAAATTTGATACGAATTTTGGTCTTATCTGAGAAATTTTTTATATAATAAGATCATTATATGTAAAATTATATATATTTCTATCAATTTATACATGGATATATACAAACCATTTTTACTAGGGTAATTAGAGATATGATATTCTCATGGACTAATTTTTAAATGTTATGTTATGTGTTTTAAATTTATTTATATTGGTCATTTTTGCAAAACTTAGTCGACACATGTTTCGGAATATGCCAGATTCCATTGTCAAGACTATTTGGCAAACATAATAGTTTTTTACCAAGAGAATACATAATTTCTTCATATAATTCTCAATGAGTGTAGAGTTGAATATGTGTTAATATTTCTGTTTAAACATTAATTATTTGTCATTTAAATTCTCTTTGCTAATTGTAGTATATGATTTTTATATTTGCTAAATAGTCTTGAAAATGGAATCTGAGAAACTCCGAAACACGTGTGGACTAAGTCTTTCAAAAATTACCAACATAAATAAATTTAAAACAGAAAAGTAATTTTCTTGAAAATTATTCTATTGAGCTAGAATATACCTACTCAAAATATGATAATTTAAAAATTTCGTTTTCTTAACATCGCCATCAAAATTTCACTGAATACATCTTTTAACATTATTAACCTCAGAATTAGATTTATTACTTTTTCTTTGACATTTTTATTTTTTTACTTCAGTGGACCAAATTTTAAAACTACAGTGGACCAAAAAAAGAATTCGAGCTAAATTTTCTAAACTTTACAAAGTGATTTGGTCTTCTATTGGCATACATTCCTTTTTTTGGTCCAATCCAAATAAAACTAGTGTTTTACAGTGTTATTTGATAACTTTTTAAATCTTTTTTAAGCTCCCTAGTAAAAAAGTTTTGATATAATAATATATAATTTGATACAATCATATTAAAATATATATGAGTTTGTATATGTTCAGATCTAACTATATGAAAGATTCAATATGGCTCCATTTTCATATCTGAGGTTATACATAAATATATATGGCTACATATAATTATATAAATCTACATTTCTTCTTCTTCTTCTTTATTTGCATATCCATTACTGGATGTAAGCGATTACATACAATTTTATTATAACAATATTAGTTTTTTTTTTTTTTTATTATATAATACTATTAACTATATTACTAAATGTTTCACGACATCTTGCAGTGTGAATAAGCTTTCCAATGGAACTTAAACCAGTCCAATGTCTTATATTTCTTAGCCATGATAACTTTTTTCTACCAAGGCCCCTTCTACCTTCTATTCTTCCTTCAATAATTAGTTGCAGCAGCTCATATTTTTCACCTCTGATTATATGCCCCAGATAAGCTGTTTTTCGACGTTTGATTATTGAGAGAAGTTCACGTTCTTTATTAAGTAAATTCAGTACTTCTTGATTTGAGACTCGATCGGTCCAACTAATTTTTAGTATTCTCCTATAACACCACATTTCAAATGCTTCAACACGGTTCATGCTTAAAATTTTCAAGGTCCAAGCTTCTGAACCGTATAATAGAATTGACCAAACATAGCATTTCAAAAATCTTAGCTTAAGATTGATGTCAATATCACGACTTACAAATATTTTCTTAAATTTGAGAAACGATGTTCTAGCTATTTCAATTCGACATTTAATTTCCTTGTCGCATTCAATGTTTTCATTTATCCAGCAACCCAAATATTTAAAATCTGAAACTCGTTCTATTATCATATTGTTGATTGTTAACGTGCAGTTGAGGTGTGGTTGTCTACTTATTATCATTAGCTTGGTTTTCTCAACATTTATGTTAATCCCAAACAGGTTACTGTGATGGTTTAGGGCATTAACTATTTCCTGTAGATCTTGCAGGTTGTCTGCTATTAGTGTCGTGTCGTCAGCGTATCTGATATTATTTATTATTTGACCATTGACTCTGATGCCGATGTTTATTGAGTCAAGAGCTTCTAAGAAGATTTGTTCAGAATATATGTTGAACAATAGTGGGGACAGTATACATCCTTGTCGAACTCCTCTGTTAATAGGGATGGCATTCGTCGTAACATCTCCCACTCTGACCTCTGCTATATTATTCCAATACAGATTTTTTATGCAAGTGATGTCATTTGCGTCAAGATTTAGGTTTTGTAAGATATCGATTAGTTTTTCGTGCTGTACTCTATCAAACGCTTTTTCATAATCAACAAAACACATGTATACATCTTTTTGAACGTCTCTGCAATTTTGGACCAAAACTTGAACGCTAAACAGAGCTTCGCGTGTGCCCATACCTTGTTTGAAACCAAACTGGGTTCGACCCATTGCAACTTCGTATTTATTGTAGATTCGCTGGTGTATTATTCTTAAAAATATTTTCAGTGAATGGCTCATTAAACCTATGAGCCGGAAATCTTTACATCTTCTTGCCTTGTTCTTCTTGGGTAATGCGATGAATGTAGACTTAAGCCAGTTTTCCGGATACACACCGTTGTTATAAATATAAATAAATTTATATAAAAAGTATGATTTCTATTCCCTCATCATCTAGCAATCTTATTATTTCAACTGGTAATTCGTCACATCCTACTGCTTTGTTGGTTTTTGTTGCATTTGTAGCATGCATAATTTCCGATTTAGTAAAATCTACATTTATTTATATAAAATAAGATCAACTGGATGTGACCAAAATTCGGATCTTATTGTATCATTTTTTATATTTATGTATCTAAAAAAATACAATTAGATAATTATTTGATACAACTTGATACAGCCAATTTTGTAATCAAATTAGATCTTAAAAAGTTTTTTTTTTTACTCGGGCTAATATATAAATGAGATTTTACTATATTTGAAAACCAAATATCGTTTTTACTTGGGTTTTATTAAAAACTTCAATTTTATAGTATAACTAGCATTTTCATAACAATAGGAAACAAATTTATCAATAAACTGCTGTATTTTATTTACACTCAGTATTTGTGGTGCCAGGCAGTTGTAAATCTTATTTTATGCTGTCTGTTCAGTCGTAGACGGTGTGTCCAAATGTAATACGCACTAAAATGACAATATTCATATATCAAATTGGAGACATTCCTTAAAAATATAAATTATATTTTTTTTAGTAATTGAAGCAGTTTCAAGCAAAACGAGAACAATTGTTGTGATAAATCGATTCTAGTACATTTTCCTAAAACAAAAACTTTATTCATTTCTAAGGAACAAAAAATTTGAGTCATATTTAATTTAAGTTAATTTGAGGTTAACTAACGCTATCAAAATTCTTTGATTCTAATGATTTTTTTTTTAATCCTACACTAAGAAAATTATGTCATTAACTGTTTGTAGGTTATTTTAAAAAGTAATCAGTAAAGTCATTTTAAAAGAAAAATCACTTATTTTATAAAGGATTTAATTTTTTTACTGTTTCTGTAGTTTAAAAAAAATTATTTACTGTATTAAAAACGAATTTTCTGTTACATTTAATTTCGGCAGTAAAATATTTCTTCTATAGTTTTACTGTTTTTCAATATAAAATAACTGAATATTCACTAGTTTTTTAATGTTTTGGTTAGTCATTAAATTAACATTTAAAATTGACTGTAATGTGTTTTTATTTTAAATGAAAAAACAGTGGAATGGTTTTTAAATAAAATTTCATTTGTTTTAAGTGAATATTCACTGGAATTTATCTACATAATTCTTTGAGTGTATGTCTTCGTTCCATACCATAAAAATCAACGATGGCAAGTAAAACGCTAAAATTTTGTTGTGTCAAATCTTTGAATACCTTCAACATGTAAATGATTTTTTCTAAAGAGAACGTTTTCAAACAACTTGAACAAACTTTGTAAAAAATCAGAAAATTTTTAAAAAAGTAGGAATAATGCAAAAATACTTTAAAAATTCTACTCAAAAAATTAAGTGAAACCCGAAAAAATCTGGAAAACTCAGGAAAGTTTAGAAAAATTTAACAAGTAGAAAATTTTAATTTGACTTGGCCGAATCTATGAATACACTCTAAAAATTATGTCATTAACTGTTTGTAGTTTATTTAAAAAGTTTTACGTTCAGTCGTTTTTAAAAGAAAAACATTTGTTTGATGTTCAGTTTTTATTAATGACTACTTTGGTCCTTTGTTTCAAAAATAACACACTAAAATATAAAGACTTTCATTAACATTTAATTTTTAAAGTCATTTTTTTTTGTTCTGTAAGTAAAAACTACTGATTATTCTTTAAATTTTTAATGATTTGTGTAAGTATTTTTTTTTTTAATTGTTGGTATTTTTAATGAGATATCATTAGTTTTTACCTACACAAGTAGGTTATTTTTTTGTAGAAATAAAAAAAATTCAAAAACTTATTTATAGAAATATAAAAACATGTTTGTATCAAATGACTTTGGCACGATGGGTAGAGTGTCTGGCCAGAATGTAGTTGATTGCGGGATCGATTCCCCAAAATTTTATGAAAAATTTTTAAAAAAAATATTTCAATAGAAAATTGTAAAAAATAACCTACGAAATCATTAATTTTTAATGTTTTCGTAGGTTATTTTTTTGGAATTTGTTGGTAAAAATAACAGAACTATCATTAATTTTTAGTGTTTTCTTAGGTTATTTTTTTCGAATTTGTTAGTAAAAAAGAATGAAAAAACGTAATTATTTAATGTTTAATGTTATTTATTTTAAAAAAATTTGTCAACAGTAAAAAATAAGTGTTGATATTTGTTAAAAAAAATTAATTACTGGGATGTTTTTCAATTGTTTATTCACTGGTTTTAAATGTGTTTTTCATTTGTTTTTCCCAACAAAATATTTTGAGTGTACCCTCCACAATGCTTTTTTAAATGGTAGTAATTTTTCTACGGTGAAAAAAATACCATTTTTGATTAGAAATATTTTATTTTGCATAAAAAAACTTTTTTTTAACTAATTTTGAAAAAAAAAAAAAAATAATTTACTTATTTTTTTTGAGTGTAAATTTTTTTTTGGATGTAAAACTTTTTTCTAGTGTATTTTTCATTTTTTTTAGTGTAAAAATATTTTTGAGTGACAAAAATACGTTGTAAAATATTTTTGTGACTTACCAATGTTTTTAAAACATGTTTAACGGGTTTTCAACACGTAAATTTAAGGTGAAGCTAATCTGAAATTCACGGTTTTGCTAATAACCTTTGAACCGATTTGGCTGAAATTCAATAAAAACCAGGCCGGGGGAACGGCAAAAATAAATGCTAAGGTCCGGCATCCTCAGAATTGCCTTTCGAAAGTAAGCGTGTTTTTTATCTCGTAAATTCACGAAAAACCCTTGCCAAAATTCAGTATTGCTCATAACTTTTGAACAACTGGACCGATTTCGCTGGGTTACAATACCAAACTGAGCAGGTAAATGCCCAATATATATGTCAAACTTTAGGAGCCTGCGTAAAGTCTTTCAAAACTTAGCGTGTTTTCAATGGACAGACATTTTGAAAATCCCAAAGTTCAAACAAATTTTTTTTGTATAAAAAAATAGTTTAAAGTTATCCAAAATTCGATATTTTCAAAGTAGCGTTTTTTAAATGCTATTATCTTTTAACTTATTGATCCTTTAATATAATACATATTTCAATCCTTATTCCTCAAACACTACTTAAAACTTAACAGTTAGAGATCCGTCAGTTAAATTTCATTCAGACTTGACCAAATGTTATTTCGTATTTACTTTCTGTAAAAAAATTCTTTGTATTTCCAAAAATGGATTTCTATATAAAAATAAGTTTTTTCTTTTCTTTTTTTCTTTTGAATTTAATTTGGGTTCAATAACAAAAATTTAACAAAATTAAAAATTTTTAAAATTCATTTTTCATCTCCCTCAAACGAAAAATAGTTTCCGGTCAAATGCCAACAAATATAACAATGTCAAAAGTTTTCTATTAAAATTCCTTCTTAAATCCAAACTGATAAATGAATAGTTTGTATAATCGTTGCATACGAAAATTTACGAAAAATAACTTGGTTTCATTTTAATTTTCTATTTGCATTTAAATGCAATTGATTTCCAAACAACGTGCTGTGTTTCGTTTAGAATCTTTTTTTTTTTTTGTTTTCTGCTGTTGCATTTCTCTTTGAATCTGTGTTCAATTAAACTACTTTAATCATGATTTTACGACAATTACCATAAAAGACATGGTTCCAGTACACATCATTGATGTTATTGATGATGATGGCTGTGATTATAGGGGCGTTTAAGCAAATACACTTGATACTAAAGACATTTTTTTTATTGATTTAGTTAATGAATTGATTGTTAAAACTATCATAAAAGCAAGATTTGGATTGGATGAATCAAAAATATGCCTCACAATTTTTGTCATTATTTTTTTGGTCAGGATTTTTCTTAACCTTGCACCATTTCCAATTGTATTTTAAAATTGTTCAAATATATTTTGAAATTTTCGAAATTGCACAAATATATTTTAAAATTGGCCAAATATATTTTGAAATTGTCCAAATGTATTCTAAAATTTTCGACATATGGGTATATAAAAATTATCCAAATATATCGTCGCTGCGCCTTAAAATGGAGTCATGTGTTAAAATTTAATTTTTGAAGAGGCCCAAGAAACAGCCAAATTTGGTTCTTTCGCGGTACTTTTATGAAAAAAACTTCACATAAATATTAAACCAATATTATAAATTTGGTGTTGATTAAAAGTTGACTTCTAAAAATTACTGCGAATGGGCCAAAAACGGCTGTTTCTTAGGCCTCTTTGAAAAAAATTTAAAAACACATGACTCCATCCTAAACATGGAGTCTTGTGCTTTGGGGCAAGTGTTCAGGAGAGCAAAAATACTGTTAATTTTCGTCCTTTCGCGATTTTTTTTTTAAAGTTTGTTCTATAAAAAATTCTTGTACCGATATGCCATCCACATACAACAAAAAAAGTATAAAACATTTAACGGTTTTCCAGTGGTACAGAAATTTTTAAAAATCATACACATAACTCCTTTTTTAAGTACTTTTTGGAACAAAATTTAAATAAAATGGAAATATTTTTTACACATAACTCCTTTTGTTTATGAAACGATTCTATTGTTAATTTCTTTTCGAGAGGGACAAAGACTAAATAAAGTTTGTTGGTGGTTTAAAGCGATATAAGTTAGACAAGGTCTTTGAAATTTTGATATTATAAAGCTCTTCATTAAACAGCGAACAACAGATTTTTCGCAAAACTGGTCATATTTTTTGTTTTTTCTTGTAACTATTTAAGAGCTTCGACATAAATTGACATCTGTGAAAGATTCTGTACATTAGATACTTCTTTCCGCCGTCAAATGATTTAATTGCTTTCACAAGGCTTGATTACTTGCCATTTAGGATTTAGATAACAGCATGAAAATATGCAAGTATTTTCCAGAAATCTTGACAAATTCATTCCAAATACTTAGATGCTATGTGTGAACCTCATATCACTAAAATAGTGGTCCATTTTGTCACTTTCTGTTACTTTTTTATCAAAAAAAGTTATGTGTAGCTTAACACATAACTCCTTTTCAGACCTTTTTTTAGTATGACGAACACATATGTAGCTCCTTTTACTGACTTTTGAACCAATCAAGATATCAAAAAACGGTTTAGTGAGTAAACGTATGACCAATATGGGATCATAAAGATGTAATAAAAAAAAAATTAAAAAACTACACACGACTCCATTTTTAGGCGCAGCGACGCACAGTGCTTCGTTCCCATATAACGAAGGGACAAAAATAGAAGGAGTTGTCACATATTTTTGAAATTTGGTACACGTGCATAAAACGTCTTAGTTAAGAAAAATATGAATTTTTGGAAAAATCGGTGGAAGGACACGCCTACCGCCCATGTGTCCTGAAATTGAAAAAAATAATTTTAGCTTCAATAATGCCCACAAAATTACAAAAAGTGGTCATGCTGATACACATTCAACTAGCAACTTGTGTATAAATTTTCATTTAAATCGGAGCAAGGACTCAAGGTCCTGCCATATATCCTTTTTCTTTAAAACGCTATAACACCTACGAAAATTGTCCGATCGTAAAAAAACTTTGTAAGCAAATTAATATTCCTTAGATATATATTAATACCAAATTTGGGCCAAATCGGATTAGTAGTGTGGAAAATATAAAAACATCCTTTTTTAAAAAATTGGTTATTTTTATTTTTTATGTCGTCTAAAAAAGGTCAAAGAGATGTATTAAATCAACTTCCGAGCTACATAATGTTTATACATGTCTATAGTAAAATTTGATGGCGGTTCTTTTTTTAGAATACATCAACCCCCTATCTTCCATTTTTAGGGGTCATTTTTATCCTTATTTTACATATCCTCGTAGAACAACACTAAAACGTGCGTTTAAATAGTTAATATCTTCTACAAAAATGTTAAGCATCAAATTTTACTAGGGGTTGTCAAATGCCAAAAGATCCTGCGATACAATAAAAATGCTTTAAAAAGTAAAATTGTTAAGTATCACATATTGTTAAATAGCGTTTACCAAAGTAGAGTGAAATAAGTCGAAAAATGTACTAAAAAACTATTGAGATAAAAAATATTTATACTTCTCTACAGTGAAATTTAATGGCGGTTCTTTTGTTAGAATATATGAACCCTTTATCTTCTATTTTAATGGGTCATTTTAGTCCTTCAATAAAACGAGCGTTTAAAGGTTAAAGCGTAATACTAAATTCCTTTTTTAATGTTTCTTATAATTTATAATTTTTCAGTAGAATACACTGTGCAACAAATTTGGGGTCACTTTCACGGAGTGTATCTTATATTGAACAAAACAAAAAATGAAAGTATGCCATTTGTAAACCAAAACCCATGAATTGTTTAGAAGTCTTTAAATAAGGCAATTGGAATGATTAAAAAAATCTACTAAATGTTTGTAGAACATTTTAACACTTTAAACATACGTTTAAGTGGTTTTCATAAGAATATTTTAAAAATGGACTGAAATGACCCCTGACAATGGGAGATAGAGGGTTAATATGTCCTAAGAAAAAAGAAACATCGTATTTTACTGAATACATCTATTAACAGTAAGCTTAGAAGTACATTTGTTACATTATTTTAAATTATTTCACACGATTTTGGTGAAATACAATTTAACAATTTAAAATATTTTTTTTTTAGGCATTTTGCTTTTATCTCATGAACTTTTGGTATTTTACAACTAATAATGAAATTCTGTGCAGAAAATTTTTGTATAACTTGTCAGCCCTTTAATCGAAAGTGTAAGTGTTATTCTACGAGGGTATTTGGAAAAGAGACTAAAATGACCCCAAAAATGGGAGGTAGAGGGTTAATATATTCTTAGAAAAGAACCGTCATCCAATTTTACCAAAGACATCAATTAATCTCATTTAGCACACAATTAAATTTAATATTTTTTTTACTTATTCTGAATGACTTCTTCTGAGCGCCTTTGAAAAAACTAAAATTAAAAACTTCAGTGGGCCATAAAAAAAACTCGAGTTAAATTTTCGAAATTCTTCAATTGTTTTGGTCTACTAAAAATATACTTTCATTTTGCTTTTTTACCCATTTAAAACATAAAATCGTGTTGCACAATGACATTAAATACTCTCAAATGCCTGAATTTTGAGTAAAAATCATGAATTTAGGCATTTAAAAATCGATTTTTTTTTTTAATTTGTGGTCAAAAGTGGGCCCTAATTTTTGAATACGCTGTTAGACAAGAGTATAAACTAAAAAAATATCCACGAAAAAAATATATAATTTTATATAATTTTTTTTAAAACTCCATCAAACTTTAGTAATTTTTTGATTTTTAATAGAAAAATTTGCTTTTCTGCGCAATAAAAAATATTTTTTTTTGCAAATATATGCAAAATTCTATATTTTAATTTAATTACAAATATATCAAAGTACTTGAAAACAAAATTTCGAAACATTTTATTAAAAAATGGATTTTTGAGAATTATTTTTGTGAAACAACTAAAACACATTTTCCTGTTAAGTCATTTTTCATTAAAATTCTCTGAGTTTAGCGCCCTCTCGTGGTGGCAAAAGCAATCAGAAAAAATATTTTTGTTAATATTTATTTGAGATACCTTATTATCTTTCAAAAAATCTGTATTTAAACACAATTTGAGACAAAAATTTTTTTTTTGATTTTTGTCCATGGGTCGAAGCATAGTGCGACGGTATGTCAATATTGTCCATGTATATTTTCAAAAGTTTCCAAAGTGAGTTAAAACACCTCAATTCAACCGACCGGTTGACATCACCCACTCTAAATTAAATAAAATACAGTATTGAGTTTTACTTTAACAAAAAAGAGATTGTGCTAATATTTAGGGTTCTGGTCATTTTAGTAAACGAGATATGAGTTCTTGAAAATAAGAAAATCGTACATATTTGAAAAAAAGTGTTCTGACATAAAAAAAGTTATCTTAAAAAGCAAAGGTCTTATTTATGTTTTATATAATACGTAACAAGACCGACATTAAAATAGTTTGCGATATGCTTTTTTTTTTTTTTTTTTTTTTAAAAAGGTCAAATGATATTGCTTTTACCTTAAAAAATAAGAATCACATATACTCCTCAAGTTTAAATTTTTAGGATGGAGACTTTATTTTCAAGATGTAGACTTTATACTTTATCAATAGAAACATAGTGATCGGTAAGAAAAACAATGTATTTTCCCTTCGAATTGTTTTTTGTGACCCTATTACTAAAATACACTTTATTTTATGTTTTTGACGTGCCTAGTTTAAATATGATCTTTGAACAGGTTATCGCTATTAGTTTTCTAGATATCTGCATATAAATGTGTGAAAACTGTTAAATGGAATTGTTATGTTTTTCGAACATTTATGTGCAGATATCTCGAAAACTAATAACGATAGGCCAGTTTAAAGGTGATATTTGGACTCAGCACATCGCTAACTTTAATAAAATTGTACTTTGGTGACAGGGATTAAAAAAAAAAGAAAATCTAGGGGAAAATACTTACTTATTCCCGACCTCTTCTACCTTGCAGTGTAGAGGTATGACATAGATTTCGCCAGTAGCGTCTGTCCTGAGCTGCGGTTTTTGCCGTTCTGGGATCGACATTTAGCTTTATAAATATCTCATTCATTGAGTCCGACCAGGTTGTTCTTCTTCTTCCTCTTTGCCGTTCACCTATTGGCATAGGCGTAGATAGCCCTGTCTGGGGGGGGCTTAGCCCCCCCCCCCCCAGAATAATTTTAGCCCCCCCCAGAATTTTAATCATTCACAATTTTTTTTTTTTAATAACTTAATGATTTCATTAATTTTTGCAACACTAAATAATAATAATATGTAATGAGTCCTCAGGACTCGTTATGATTATTCAATGAGTCTTAAGGACTCGTAATGATTTTATGTAAGATCTAATAGTTTTTCCCATTGAAAAATAGTCTGAATTATTGAAAAAAGTTTTTATATGAATCTGATGTTTTGTCAGTAATAAAAACTTTACCGAATCTTAGGGTTTTACCTTCAGGAAAACATTTTAACTTCTTTGAATTAAAAAAGTTTCTAAATTCTAAGGAGTTTTTTTATAGACAAAAGTTATTGAAAGAAAGAATCTAAGAATTTTGACTAATAATCATCAACTTTTGCAATCATCAGAACTTTTTCTTGAAAAAAAATCTTAGTAATCTAATGAGTTTACTATAGGAAAAACATTAAAAATCTTTCATTCTCAAAACATATCTAAAAGTTCTAAATTTCCGAAAAATCTACAGAATCAAAATTAAAAAAAAAAAAAAATATGAATTTTTAACCGCTTTCGGGGGGCATTCGTTTCTAGGACAAGTAGACGCATGTTAAAGGGAACGCTTCATGAATAGGTCTGGATTTTTCTATTAAAAAAAAATACAAAAAAATTTTAAAAATCTAGGGGGGGCTTTAGCCCCCCCCCAGAAATGTTGGCTTCCTACGCCAATGCCTATTGGCTTAGTCTGAAGTACAAGTTTGGGAGTTCTAGAGTCTTCCATTCTCATGACGTGACCATACCATCTTGTTTTGCATTTGTCAATTTTGTTGTCGAGAGGCTCTATCTGTAAGTTGCTCCTTATAGTGTCATTTCCTATCTCTTCCGGTTTTTCCTACTACTCTACGTAAATATTTCATCTCTGTTGCCTGCACACGGTGATTGTGTTTCTATTAATATCACTACTGAACATTTTAAAAAACACTTGATGGGACTGGGACGTGACCTTACACAGTTAATTAAATTTTTTTAATGATCACAAATCTGGTCTCCAAACTTTTTCATTCGGTTTTTTGGGCATTTTTGACAATTCATAGCGGATAAACCAAATGTTATAGCTACTTAAAAATAAGTCAAGAGTAAAGCTTATGGACCTCAGAACTCATTTGGTTAAACGCCTTAACCCTTAGGGCACCAATTATCTTTAAAGGAAAAAACTATTTTTTCAACACTTTATTATCTGAAACATTTCTCTAAACATAAATTTTCGATTCTAAGACATTTAAAAAAAAAATTAAAAAAAAAAAAATTATGTAAACCAAATTAAGAACCTATAACATTTTGCTATACAAAAAAGCATATTCTAAGTAATCTTTTCTCATAAATAAAACTTCCAGACTGACAGATATTTTCTCACAGAAAATTTTCAGATATATGAGGCATTCCACACCAAATGTGCCGCTACAGAAAATTTACGTTACACATGCCGTAAATTTCTGAATAAGTTGTTTGAATAGCCCTATATGGAACCAAGAAAATTGCGTTTTTGGTTTTTCAAATTTTCAAAAACTTCCCAGGAAAATTTTTCAGAACCGATTCTGACAACACTTGTTCTAGAACAGGTTCTTCGGTAACCATACACTATTACACTTTAATTATTCAGAACAAGTTAAGCACAAATTTTTGTGAAGCTTGTTCTCTGCAATCAAAGTTTCACAACATTTTGGTTCTCAAGAATTAAAAAAAAAATTATGTGTCAAAAAAATTAAAAAATAAATATCAATTTATTTTTGTTAACCAAGAAAAAACACGAAATTCTACTAAAATAGCAGGATATAATCGTGAAAATTGTTGAAACAAAGGTGAGTAAATTAAATTTTCATTGTCTGGGTCGGGTCAAATACTAATAATGTTATGTTTTTTTTTATTTTTGTTTGCAGAAAATCCATGATCTGGTATGTCATTATTGTAAGGCCCAAAATCCAACTTTGGAGGCGAAAAAGGATAAATGAGTGTTAAAAAATGTAAATATTCCATGTTATATATGATTGTCTTTATCTTTGTTTAATAAATAAATGCAATTCAAAATGTTTCTTAAATTCTCATTTCTGTTCCAAATTTTACTTCTAGAACCGATTCCGAGCAACAAAAATATGTTCTAATTTTGCTTACAAACACCTGTTGGTTTTGGGAAAATCCCTTTGTTAAAAGAATCGGTGTTGCACAAGAATTAGTACAGGTTCTAGGGAAGTATAAGTTGTTCCACAATCGGTTCTTTGCAACCGAATATTTTGCTGGGTTGGCTTAGGAGGCGTGGCCAAATATTGGAAAAATGGTAAAATTTGTGGCGAGTTGCCTTGATTAAATATTTATCACATTAAACCGGAATGCACAACAATCTCAAAAATTTAGATTCTTGAATAGTTTTGTATGGGCTATCGATTAATTTTTTTTTTTTTTGGAAAATTTTCAGAACCCGTTCTGAAATTTTAAATTTTTTAAAAAAGTCAATTTATCAAAAATCCGGCCACTTTTTTTTTATTTTTTTTAAAAGTTTAGATGTTTGTCCATACACACAAAAAGTTTAGAAACGCATTTTTCGTTTTTTTTTTCGAAAAAATCGCATTTAATTAATATTTAATTTCATAACAATTTTGTAATTTTAATGTTGCGAATGAGTATTATTAATTGCATAAATATTACTCATACGCTCTGTTGAAACAATAAAATACAAGCAAACTACAAATTGTTATGAATTTTAATATTCAAATGCGATTTTCTCTAAAAAAACGAAAAACGCAGGTCTGACTTCTTTTGTGTGGATAGACAAACATCTAAACTTAAAAAAAAAAAAATTAAAACAAAAACAAAAGTGGCCGGATTTTTGATAAATTGACTTTTAAAAAAAATGGAAAATTTCAAAAAGGGTTCTGGAAATTTTCCAAAAAAAAAAAAAATTTAATCGATAGCCCAAAAAAAACTATATAAGAATGTAAAATTTTGAGATTGTGGTGCCCAGTTTTTGAAAAATTTAAAAACCAAAAACGAATTTTCTAAGTTCCATATAGGGCTATACATACAACCTATTCAGAAGTTTACGGTACACATGGTTTTTTTTCGCTGGACATTTGGTGTGGAATGCCTCATATGTAGTCACATTTTTCCTTTAAATTTTTTTTTTGAATTTTCCTATAAAAATTTTAATATTTTTCCTTTAAAACTTTTTTCGAAAAGTTTTTTTTTAAGGATTTTGAGTTTTTTTTTTCTATCATTTTTAGAAAATTTCCTTCTTCCTTTTTTTTCTTCTTTTACTTTCTTTCTTTTTTTCTTATTTTTCCCTATGTTTTGCTATTTGAAATTTTGTATTGGAGGGGAAATGAACAAACGGAACGCCAAACTTCACATAACCTTTATAACTGAAAGGAGGGCAATAAAAAGATTATTTTAATTTATTATTAAAATCTATTGGTTGTTAATTAAATCTCCCAAATCTTTTGAACCTAAATCTTTTACAATGAACAAATTTGTTAAAAAAAATTAGTTGTTGGTAAATTAATAAACAAAAGTTTTCAAAAATAAACTATAAATTTTAGTTGTCTTTGACATTTGTTGTAAATAGCAGCGATTTGAAAACTTAGCGCCATCATCAAAAGCATGGTAAACAAAACAATGACACCACACGGCAATACACATGGTATGCGAGGGTCACACTTAAAGTTTTAACCAATTTTAACTGCCACGTTTTTCATATTTGAAAGTTGTTAAAGTTTATCGTCCAAATTCAAAAAAAAAAAAAGAAAAGCGTTTAATAACAGGTTTATTAATCGAATTTCCACACGCATTTTTTTTATAAACCTCTTATAAGCCTCTTTTAACTTTTATGAATTTGACGGTATAATTTTATGCGAAAACTTGTCATTATGTCCTACGAATACATTGTATTAAAATTTACATGAACATATGTTTATGCATAAACATTAAACATATTTTTCACTGTTTAAATATGTAGTACACATACATGGATGTATTACTTATACTTACACATTTCGCTCATTTACTACCATAGTGCGATAACTCAAAAAAAAAAAAAAAAAACTGATTTAGCAGAAAACGTGTAGAAAGTTCTTAGTTGAAAATGGTTTTCTATTTCAAAAATTCCGGCACTAATAAAATGTTATAAAAGCCTTGATTTCACTTTACCGTATATATGTTAACATTAACCGTTTAACCGAAAACGCATCCATGTTTAACAAAATGTACGAAGCATCACTGTTGTTGTGTTTCAAAATTTATTAGGGAAAACAAGAAAAAAAAAGGTTTATGTCTTTGCTAAAACAAGAAAACAGGGTTTGGTCTATCCTATTTCATTGAAAATGTGAACATGGCTTCTCTTTTTATCGAAGCTTAAAATTAATGTCGATAATTATACACGCTAAATTAGCGTGGATAATTGAAAATTTGTATGGGTAAGCGTATATACGGTTATGTGAAAAACAGGGCTAATGACATATTCTCTTCTTAAGCGGTGATTTTTTTTGAGTTATGTCACTATTATAGTAAATGAGCGATATGCGCACACATATTTACACACTTGTTCGTGTACATTCATATTTCAAAAAAGTAAAAAAAAAAGAAAATTCAAAATATTTTGTACTTTGATGTTTTGCTTTTCGTAATGTAACACACCCATTGTCATCTGCACTCTAATTAGTCTAGTTTCAAATATTAATGGTAGAGAGCGATTGTTTGCATGTTGTTGTTGTTATTGTTATTGTAGTTGTTTAAATTTATGTGTTTTTTTATTTGGGTTTTATGAAATATGTACTATAACAGTCAGCACACATAATGAATATGATTTTACCTCATTAATTCAAATGAACCGAAAAAAACACACAACGAGACAAATATCCTAACAAATCATACAATCAAATTATGCGCACAAACTAAACACTAATAAAAAAGCAGTTAAGTGTATTTGTGACGTTGCCAGATTTATGTGTTATTTATTCACTTTTGGCTGGTGCTCCATTGTTTAATTTAATATGACGAATATATTTCTCGTTTCAATCTTAGGAAACTATGATTTTGTAAAATTATTTCAATTACGCAATGCAACTACCAAAATCGGAATGGGATGAAACCAAGAGCAAATGAAAGTTGGCATATTCCATAAAAAAACAAGTAGAAAAGTTAAATTCGACTTGGCCGAATCTATGAATACCCTCCACAATATTAACCGAGGTTGAGATTAAACTTAATGTATGTATTTGCATATTTGTATTTCGAACAGATAATAATACGTAATTTTAAGTCTCTATGTACTTATTTTTTACTCCCAATAATATAAACAACAACAACAAACAAAAAATGGCAATGCCTTTTTAGTTACTAGTTAAATAACACCAACTACAGAATAAAATAATTGATACAAGAAAACAACAACTATAAAATGCACGCAAAATGGCGTTGTTTATACTTTAACTCACCTCAATATATTGACAAACAAAACAAAAAACTAACGGCTTTTTGTCTTCACTACAATAACAACGATAATATAAATGCAATTACCTAAGAAACAAGTAGAAAAGTTAAATTCGACTTGAACGAATTTATGTAGGCATACAATGCCCGTTTAGTAATAGTAAGTGAAAAAAGTATCACTTTTAATTAGAAATATTTTATTTTGAATAAAAACCTTTTTTGAGTCATTTTTGAAAAAAAAAAAAATTTACCAAATTTTTTTTTTGAGTGTAAAATTTTTTCGAGTGTATTTTTTTTTTTTTTTTTTTGTGTAAAAATGTTTTTGAGTGACAAAAATACTTTTGAAAATATTTTTCTGACTACCAATGTTTTTTAGCTTGTTTACCGTTTTTTATACCCTCCACTCCTGTGATAGAGGGTATATATAAGTTTGTCATTCCGTTTGTAACACCTCGAAATATTGGTCTAGGACCCCATAAAGTATATATATTTATGATCCTCGATCGATTTTAAGACGATCTAGCGATGTCCGTCCGTCCGTCCGTCCGTCCGTCCGTCTGTCTGTCTGTCCGTAGAAAACACGCTAACTTTTGAAAGACTTTACAGAGGCTACTGAAGTTTGGCATATATGTTTGTCATTTACCTGGTCAGGTTGGTATTGCAATCCAGCCAAATCGGTCCAGTGGTTCAAAAGTTATGAGCAAAAGAGTAAATTTCGGCAAGGGTGTTTCGCGAATTTACGAGATAAAAAACACGATAACTTTCTAAAGACAATAATGATACTACTGAAGCTTGGCAGTTATCTTTGCCGTTCCCCGGGTCTATTTGGTATTAAATTTCAGCTCAATCGGTCCAGTGGTTCAAAAGTTATAAGCAAAACCCTGAATTTCAGATTAGTTTCATCTAAAATGCCACGTGTTTTAACAAGTTTTAAAAGCATTGGTGGTAACTAAACAATGCTTTTCAAACTTGTTTAATTTTAAAGCAATGCTTTTTAAACTTGTTCAGTTTTAAAAACATTGGTAACTTAAAAATTACACTCGAAAAAAATTTTACACTCAAAAAAAATTTTACACTCAAAAAAATTTTACACTCAAAAAAAATTTACACAAAAAAAAATTTAGTTTTTTTTAAAAAAAATTACAATATTTTGTGTACATACGTACGTGCATTTACTCAGAAATATTTGTACAATAAAAAAAACATTACACTCGAAAAAAATTTTACACTCAAAAAAAAAATTAGTATTTTTTTTTTTTTTTTTTTTTAAATGACAAAAAAGAGTTTTTTACTCAAAATAAAATACTTCTAATAAAAATTGTTAAGTTTTTCACGTTAAAAAATGTACTACACTTTAAAAAATGCATTGTGGAGGGTATTCATAGATTCGGCAAAGTCGAATTTAACTTTTCTACTTGTTTTTTCAACACGTGGTTTACGGTGGATCCAATCTGAAATTCACGGTTTTCTTAATAACTTTTGAACCACTGAACCGATTTTGCTGAAATTCAAAACCAAATAGACTTGGAGAACGACAAATATATATGCTAAGCTTCAGTACCCTCAGAATTGTCTTTCGAAAGTTAGATTGGTTTTAATCTCGTAAATTCGCAAAATACCCTTGCCGAAATTTACTCTTTTGCTCATAACTTTTGAACCACTGGACCGATTTCGCTGGATTGCAATACCAACCTGACCCGGTAAATGGCCAACATATACGTCAAACTTCAGGAGCCTCCGTAAAGTCTTTGAAAAGTTAGCGTGTTTTCAACGGACAGACAGACAGACAGACAGACAGACAGACAGACAGACAGACAGACAGACAGACAGACAGACGGACGGACGGACGGATATCGCTAGATCGACTTAAAATCGATCAAGGATCATGAATATATATACTTTATGGGGTCCTACACCAATATTTCGATGTGTTACAAACGGAATGACAAACTTATATATACCCTCTATCACTAGAGTGGAGGGTATAAAAACCCCTCAAGGTTGTTTTTTAGTTCAGCGCTAGAATTTTTTTACACACATTTAAAGGTGGTGAGCTTTTATTACACCGTCCGACAAAACTAAAAAAAAAAAATCGTTAAACACGAAATGGATAGTTAACGTCTGAAACTTGAGACTATATGTAGTAAAACTGCATTCCCGAGTAAAAAGGATTATATATAATTTTACTTATTTTTATATAAACATATATTATTTGATAAATTTATACGTAAATTGTTTTGCTATCATATAAGATTATATATATTTGCACTTCGTATTTTTTTCTTATATAAAATTATATAAAAGAAAATGTTAAGTTATACATAATAACATATGATTAAAGTTAGTTTATATAATTACATATGAAATATAAAATTCTGTCTGTTTTTTTAAATAATTTAATATCCCGAGTAAAAAAGTTCCTATATAATTATATATAGTTTTATATATACATATATTATTTTGTAAAACTATATGTATTTTTTGTTGCATCATATGTGATTTTATATATTTGCACTTCTAATTTGTTTCTTATATAAAATTATATAACAGAAAATATGGACTTTTATATAATAACATATGATTTAAAGTTCGTTTATATAATTACATATGAACTTTAAAATTCTGTCTTCTTTTTTATATAATTTGATAAAACAAAATATTTGAAGAAATTTTATATAAAACTTTATGCAACTGTTTTTAAATTATATGTTATCTTATATGTGTAAAATTTAAAAAAAATCTAAGTCCTTTACATATAATTCAATATAACTTTTGAAAATTTTTCTAAGTCGAGATGTTTTTTTTTTTGAAAATTTTCAAAGTCCTAAAAATATTTTTAAAAATTTTTAAGTCCTGGAAACAAATTTTTTTTTGTAAATTTTTTGCGTTTTGGGGGAAAACATTTTTTTCTTATATATAAATATATTTAATTATATATAATTGCATCAATTTTATACAAAAAAGGGTCCAATTTTCGCATATAACTATATAAAATTATATTAAAATTATATCAAATTTGATCAGATTTGATCAAATTTGATAAGTTTTTATATCGTTTTATCGACTCATTTTTCGCATTAAACTATATATGATTATATATGATGGCTTTATGTAATTTTATATGAATATATATGAACTTTTTTACTCGGGTTCCCGAGTAAAAAAGTTCCTATATAGTTGTATATAATTTTATAAACATCATATATGATTAAATAGAATTATATAGAATTTGATGCGAAAAATGAGTCGATAAAACTATATAAAATTTGATCAATGTTTCATATATTTGATAAATTTTTTATATAATTTTATGCGAAATTTGGACCCCTATTTTTATATAATAATAGCAAAATTATATAATTAGATATAATTATATAAAAATATATAAAATTGTATAAAACTGTATAAAACTATATAAAGTTACATAAAATTATATATAATTATATATAATGAAAACAAAATTTTATGATTTATATAAAACTTGATATAATTTTATATAACTTTATAAAATTATATATTGTTTTATATAATTTGATATAGTTGTATATAATTATATCTGATTATATAAATTTGCTTTTGTTATATAAAAATAGGGGTCCAAATTTCGCATAAAATTATATAAAGAATTTATCAAAACACAAGTAACATTGATAAAATTTTATATGGTTTTATCGACTCATTTTTCGCATCAAATTCTATATTATTCTATATAATCATATATGATGTTTATAAAATTATATACAACTATATAAAAACCTTTTTACTCGGGTTTTCAGTTTTTCATTTCGTGATCCTGCTTCCTTTTAAAAGGACTTCAAAGTTTAAGAGGATTCAATTTTATAAAATATTTTTTTAGTATTTGTATTTGTCCTAGGAGGCCACTAGTAACGGCAAATGAAAGAGAAGGATCTTCCCTAATTTCCCTAATTTACTTCTCGGAATCTTGGTCTCAGAGTTTTATACCTTTTGTATAAGAAAAAGTCTTAGAATCTGAGACTTTTCCTATAGGAAAAGGTGTCAGAATGTGGAACTTTTTCTATAGGAAAGGTCTCAGAATCTAATACATTTTCTATAGAAAAAAGGTCTCAGAATCTCAGAATCTCAGAATCAGAGACTTTTTCTAAAGGAAAAAGGTCTCATAATCTGAAACATTCTCTTTAAGAAAAAAAACTTTTCTATTAGGTCTCAGAATCTCAGACTTTTTCTATGAGAAAAAGCTCTCAGAACTGAGACTTTTCTGCAGCAGAAACGTTTCAGAATCTGGAACTTTTTCTTTGAAAGAATGTATTAGAACCTGAGATTTTTTCTACACGATATATGAATCAGATTCCAAGACCTTTTCTATAAGAAAAATGTCTCGGACAATGAGACCTTTTATGAATTAAAATGAGTTTGTGACTTTCTATGAAGAAATAATTTTTCTGTAGAAAAAAATTTAGACTTTTTATACCCTACACCACACTGTGGTACAGGGTATAATGAGTTTGTGCTGATGTTTGTAACTACCCGAAATATTGGTCCTAGACCCACCTTTAAGTATACCGATCGACTCAGAATCACTTTTTGAGTCGATTTAGCGATGTCCGTCCGTCCGTCCGTCTGTCCGTCCGTCCGTCCGTCCGTCTGTCTGTCTGTCTGTCTGTCTGTCTGTCTGTCTGTCTGTCTGTCTGTCTGTCTGTCTGTCTGTCTGTCTGTCTGTCTGTCTGTCTGTCTGTCTGTCTGTCTGTCTGTCTGTCTGTCTGTCTGTCTGTCTGTCTGTCTGTCTGTCTGTCTGTCTGTCTGTCTGTCTGTCTGTCTGTCTGTCTGTCTGTCTGTCTGTCTGTCTGTCTGTCTGTCTGTCTGTCTGTCTGTCTGTCTGTCTGTCTGTCTGTCTGTCTGTCTGTCTGTCTGTCTGTCTGTCTGTCTGTCTGTCTGTCTGTCTGTCTGTCTGTCTGTCTGTCTGTCTGTCTGTCTGTCTGTCTGTCTGTCTGTCTGTCTGTCTGTCTGTCTGTCTGTCTGTCTGTCTGTCTGTCTGTCTGTCTGTCTGTCTGTCTGTCTGTCTGTCTGTCTGTCTGTCTGTCTGTCTGTCTGTCTGTCTGTCTGTCTGTCTGTCTGTCTGTCTGTCTGTCTGTCTGTCTGTCTGTCTGTCTGTCTGTCTGTCTGTCTGTCTGTCTGTCTGTCTGTCTGTCTGTCTGTCTGTCTGTCTGTCTGTCTGTCTGTCTGTCTGTCTGTCTGTCTGTCTGTCTGTCTGTCTGTCTGTCTGTCTGTCTGTCTGTCTGTCTGTCTGTCTGTCTGTCTGTCTGTCTGTCTGTCTGTCTGTCTGTCTGTCTGTCTGTCTGTCTGTCTGTCTGTCTGTCTGTCTGTCTGTCTGTCTGTCTGTCTGTCTGTCTGTCTGTCTGTCTGTCTGTCTGTCTGTCTGTCTGTCTGTCTGTCTGTCTGTCTGTCTGTCTGTCTGTCTGTCTGTCTGTCTGTCTGTCTGTCTGTCTGTCTGTCTGTCTGTCTGTCTGTCTGTCTGTCTGTCTGTCTGTCTGTCCATGTAAACGGTGTAAACACGATACAGGTCGCAATTTTTAATCAATTGACTTGAAATTTAAAACTTAAGTCTCTCTTGGCCCAAGGACGAAGCCTATTGAAATTGGAAAAAATCGGTCCATATTTAGACCTAGCCCCCATACAAAGGTCCTCTTTATTTTTGGCTCAAATGACTCTAATAACCGTATTGTAGAAGGTATCGCTTTGAAATTTGGATGGTAAACAGGTTTTGTCTTCACATATCATCATTCCGAATTTCAAAGAAATCGGACCAGTTCTTCTTGTAGCCCCCATACAAACCACCTTCCCGATTTTCACATAAATGTCTCAAATTTCATGAAAATAGAAAATATTTAATTAAAATTTTGTTTGTGTATGTTAAACGCGTACTTAAATAACCTTATCAAACCTGATAATCATCGGACCAGTTTTGGACTCAGGCCCCTTGTGAAAATTTCGCCCGATATTCAGTTAAAGCGGTTTATTGTCAACAAATAGAAGCCTATTTCACTCAAATTTGATTTGTGAGTGTTTTCTTCACTTATTAAAGGTTTTACAACATATAGATCTAATCGATCCATGGGACCCATTTTCCGGGAAACCTTGGTGTAGGGTATTATATGGTCGGTCTTGACCGACTATAATTTTCTTACTTGTTGTATACGCAAAATGTATTAGAATTCGAAATTTTATACGAAAATGTTAAATTTACTTTAAAACCAAATTAAAAAAGTCTTTGTTTTAAAAAACTTGAATGCCTAAAAATCAGAAATATTAAACAAAATATAAAACGAAAAATTAATATCTATTTTTCGTTTAAGAAAATTTATCGGCCCAGTTTTTTTAGATAAATTCGCTAACAAAAAAAGTTGTGTTTTTCCTAAGTAGTGTGAAATAAGTAGAAAAATGTATTAAATCTACTTGTGAGCTAAATAATGTTCAAACATGTTTTAAGTGAAACTTAAAGACGGTTCTTTTCGTAGAACATAACCCTCTATCTCCAATTTTTATGGGTAATTTTTGTCCTCATTTCTAATGCACTCCTAGAAAACCATTAAATCGAGCATCTAAAGGGTTAAAATGTTCTACAAAAATTTTCTGCATCAAAATTGACTAGGAGTTGCCAAAGGCAAATAATTTTTCTAGTAAAATTTGATGCAAAATATTTTTGGAGATAGAGGCTAGTAGACATTGAGGACTTCTATTAACACTTCTTTCTCAGAAGTGTATTTACTATATTTTTTCGACAATTTAACACCATATTGTGTTTGCATTTTTCGCGAAAAACGCAAAATGATTTAAAAAAAATTGAGAGACACGGGAATATTATTTTTATACCATGACTGGAGTAATTTTTTTATAGTGCAAATTTTTTTTTTTTTTAATTTTTCGCTAAAACGCGAATTGATCTAAAAAAACCTAGAGACAGGGTTTTTTATTTTCGGCAATACTCTCTGAATTTTTTGGCCCGCTTCATGTGTACACCCAAAAATTAAAATTTTTCGGACGGTGTTATAATAATAGTTTCTTGAAAACTGTAAGTGCCTTTAAATTACAATCATAACAATCAATGATGCACGGTTGTTGATTTTTAAAAATTTAGTTATTCAGTAAGTAGGTGCTGAACCGATTGCAGCGAAGTTCATACCAGTTATAGTTAACGTAATTTCAAGCTTAAGGGGCCGATTCACAGAAAATAGTCATAGCTAAATTATAAGTATATTTTTTCCATCATAAAAAAATTCAAATTTTGTTTGAAAATTTCAAAAAAATAAAGACCTGCTACCCAGATGGTTTCAAAATTGACAAAAAATAAATAATAACACTGCGTGACAAAACTGACCACTATTTTAGAAAACAAGAGGTGTGACCAACGTTTATATATATTTGAGACATTCTGATTTCAATGGCGTACTCCGTTTTTCGATGTATGGTACAGTTTTCTTGCAAAATGTCATTAAAGATTTGCTGATTTCGAGCCAGTTTTTTAACAAAAAAATTTGCAAAGTTAATGATTTTTAAATTTTATGGCATGGAAAACAATGATATGACTTGTAGCAATATTTCTTATGCTAATTTGGTTTAAATCTTTTCATCTTAAGCCTTTAATTTCGCGAATTTCTTCATTTTTTGAGGTTTTCGCTAAATTAACCGCCAAGTTGGTCTTTGATAAAAAAATTGCTTTTAGTGAATCAAAGAGGCATCACTTACAATACGAATAGTGGACAAAAAACTGCTATGTTATATGGACCATCATGATGAAAATCGCGAAAACCGTTTTTTGTATATGGCAGCATAACTTTACGAGATGATTTAAGGCTCCATCTTTTAGTATTTAATGTGGTAACCTTAAACAATTAACTGATCAAAAATTTGGCCAAAAAAGTTTTCATTTGCAAAAGTTATCTTAACAAAAACTATAATTATTGTATGGCAAACACTGAAATAATAGTTTTTGTTAAGATACCTTTCGCAAATGAAAACTTTTTTGGCCAAATTTTTTGTCAGTTAGTTGTTTAAGGTTACCACATTATATACTAAAATATGGAGCCTTAAATTATCTCGTAAAGTGATGCTGCCATATAAAAAAAAAAACGGTTTTTCGCGATTTTCATCATGATGGTCCATATAACATAGCTGTTTTATGTCCACTATTCGTATTGTTAGGGATGCCTTTTTGATTCACTAAAAGCAAGTTTGTTATCAAATACCAATTTGACTGTTAATTTCGCGAAAACCTTAAAAAATAAAGAAAATCGCGAATTTAAGGGCTTAAGATGAAAATCATTAAAACTGATTTGCATTAGAAATATTGCTACAAGTCATATCTTTGTTTTCCATGCCATTAATTTTATAAATCATTAACTTTGCAAATTTTTTTGTTAAAAAACTGGCTCGAAATCAGCAAATCTTTAACGACATTTTGCAAGAAAACTGTACCATACATCGAAAAACGGAGTACGCCATTCGAATCAGCATGTCCAAAATATATAGAAATGATGGTCGTTAATCTTGTTTATTTTTTAGTGTTCCGCAGTGTAATTATCAATAATAATCGAGTCCATTTATTTTCCCCGTAATGAATTAACATTACAAGTGGTGACATAATATAAACCCCATTTTCGTTATGTGGATTATGACCGAAACTAATTCTGTCATATTCCCTATAAAAGTAGGGGGACTATGAGTGATAATAATTTGGGCATAGTCCCCATAAAAAATGGGAATAATTCCCAGACTTATGGGGATAATGACAGCGTAACAAATGGTCATAGTCCCCACTACAGGGATTATGTCTGCTGTACTAGTTGGTCATAATCCCAACAATTGTATTAATATTTTTTGTCTTAAAAGTTTTTCTGCATGACCGGGCTTCGGCCGGGCTTTGGGATTACAAACCCCACCCACCCTTTTCGCAAAATAATGGGATTATGACTGAAATTGTTTTGGACTAAGTCCACATGTTGTGAATAGGGGTATGACCGAAAAAAATCGGTCGTAGTCACAACAGGGAATGAACATAATCCCTATTGGAATTATAGCCGTTTTGGAAAGGGTCATAGTTCCCAAAACAAGAGCGGCCATAATCCCCATTTCCTTTATGGGGATAACGTCCATGAGGATTATGTCTTGTCACCATTACAAGTTCTTATATTAACTATACTTTCCTTATTCTGCTTTCAAAATTTTCGTAATGATATCAGAATTCTTTGGAAAATTTGATAAAATGTCCAAACTTTAAAAATTCATATTCTAATTTATTTTTACCTAGTTCACTTAAAAAAATATTCTAAAGCTACAAGAAAATATTGCAACTATTTTTTTGCTACCTCCTATTTGAAAAGAACTTCTTGTAAGTTATTAGCTTTTTACCAATAATTTTGTAATTTTACAGGATTTTTACCAAAAAAATTGTATATTTACAATTTTTTTTGACGCGATAAAACTTACAAATAGGTCTCGTGATTTACGAACTTTTTTGTAATTTTGCAATATTTTTGCTAATAAAATTGTAAATTTACAACTTTTTAGGCGAAATAAAACTTACAAGAAATTCTCGTAAATTTACTAGATTTTTTTTTGTAAAAATTTTGGTAATTTGTAAAATTACAAGAAAAACTGTAAAACTACAAAAAAAATTCGCACACTCAAAAAAAAACCTTGTCAAATTACTAGAAAAAGTCTCGTAACCCCATTTTACCAATATTTGACAGTTTTCCTTGCTTTTTTAACCAAACATTTTCGAACGAAATTTACATTTTTTTTTTTGTAATTTTCATTTTTTTTTTTAATTTTATAAGTTCACATTATTTTTTTTACAAAAAAAGATATAGTGAATTCCTTGTAAGTTTTATTGCGCCAAAAAGTTGGTAAAAAACTTGTAAAATTACAAAAAAAAAAACTAAAATTCTGGTAAAATAAGAGGTAGCAAAAAATTTAGTAAAGTCACTTTTACCGCATCAAAAAATTGAAAATTTACAATTTTATTGGTGAAAAGCTTGTAAAATTATAAGAAATTCTTGTAAAATAGGAGGTATCTAAAAATAAAAGTTAAAAGTTTTTCTTGTCACTTGACATGTTTTTTTTTAGTGCAGTAGAAGAAGAAATTTTCCTTACTCAAGGTAGCGTTATCAAATTTGTTTGAATTTTTTTAAAAACAATAATGAAAACAAATCTTTAGTGAAAAAGAGTCTGCGAAAACTTTTTTATCTCAAGAAAAATAAGATTTTGATATTAACAAATTTTTGATAAAAAAAAAAATGATAAGGAAAAATTTTAAAATTTTTTTTTGATAAAAAAAAAAGTTTTTGGTAGAAAAAACGAAATTGCTTTAAGTTTGGTTGGATATATCTTTAGTAGAGGGAGCAGTAGACCTACGAAATCAACAAAAAAATTTTACTTATCATAGATCTACATTTGCACAAATTTTGCTCAAGTCAAGAAAAACGGTAGTGAAAGGGTTAAAAACATTATCATGTTAAAAAAATGTAATTTTACAAAGAAAGGTTGTATTTTTACAAAACTAATTGTAAGTGGTAAATTAAAACAAGTAGAAAAGTTAAATTCGACTTTGCCGAATCTATGAATACCCTCCACAATGCATTTTTTTAAAGGGTAGTACATTTTTTAACGTGAAAAAATTAACAATTTTGATTAGAAATATTTTATTTTGAGTAAAAAACTCTTTTTTTGTCATTAAAAAAAAAAAATTACTAATTTTTTTTTGAGTGTAAAATTTTTTTCGAGTGTAATATTTTTTTTACTGTAAAAATATTTCTGAGTGAATGCACGTACGTATGTACACAAAATATTCCCATTTTTGTAAAAAAATAAAAACAAATTTTTTTTTGTGTAAATTTTTTTGAGTGTAAAATTTTTTTTGAGTGTAAAATTTTTTTAAGTGTAAAATTTTTTTCGAGTGTAATTTTTAAGTTACCAATGCTTTTAAAACTAAACAAGTTTAAAAAGCATTTCTTTAAAATTAAACAAGTTTGCGAAGCATTGTTTAGTTACCACCAATGCTTTTAAAACTTGTAAAAACACGTGGCATTTTAGATGAAACTAATCTAAAATTCATGGTTTTGCATATAACTTTTGAACGACTGGACCGATTGAGCTGAAATTTAATACCAAACAGACCCGGGGAACGGCAAAGATACATGCCAAGCTTCAGTAGTCTCATTATTGTCTTTCGAAAGTTATCGTGTTTTTTATATCGTAAATTCGCGAAACACCCTTGCCGAAATTTACTCTTTTGCTCATAACTTTTGAACCACTGGACCGATTTGGCTGGATTGCAATACCAACCTGACCAGGTAAATGACAAACATATATGCCAAACTTCAGTAGCCTCTGTAAAGTCTTTCAAAAGTTAACGTGTTTTCTACAGACAGACAGACAGACAGACAGACAGACAGACGGACGGACGGACGGACATCGCTAGATCGACTTAAAATCGATCGGGGATCATAAATATATATACTTTATGGGGTCCTAGACCAATATTTCGAGGTGTTACAAACGGAATGACAAACTTATATATACCCTCTATCACTAGAGTGGAGGGTATAAAAAATAATTTATTTTTTTAAGTGCAGAACAATTCATAGATTTCTTTTTTTCCAAATTTTGAAAAAAAAAAAATAATAAAAGCAGTTTTAAGTCTTTAACAATAAAAAAAATTAAATTATTGTCCGAAATTTTTTGTAACTTAAAAAATTAAAAAAAAAATCATAAAGGAATTTTTTATAAAATTTTTCACAAATTTTGATGTTCTAAAATCATTTTTAAAAAAACTCTTAACTCTAAACTTAAACGAGATTATATCACAATAAACTTATTTGTGTAAAACTACAGTTTTTTTTGTAAAATTACTGCGTAGGATACATTTACAAAAATTAATTTGTAAAATTACAAATAAATCTGTAAATGTCAATCGACCTTAATAAAAATGTTTTTTTCTCCAAAGACAAGGAAAATCTGAGAATAATCTGAGAATTTGATTCTATGAAAATTGTTTGAGAATCTTAAAATGTTTCTAAAGGAAAAATGTCAAGGAATATAAGAATTTTTCTTTATGAAAAATTTTGAGAAATTTTCTATAGGAAAAATTTTAGAATTTTGCTTTAGAAAAAATATAGAATTTTTCTATGGGAATATTTTGCGAATTTTTCTGTAGGAAAAAATTTAGAATTTTTAATAAAAGAATTTTTTATTGAAATTCTTCTTTCATAAATGTCTAAAAATCTTAAAAAAGTTTTTCTCAGAATTTTTCTAAAAGAAAAATCTGAGAATTTTTCTATAGGGAAAATCTGACAACTTTTCACACACTGATAGAAAAACGCTTCATATCGCTAATGAATGGAATTCATTAACGTTGTTTCATTACAACAATGAAATATTTCATATGCTGAATGAAATTTCATACATATAATGCAAGATTTTCATTAATTTTGATTCATTAGATTTCGTAGTTTCATTAAAAAATTTCATTAAGTTTTATTTACAAAATTTGCTGTTGACACCTGACACCTGTCGTGTCGCGTCTGTTAAGTCTGTTAGTTTACGCGCGCAAAAAACAGCTGATCACAGCGTGATTTTTTTTTGTTTTACTTCGTGGTTTTACTTACATACATATGTATTAAAAGTAAATGTTCCCAGCAAAACTTAGATTACCAAATAAGGTATAAAATAAGGTATATGATCTCTTATTTTATACATTGCAGCATTGATGATTTTAACAGGCGATGAGACTCAAAGTAATGCATCCACATTATCACATAGAATACCAGTAAGGTATAAAATAAGTCATAAATTTATAACGAAGAATACCAGTAAGGTGTAAAATATATGATATTTTATAGGTTACGAGTAAGGTATATAATATAGCATACCAGAACGTAATATATAAGGTGTTACGAGTAGTGAAAAAGTAATTTTGTATTAAATTTACTTACGTGATTGTAAGTGAGTGTAAGTAGATAAAATATGCTCGTGAGTGTGTGTTGTTAGAAATTTCCTGTCGTGAGCCCATCTCTAGTTTAAACTTATGAGCTAAAACACCTCAATTCAACCGAGGTGTTGACCGCACCCCCTCCAAATTTAATGAAATTAAGTACTGATGTTTACTTTAACAAAAAAGAGATTTTTCCAATTTTACAGGCTTCTGGTCATTCCAGTATTCGAGATATGCGGTCTTGAAAATTAGCAAAATCGTATATATTTGACAAAAGTGTTCTGAGATAAATAAAGATAACTCGAAAAGTAATAACAATACAGGTCTCAATCAGGTTGCAAATAATAGGTAATGAAACAGCCTTTAAAAAAGCATTCCACAAGATTTTTTTTGAAAAAGGTCAAAGGTCATTGGTTTTAACCTTAATTTTTGGGAAGCTATATCTCAAAAAACGATATTTTTAAAATTTTGGAAAAAATATATATGGTTAAGAATTACATATACTAATTAAGTTTAAATTTTCAGGATGGAGACTTCATTGGAACTTTTTATATTAATAGAAACATTGTGACAGGAAAGAAAAAGCGGTGTAATTTCCTTTAGAAAAATTTTTTTTTTTTCTTTGAAATTCTGGTACCAAAATTCATTTTTCTGAATGTTTTTGACGTGCTGAGTCCAAATATGACCTTTGAACTGGCCTATCGCTATTACTTTTCAAGATATATGCACCTAAATTTTCAAAAATAACACAGCAATAGCATTTTAGCAATTTTCACATATTTATGTGCAGATATCTCGAAAACTAATAGCGATAGGCCAGTTCAAAGATCATATTTGGACTCAGCACGTCAAAAACATTCAGAAAAATGAATCTTGGTACCAGAATTTCAAAGACAAAAAAAAAAATAATTTTTTTCTAAGGGAAATTACACCGCTTTTTCTTTCCTGTCACAACGTTTCTATTAATATAAAAATTTCCAATGAAGTCTCCATCCTGAAAATTTAAACTTAAGTAGTGTAGATGATTCTTAATCACATATATTTTTTCCAAAATTTTAAAAATATCGTTTTTTGAGATATTAGTCTCCAAAAATTAAGGTTAAAACCAATGACCTTTGACCTTTTTCAAAAAAAATCTTGGGGAATGCCACTTTTAAAGGCTGTCTTATTAAATATTATTTGCGACCTGACTGAGACGTGTATTGTAATTACTTTTCGAGTTATCTTTATTTATCTCAGAACACTTTTGTAAAATATATACGATTTTGCCAATTTTCAAGACCCCATATCTCGGGAAGAAAAAGTACAAGAAGTCCAAAATTTTGGCACTATGATTTTTTTGTAAGGGCCCTACAATATTCCAAGTTTCATCAAATTCGAAAGGGGTAAGGTCAAAAATGCTACTTTTTTCGGTTGAATTGAGGTGTTTTAACTCTTATGCATTTTTTTATAAAATAATTATTTTTTGTGTTATTGTAATGCATTATGCATACAATTATAAATATTGCATTATTTCAAACTTTCAAATAATACATAATTTAACCAAATATAAGTCATCCATGATTTAATGTTTAGAAAT
This sequence comes from Pegoplata infirma, assembly GCA_963921195.1. Classification (NCBI taxonomy): domain Eukaryota; kingdom Metazoa; phylum Arthropoda; class Insecta; order Diptera; family Anthomyiidae; genus Pegoplata; species Pegoplata infirma. The sequence goes on from OY992540.1 coordinate 124,278,588, forward strand.
AATAAATATGAAATACATTTTTTCCAATAATCATGCATTACGTAGCAAATTATTAGTAATGCATTATTTTTCACTTGAAAATAATACGTTGTGGAACAAATGTTTGGTAAGACATCCTAAAATAATGCTACAAATAAGGTATATACATTACCTGGTAATGTGTTATATAATCACTACCCATTACCAAAGTTTTGCTGGGTTATAGTAAAATTTTGTGTGAAAAAACTGATTGAAATCAATAGATAAAATAAAAAATATGTGAAAGTGTTTTTTTTTACTTGGTGATTTTGTGATTTTTTCAGACTTTTTTATGAAATTTGAAAAAAAGTAAATTATTATTTTTATATTTACTAAATTCATGCTGTCTTATATTAGTTCGTGGTTTTAATTGCGTATTACAATTTAAGGTCGGTGTAAAATTTTGTGAGAGAAAACAAAGTGAAAACCATTTTTATTATTGTTAATTTTATAAAAAGATCTTTACAATTTCATAAATATATTTCAAATATATAAAATAAATAAAAATAGCATTTATTTAATGAAAGTATTTCATTTCAAAAATAAAAAGTAGATTTTATTCAATGAAAGTATTTCATAAGAATCAAATACTTTTTTCATTGAAGTAATGCATAATTTTCATAAATACAATTTTTATTTTTTATGAACAATTTTCATTAATTTAATGAAACTTGTTCTTGCAATTACATTTTATGATACCTTTTTCATTAATTCAATGAAACCCTACATAGGTTCCTTTTTAACGCCATTTTTCATAACAATAATGTAGATTTTCATTATTGTCATGTACAAATTTCTATCAGTGCAGGGACTTTTGCCAGAATTTGAGTATTTTTTTTATAGGAAAAATCTTAGAATTTTTTAGAGGGAAAATCTGGCAAGAAAAATAAGTTATGTGAGAAGTTTTTTATAGGAAAAATTTACAAATATTTCTATTATTTTATAATTTTGGAATTTTTTATCGGAAAAATGTCTCGGAATCTTTAAATGTTTCTACAAGGAAATATTCTTTTCTATGAGAAAAATGTCTCAGACTTTTTTGTAGGAACAATTTCTTTGATTCTTAGACTTTTTTAAAAAAAATATGACATGTGTCCTAAACATTTTTGAGAATCTTAGACTTTTTCTAATTGAAGGTGTATCAAAAAACTATACTTTTTCTATAAAATAAATTCTTAGAATCTAGGAAATTGCCTCAAAAATTTTAAAAAGCATTAAAGTTTATAAATTCTCTATTTTTTCCTCTACACCGAAAAAAATTCCTGCCTTATATGTACGAAAACGTTCGTACATTGTACGAAAAATTTCGTTGTTTCGCACCACGAAATTCTTGCGTACAATGTACGAAATGCACGAAATTGTTTCGTACAATAAACGAAATTGTTTTTGTATTTTACAAAAAAATTTCGTAAAATAAACGCAATAAATTTTTGTGTTTTACGAAAATTTTCGTAAAATAAACGAAATATTTTTTTGTTTTACGAAATTATTTCGTAAAATAAACGAAATATTTTTATTTTTACGAAAATTTTTTGGTAAAAAAAAAAATCCTTAAATTAACGAAATTACATGTAAAAATTCTTTCCTGAGAATAAGAACAACGTTTTCAACGTTTTGACAGCAACATTTCCAAGCAATTAATTGTTTCTTCTTAACAAAGACTTATAAGATTTCATTCATTATTTACAGTGATTTTGTTTTAGGCTACGTTCACACTACAAGAACTTATGATGATATGTTGAGATGATTTTTTTGGAGGACCACCTTCCCACATGTAAAAAAAAAACTTATATCATCAAGCCTCAAATTTTATTTGATCCGATTAGCCTCAAATTTTAATTGATCCTTAAAATAAATAAAAACCAAGAGAGAGCTTTTAAGTCGGCTGTGCCGAATTTTTATTACCCCAAATATGTAAAAAAAATATCAGAGTTATCATTATTGAAATTAATTCTTTATACCTACGACCAGGGGTGCCAGATGATTTTGATAAAAAATCGGCATATTTTCAAAAAAAAAATCGGCATTATCGGCACTTCAATTTAAAAAATCGGCAAAAAATCGGCAAATGAAAAATAACCATTTTTAATGCAATAAAAATATTTTTATTGACAAAAAAATAGCAAAATAGAACAATTTAGCGTCAAAGGAAAACAAAATTAATACGCTAAATAAAATTTTTCAATACTGCACTAACATTACGTTATATTTTCAGCAAAAAACTAAAAATTCTGATGCATTTTTATTAAAAAATAAAAATAGTTTTATTCGACCTTTAAAATATTATATTTTGAATAGTTTTGTTCTAGTTCGAGGTCATTATTTCCTTTACTAATTAAAACCATGATATTCTCATAGAATACTTTTCATGAAAACTATTTTTCTGTTTTAAATTTATTTATGTTGGTAATTTTTGCAAGACTTAATAAACATGTGTTTCGGAATTTGGCCGATTCCATTGTCTAGAACTAATATATCTAGCAAAAAAATCTAAAAAAATATTTTTTTCAACATTCTTCAGAGGTTCCCGATTTTAGGTCAAAAAGGAACACAGACATTACCTCACAGGTTAAATATATGTTTGTGTTCATATTCACCCTGAAAGACAACTCTACTGACCCCTACGCTAAGTGAAATCAAAAAAAAAAATTCCTCCACTCTAATAATGATGTGTTTTCTTCAGACATACGGACGGATATCGTTAGATTGACTCAAAATCGTTGGAGGACCATGAGCATGTTCACTTATTAGGGTCCTAGACCGATATTTCGTGGTGTTACAAACGGAATGACAAACCTTTATACATAAATCCTACTATGATGAAGGGTAGGGTATAAAAAGTGACCGTGGTTTTAGAGTTGATCAAAAAATCGGCATTTTTGGAGCAAAAATCGGCAAATCGGCAGTTTGACAATTTTGAGGCAAAAAATCGGCAAAATGCCGATAAATCGGCAAATATGGCAGCCCTGCCTACGACCACAAGGCATTTTCTAATCCCCTGGGTCGAAGCTCATTACTTTAAATTTTTTTTGACATAAAAATGTTTCATTTGTTTAACAAAACAACAAAAAACACTTTAAAAAAATTAAGTTTTCCAGAGGTTGGTTTAAAGAAATAAAACTTTTTTGATCACATACGAACTTAACCTGCTGATGACCAAAAGACTTGTTCCGTGGTATCCGTGTTTTATATAGACGGACATTAATAGAATGCCTTAGAATTTATCATGGATCAATAATACATATACTTTATGGGGTCCCCGACCGATATTTTTTTATTATAAACCAATACTGTAGTTGGAGGGCATAAAAACACCCTTTAAGCATGCATTTAAAGATTTCTTCTTTTTTCATTAGTTTTGTAAAATTTCAAAATACTTGATTATTTTTTTTCGTGATATAAAGTCCACTTTCGTATATTTTATGAAAGAAGTTTTTACGAATTATTTTCGTAAAAATACGAAAGTCTGTACACTTTTTTTGTAATATGCAGTCAACATTCGTATATTTTACGAAAGAATCATTTACATTCTTTTTTTTCGTTACTTTCGTAAAATTACAAAAGTTTTTACAACATTTTTTTCGTAATATGTAGTCAACATTCGTAAATATTACGAAAAAAATATTAACTAATCATTTTCGTTACTTTCGTAAAAATACGAAATTCAGTACTAAAGTTTTTGGGAGGTGGTTTAAGAATAGGCGAAACAAATGTGCGATTGCTAATGTACGCGGATGATATTGTACTACTGGCTGATGATAAAAACGTTTTACAACGTATGATAAATAATCTGGAAAAGTATTGTAATGAATGGGATATGGAAGTCAATTTAGTCAAATCAGAAATTCTTGTATTTAGAAAAGGCGGAAGATTATCAAGAAATGAAAAGTGGAAATATAAAGGCCAAGAAGTAAAGATAGTAAACGAGTACACCTATTTAGGTGTTATATTGACGCCAACAATGTCATTTAAAAAACATATTGTTAAACGTAATAACGCTGCAAAATGCAGCATAAACTCTACATGGAAAGATTTTTTAAGCAAAAGCAATATAAAACTATCGGCTAAATGGAAACTTTTCCAAGCAGTATGCAGGTCAGTGCAGGTGTACGCAGCGCAGGTATGGGGTTTCGAGCTATTTGAAGAGGTAGACAAACTACAAAGATATTTTATAAAAAGAATTTTAAAAATACCAGATTTTACTCCCAATTATACATTAACCTTAGAAACAGGTGCAGAAGATAGCCATTTCTATAGCCTAAATTTACATATGGAATACATTTTTAAAACCATCTACAAATTCAACTCTGATAGACTCCCGTACAAGCTCTCCAGGCACGTTCTTTCAAAAAACATTTTCTGGGCAAAACAAATCAACCACTTGGGCAATGAATTCAACATTACGTTTGAAAACATGCCTGAGATGGAATGGTTGAGAAGGGGCTCTGACTTGTTAGCCAAATTAAAGCTCAAAAGCATGCAAGAAGCTGAGAGAAAAGCTTGCAATAGTGAAACTCGTTTCTACAAATTTTTAAACCATACAGTTCCCAATAACTATATACAAGATACTGAAAATATAAATAAAATATCGATAATTTTTAAAGCAAGATGTGATATCTTAGGTCTAAGAGCCAATAGTTTTGCAACAGATGTAAACAAAATTTGTACACTATGTAATACACGAGAGGATGAAACGTTGCACCATTTCATGGGAAAGTGTCCAGTATTGAAAGAATTCAGAATAAGACATTTAGGTAAACCCATTTTAAATCAAAATGAATTAGAAAACTTTTTAAATGGAGAAATAAATGATTCTTGGAATAGGATATATTATTTTATTTCTGAAGCTATGAAATATAGAAAAATATTAATGCTAGAATTTAATTAATGGTTATATTACTTATTATTAAACATTAATTGTACTCTATTTTTTAAATTTGATTTGGTAAACGACAGACGACATATAATGTCATTGTCATGATCTATCTTTATTTTTAAGATTTTTATGTAATGAATTTTTTGAAAATAAAGAAATTATTATTATTATTATTATTATTACTAAAGTTTTTCGTAATATGTAGTCAACTTTCGTGTATTTTACGAAAATAAAAAGTACGAAACTTTTTTTCGTAAAATGTTGCATGGATTTTTTTCGGTGTAGAAAAATGGAATAGAATAGAATCAATTATTCTGAAAATTTTTCTATACAAAAATTTGTTTCTAAATATAGAAACTTTTGGTGGAAAAATTGCCTGAGAATTTTCTGTATGAAAGTGAAGTAGAATCGAATTTTTTTTTTTTTATTGCAAGAATTTTATAAATTCGAAAAGCTTTTCTGTAGCAAAATGTATCAACCTTAAAATTTTTCTATTTTTTTATTGGGAATGTCTCTTAAATTTTATTTTTAAGCAAATGAATCAGAAAAATTTCAAAATCAGAAAACTGGGTTGAAATAAACATGTCTTAAATCTGATATATTTTCTATTGGAAAATTGTTTTAGAATCTGGGTCTTCTGCTGTCAGAAAAATGCTTCAGAACCTATATAAAAAAATCATAATAAACACTAAAAAACCTTAACTAATTTTTCAAATCCGACCTGAGATTCCCTGCAAAAAAAACTTTTTGAGTAAAAAAAATTTTCCCCCCTAAACCCAAGGGCTGGATCCGCGCCTGGTTTACGAGATATTTTCCTAATTATTTTACAAGTTTTTTTTTCAGTGTACTAAATACGATTTATAAAGCGAACGTGAACAGGCTAATTTGTTGTTAACAGAATGTGTCAGCTGAAGGATATAAAAATTAGTTTAAAAAACACTATCCAATTTTTTTTTTATTTCCTTTCTTTGTCATTTTTAAAATAGTTTTCCAAATATGTATTTGTGTTGTCATATAAAATAAATGTTCTTTTTAAATGTCATTGTACTATAGTTGTTATTGTTGGTCATACGTAAATATTTTAGTAGAAAACTATAATATACAATTATTGTTTGTCATTAGGGTGGCATTTATTAATATAAATAAGAAAATTTAAAGAACTGAAAATGTTTTTACACAAGTGATTCGGAAAATTCGAATGGAATTAATTTTAAAATGAAGACTCGAACTTTGGAACCCATAAATGCAAAACTTTGCTGGAATTTTTAACTTATCAGCAAAAATTTTATTTTAAAATAAATCAAAGCAAAAAAGGCACGATTTTCAAAATTAGAAAAAAAATACACATAATAAAATAAAAACCATTTTTATGGGAAGCCCTAGTGAAGGTATAAGGTTAAATTAAAATTTTCGCAATAACTTGAAAACAGGATCAGGAACTTCGTGTTAACGATTTTTAAAAGTCTAAATAAAAAGGAATTTTGGATGTTTTCATATGAAAAGAAAGAGGTTTTTTAATGCCTATCCAACGGTGGCAAAACCTTGAAAAATTTCTTGAAATAATTTTTTCATGAAAATGTGTAAATTTTGGGGGTATTTATGTGATGACATAGACCTACGATATCCATATGAATACGAAATAATCTTTATTAAATTTAAGTCGACACATATTTTTGCTCTAGACGATATTCCTATATATTGAGAACGAAATTTGTAAACACTGATATGGCCAATATGCCGCCTCTTTCAGGCAAATCGGTTCATAAGGGTTAAGAAACTTCCCTTCTAATTGTAAGTCCCAAAAAAATTTTGGGGTCGGATTGTAAGTTAAGAGATACCTTTCTTATAAATGGAGGGTATAAAAATTGATGTTAAAAGGTACCAACTAATACGTATGATTAATATTAAATTATAAAAAATATAACTTATACGCCTCAAAACTTTATGTATGCATTTCTGCTCATACAAATTCTTCAAAATATCCAAAAATTTTACTCACTTGAAATTTATCAAATCCTCTATTTCAAATTTGTTAAGAAACTTACCTAAAAAGAGAAAAAAATAATTCGTTAAAAATAATTTCAGTGCAATGATTTCGTAAAAAATTAATCTTATTTAAAACTTAAAAAAAAAATATATATGAAGAATTCCAAAATTTTTGACTACAAAAAAACACTTTTTCGGCCTTACCTATTTTAATTGTCCTAAAAATTGGTATATATGTTCTTCTGATTTTTGTTGAATTTCGGTTTTTGTTATTTAGTAAAAACTGTGAATGGTTCGCGTTTTATCGCTGTTCAAAGTTGGTATTTTGCAATAATTGTATGATAAATACACAATGTTTAAATGATCATATCTTTGGAACGCATCATCCGATTGCCACGAAAAAAAGCGCAAAATAATTGTTATGTCCTGTACTTAAAATAGAATTTTGAAAAAGGATAGGATGCTTAGCAAAAAGGATATTGAAATTAAAAAAATGTTCTTAATTTGCAAATATCTCAAAATGCGTATCTTTAATTTTTCTTTATTTTTTTGCACATATAGCCCAAGATGTACATAACAACATATGCAAATCCCAAATTGGGGTGATAAGCGGTTTAATTGTAAACGCGGTTTCATGAAACGCCTTATTGATTTTTGTTAATAACTCTCGTTTACAAATGAAAAACAATTTCTGCGCACTAACCGCGAATAATTTTTTTATATGTATTTTTGATCGCTAAACTCAAAAATTTCATTAAAACAACATTTCGCGAATACATTTTTGTTAAATGAATTTTTTAGCGTTTTTTGGAGGTATTTTAACTATTTGGCTTATATCTTAAGTTCTGTTTATCTGATCTTCTCGCAATAAAAACCAAACTAAAGACAATCAAATTTCCAAAAAATCCTACATTCATCATTTTTTCATCAGTTCATAGCTTTACGCGCAAAATTTTTTAGCGTTGTTTGGAGGTATTTTGACTATTTTTCTTATATCTTGAGTTCCGTTTATCTGATCCTTCCGAAATAAGAACCAAATTAAAGACAATCAAATTTCCAACAAATCCTACATTCATCATTTTGCCATCAGTTCAAAGCTTTCCGTTTAATAGGCAAACATATGACTAAAATAAGTTTTTTGATTAACAAATCATTTAAAAAAAAGTTAAAGAAATAGAAATCTTTGCAATTAATTACGTCTTTTTATTTATCTGCAAAGCCTGAACATTTAGAAATATAATAAAGTTGATTTGATGAAAATCTATAGGTTTGCTCCGAAGTTATCACAAATTATATGAATATATATGATAAAATACAAAAAAAAATTGGTAATTTTTTACAATTTCTGTTTTTAAAATTTTTAAAAAATGAGCTTTGTTAATAAAAAAAAATAGTTTTCCTTGTTTGCCTATTGCGCGTAAAGTTATGAACTGATATAAAAATAATGAATGAAGGATTTGTTGGAAATTTGATTGTCTTTAATTTGGTTCTTATTGCGAAAAGATCAGATGAGCGGAACTCAAGATATAAGAAAAATAGTCAAAATACCTCCAAATAACGCTAAAAATTTATTTGCGCGTAAAGCTATGAACTGATGAAAAAATTATGAATGTGGGATTTGTTGGAAATTTGATTATCTTTAGTTTGGTTTTTATTGCGAGAAGATCAGATAAACAGAACTTAAGATATAAGCCAAATAGTTAAAATACCTCCAAAAAACGCTAAAAATTTCATTTAACAAAAATGTATTCGCGAAATGTTGTTTTAATGAAAATTTTGAGTTTAGCGATCAAAAATACATATAAAAAAATTATTCGCGGTTATTGCGCAGAAATTGTTTTTCATTTGTAAACGAGAGTTATAAACAAAAATCAATAAGGCGTTTCATGAAACCGCGTTTACAATTAAACCGCTTATCACCCCAATTTGGGATTTGCATATGTTGTTATGTACATCTTGGGCTATATGTGCAAAAAAATAAAGAAAAATTAAAGATACGCATTTTGAGATATTTGCAAATTAAGGACATTTTTTTAATTTCAATATCCTTTTTGCTATGCATCCTATCCTTTTTCAAAATTCTATTTTAAGTACAGGACACAACCATTGTTTTGCGCTTTATTTCGTGATAATCGGACGATGCGTTCTAAAGATACGATCATTTAAACATTATGTATTTCTCATAAAATTGTGGCAAAATACCAACTTTGAACAGCGATAAAACGCGAACCATTCACAATTTCGACTAAATAACAAAAACCGAAAGTCAATAAAAATCAGAAGAATGGATATGTTAATTTTTGGATAAATTGAACCACCATCGGCTGATTGCCTATGCTATTTTAAATGGAACCAGTCATATATATTTTTCCTAAATACATCCTGGAATTTTTTTTTACATTTTTTCCGCTTTGAGTTAAAAATAATCAAAAATTATCAAATTTTGAAAAACTTGTTTTGAAAACACAAACGTGACGTTTTTATAAAAAGGTGTGTTGTCTGGAATGGTCACAGTGGGTAGTTCTGCGATGTGTCATCTGTAACTTGTTTTGTTATATGTCACTATTGCACCACTATAGTTTGAGAGGCAAGTCCAGTAATATGCCGAAAGTGATGTACCCGGGATGGCGACTTTTCCTTACATAAGTGAAATTAGACATTTTTTCATTAAGTTTCAATGCAAATTTTTATTCTACTAGAGCCAAAAATTATATGGCACAAAGTTTTAGAGTTTTGAAATTAAAAAAATAAAATATTTATGCATCATATTTATTTATTTAGGTCAGAGTTGGGCACGAATCATTACCATTGAGTTTTCATTATCATTAATCTGTTCAATGTTAATGATCTTTTATTTTCATTTCAAATTCTTTACACAATGTTAATGAAATTAGTTTTTTTCAATTTCATTTGTTTACACATTGTCAATGAAATAGAATTTTTGATTTCATTGTCAATGTTAATGAAATGCCCCATATACATTTTTTTTATTAACAAAAAAAAATTCAAATTGTTATGACTTTAAAAATAAAAAAAACTATTTATTTTTGCTACGGAAAACGAAAGGAATTTTCTCTAATCAGCGTTTTTAAGATGTTGACTTTGTTTTTCAATGAGGGACTCAAGATCCAGCTAATTATCATAAGATTTATTTGTGGCAAGTTTCAGGTTGTGGAATGTATCGTGCTTTTTAGTTTGGGATGTATCGTGCTTTCTCAGACGGACGGACATCGATAGAATGTCTCAGATTCTGAGACATATTTTCACAGATAAAGTCTTCGATTCTGAGACCTTTTTTATAGAAAAAGTCTCAGATTATGAGACATATTTTCTATGGAAAAAGTCTCAGATTCTGAAACATTTTTTCTATGGAAAAAGTCTCAGATTCTGAGACATTTTTTCTATAACAAAAGTCCCAGATTCTGAGACATTTTTTCTATAACAAAAGTCTCAAATTCTGAGACATTTTTTCTATAAAAAAAAGTCTCAGATTGTGAGACATTTTTTTCTATAAAAAAGTCTCAGATTGTGAGACATTTTTTCTATAGTAAAAGTCTCAGATTGTGAGACATTTTTTCTATAGAAAAAGTCTCAGATTCTGAAACAGTTTTTCTATGGAAAAAGTCTCAGATTCTGAGACATTTTTTCTATAGAAAAAGTCTCAGATTCTGAGACATTTTTTCTATAGAAAAAGTCTCAGATTCTGAGACATTTTTTCTATAGAAAAAGTCTCAGATTCTGAGACATTTTTTCTATAGAAAAAGTCTCAGATTCTGAGACATTTTTTCTATAGAAAAAGTCTCAGATTCTGAGACATTTTTTCTATAGAAAAAGTCTCAGATTCTGAGACATTTTTTCTATAGAAAAAGTCTCAGATTCTGAGACATTTTTTCTATAGAAAAAGTCTCAGATTCTGAGACATTTTTTCTATAGAAAAAGTCTCAGATTCTGAGACATTTTTTCTATAGAAAAAGTCTCAGATTCTGAGACATTTTTTCTATAGAAAAAGTCTCAGATTCTGAGACATTTTTTCTATAGAAAAAGTCTCAGATTCTGAGACAGTTTTTCTATAGAAAAAGTCTCAGATTCTGAGACATTTTTTCTATAGAAAAAGTCTCAGATTCTGAGACATTTTTTCTATAGAAAAAGTCTCAGATTCTGAGACATTTTTTCTATAGAAAAAGTCTCAGATTCTGAGACATTTCTTCTTCAAAACAAATTTTCCACCTATATAACGATTTCAAAACTTGGTTGTCACTTTATCGTTTTCTTTAAAAAAATATTTCCAAGAATTCAATGAAATTTTTGTTTTTCATTATCATTGACTAATTGATAATGATTTTATTTTTCATTATCATTATGTAAAAAATTGCTAATGAAAATTTCGTTTCATTGTCATTGTGTAAAATTAATGATAATGATTTTTTAATTTCATTAACATTGACCATATTCAATGAAAATGAAACACTCAATGTTAATTGAAAAACAATGCATTAGTCCCATCTCTGATTTAGGTGCGCTGAATACAAATTAAGGGCTTATTGAAAGAACTTGATAAGCAACATTTTATTTTTTCGTGTGTTTAGCCTTCTGCTGATGTTCCATTGACAGAATTTTGGCAGAAGTCTTTTACCCTTCGTACAAGAATATTGAGAATAAAAGTTCCGCAAAAGTTATATTTTCTACATTATTTTAAAAGTTTTAAAGAAAAAACCACCATAAAATGACATGTTGCTGATCGAGTTTTTACAATAAGCCCTTCAAATATCAAAAAAAAAAAAATCAAAATCGGTCAAACGGTTTACGTGATATCCCTTTTTTAAAACTTGCAAAAATGGCGGTTTTTTCCTACGATCAAAAAATTAAAAAAGTAAATTCCATTTTTTTCTTGACCCTTTTATAGAGCTAAAGACAAACTTTCATATACATAAATTTAATTTAATTCTAGCCAAATACAAGCATTTTGACCAATTTTACGATACAAGTATTGTTTTTTTTTTTACAAACATATCATTAAATCCCTTGGCTACCAAAAGTATAGGGTTTTTATATTTGCTAAATAGTCTTGACAATGGAATCTGACAAATTCCAAACCGGTGACATGACATAATCCCCACGGACATAACCCCCATTGCCGTTATGGGGATTATGACCAAAACGAATTCGGTCATAACCCCCATAACGGTAGTGGGGACTATGACCGAAAAAAATTTGGACATAATCCCAATAAAAAATGGACATAATTCCCAGTTTTATGAGGACAATGACCACGGAAAAATGGACATAATCCCCATTACAGGGGTTATGTCTACTATACTAATAGGTCATAATCCCAATAATTATGTAAATTTTTTTTTGTCTTAAAGGATTTTCTGCGTAGCCGGCCTTGGGCCGGGCTTAGGGATTACAAACTCCATGCATTAAACCCACCTTCTCCGCAAAATAAAGTGATTATGACCGAAATTGTTTTTGGACTTACTCCCCATAATATGAATGGGGGTTATGACCGAAAAACTTTCGGTCGTAATCCCAACAGGGAAGGGACATAATCCCCATTGGGATTATGACCGTTTTTAAAAAGGTCATAGTCCCCACAATTAATATGGAGATTATGTCCGTAATGCATTGGGTCATAATCCCCATTTCCGTTATGGGGATAATGTCCGTGGGGATTACGTCCTGTCACCTTCCAAAACTCGTGTCGATAAAGTCTTGCACAAATTACCAACATAAATAAATTTAAAATAGAAAAATTACTTTCTTAAGGAATTAGTTAGTTAAGGAAATAATGACCTCGAACTAAAATAAACCAACTCAAAATACATATATTTTAGAGGTCGAATAAAACAATTTTTATTTTTGAATAAAAATTAGACAGAATTTGGTCAGCAAAAACTCTTAAATTTGATCGATGATCCAATTTGGCTCAAATTAAATTTAAATGAAAGTATGCCTCAAGTTCAATGACACATTACGATATACATTAAAAAAAACGCAAATTTTGGAAATTATTATAATAATTATATACTTGTTATTGTTGTAAATTCACCATGACATGACGCACAGTCGGAAAAAATATAAATTTTTTTGTAAAATTTTGCCTATTTTGTTGCCATTCTTAAGAATTTTTTTTAGTTTAGCTAATAAAAAAAATATTTTACAAAATGTAACCCTTTAAAATTTTGAAGCCCTTTTAAAAGGAAATAGGATCACGAAATGAAAAACTGTAAATGCAGTTTTACTCCATTTGATCTCTCCTTTCAAACGTATATCATTCGGTTCATGATTAATATTGGCTGTCGGATGTTGTTATCAAAAAAAGAAGATATTTTTTGGAAAAGTTTTGTCAAAAAATTCCAACTTTTACATTTTTGGTAAGAAATGAATTAATCTGACAATGAAAATTTACAAACTGCATTATAAATGTCATCCTATTGTACAAACACTGCAGTCATATATCTGCTATTATAATATAAAAAAGTCCAGAATATATACAAATTTATTATTTTATATATGCAATAGCTGGCCATTTTGGTATGAACACTTGATTTTTAATTTAATTTTAAAAGTATGTATGTTGTATAAAATTATTTAAGTTATAAAAGGAAAAATAAGAACGAATGCAATATTGACTTGTGTTGAATTAAGAGTACCCTCCACATATTCCTGTTTTAACATCAATTTTGTTGAATTTTTTTCTTTTTTAATTATTTTCTGGATTTTTTTTAAATCGAGAATTTGGAATTTTTTAAATAATTTTTCCATAAAGATTTTGAAATTTTCTAATGTTGGTCAAAATCGCAATTTTTTTAACTTTGAGCGCTGGTTTCTAAAGTGGGGAACCATTGCAAAATTTTTTCATAATTTAATAATATATAATAATTTCAGAGTCTGCGACTGTTTTCCCATAGACAAAGATTGAGATTCTGAGACCTTTTCCCATAGAAAAAGTCGCAGATTCTGAGACCTTGTTTTTAAAGACAAAAGTTTCGGGTTTTGATACTATTTCCCCATAGAAAAAGTCTTAGATTCTGAAACCTTTTTCCAATAGAAAATGTCTTAGGTTCTAAGACATTTTTGCCATGGAAAAAGTTTATGGTTCTCACATATTTTGCCAAAAGGGTAAGTCTTACATTCTGAGGCATTGTTTTAAACAGAAAAAGTATCAGATTCTGAGACCCTTTTCTTATAGAAAAATAATCAAATTATCAGAGATAAAGAATGTATGAGATTTTTTAGATTTCTGAGAAGTTTTTTCTAAATGTTGAAGTTGCTACAAGTCTCAGTATATGTTCAGATACTGAGATATTTTTCGTACAGAAAAAGTCTCAGATTCTAAGACATTTTTTGTACAGAAAAAGTGTCAGATTATGAGACATTTTCCTTATAGAAAAAAATCTAAGACTCTGATTTTTCTTATAGAAAAAAATCTAAGACTCTGATTTTTCTTATAGAAAAAGAATTCTGAGTAATTTTTCTTTAGAAAAAGTCTTAAATTCTGATTAATTTTTCTTATAGAAAAGTCTATGATACTAAGACATTTTTCATTTAGAAAAAGTCTTAGATTCTGAGATAAATTTATTTTAGAAAAAGTCTCAGATTCTGAGATAAATTTATTTTAGAAAAAGTCTCAGATTCTGAGACATTTTTCTTATAAAAAAAAGTCTCAGATTCTGAGACATTTTTCTTATAAAAAAAAGTCTCAGATTCTGAGACATTTTTCTTATAAAAAAAAGTCTCAGATTCTGAGACATTTTTCTTATAAAAAAAAGTCTCAGATTCTGAGACATTTTTCTTATAAAAAAAAGTCTCAGATTCTGAGACATTTTTCTTATAAAAAAAAGTCTCAGATTCTGAGACATTTTTCTTATAAAAAAAAGTCTCAGATTCTGAGACATTTTTCTTATAAAAAAAAGTCTCAGATTCTGAGACATTTTTCTTATAAAAAAAAGTCTCAGATTCTGAGACATTTTTCTTATAAAAAAAAGTCTCAGATTCTGAGACATTTTTCTTATAAAAAAAAGTCTCAGATCCTGAGACATTTTTCTTATAAAAAAAAGTCTCTGATTCTGAGACCTTTTTCTTATAAAAAAAAGTCTCAGATTCTGAGACATTTTTCTTATAAAAAAAAGTCTCAGATTCTGAGACATTTTTCTTATAAAAAAAAGTCTTAGATTCTGAGACATTTTTCTTATAAAAAAAAGTCTCAGATTCTGAGACATTTTTCTTATAAAAAAAAGTCTCAGATTCTGAGACATTTTTCTTATAAAAAAAGTCTCAGATTCTGAGACATTTTTCTTATAAAAAAAAGTCTCAGATTCTGAGACATTTTTCTTATAAAAAAAAGTCTCAGATTCTGAGACATTTTTCTTATAAAAAAAAGTCTCAGATTCTGAGACATTTTTCTTATAAAAAAAAGTCTCAGATTCTGAGACATTTTTCTTATAAAAAAAAGTCTCAGATTCTGAGACATTTTTCTTATAAAAAAAAAGTCTCAGATTCTGAGACATTTTTCTTATAAAAAAAAGTCTCAGATTCTGAGACATTTTTCTTATAAAAAAAAGTCTCAGATTCTGAGACATTTTTCTTATAAAAAAAAGTCTCAGATTCTGAGACATTTTTCTTATAAAAAAAAGTCTCAGATTCTGAGACATTTTTCTTATAAAAAAAAGTCTCAGAAAAAAAAGTCTCAGATTCTGAGACATTTTTCTTATAAAAAAAAGTCTCAGATTCTGAGACATTTTTCTTATAGAAAAATTCTCAGATTCTGAGACATTTTTCTTATAGAAAAATTCTTAGATTCTGAGACATTTTTCTTATAGAAAAATTCTCAGATTCTGAGACATTTTTCTTATAGAAAAATTCTCAGATTCTGAGACATTTTTCTTATAGAAAAATTCTCAGATTCTGAGACATTTTTCTTATAGAAAAATTCTCAGATTCTGAGACATTTTTCTTATAGAAAAATTCTCAGATTCTGAGACATTTTTCTTATAGAAAAATTCTCAGATTCTGAGACATTTTTCTTATAGAAAAATTCTCAGATTCTGAGACATTTTTCTTATAGAAAAATTCTCAGATTCTGAGACATTTTTCTTATAGAAAAATTCTCAGATTCTGAGACATTTTTCTTATAGAAAAATTCTCAGATTCTGAGACATTTTTCTTATAGAAAAATTCTCAGATTCTGAGACATTTTTCTTATAGAAAAATTCTCAGATTCTGAGACATTTTTCTTATAGAAAAATTCTCAGATTCTGAGACATTTTTCTTATAGAAAAATTCTCAGATTCTGAGACATTTTTCTTATAGAAAAAGTCTCAGATTCTGAGACATTTTTCTTATAGAAAAATTCTCAGATTCTGACATATTTTTCCTATAGAAAAATTCTCAGATTCTGGGACATTTTTCTTATAGAAAAATTCTCAGAATCTGAGACATTTTTCTTATAGAAAAATTCTCAGATTCTGAGACATTTTTCTTATAGAAAAATTCTCAGATTCTGAGACATTTTTCTTATAGAAAAATTCTCAGATTCTGAGACATTTTTCTTATAGAAAAATTCTCAGATTCTGAGACATTTTTCTTATAGAAAAATTCTCAGATTCTGAGACATTTTTCTTATAGAAAAATTCTCAGATTCTGAGACATTTTTCTTATAGAAAAATTCTCAGATTCTGAGACATTTTTCTTATAGAAAAATTCTCAGATTCTGAGACATTTTTCTTATAGAAAAATTCTCAGATTCTGAGACATTTTTCTTATAGAAAAATCTGAGATTCTGAGACATTTTTCTTTTAGAAAAGATCTCAGATTCTGAGATAAATTTATTCTAGAAAAAGCCTCAGATTCTGAGACATTTTTCTTATAGAAAAAGTCTCAGATTCTGAGACATTTTTCTTATAGGAAAAGTTTCAGATTCTGAGACATTTTTCTTCTACAAAAAGTCTCAGATTCTGAGACATTTTTCTTATAGAAAAATTCTCAGATTCTGAGACATTTTTCTTATAGAAAAATTCTCAGATTCTGAGACATTTTTCTTATAGAAAAATTCTCAGATTCTGAGACATTTTTCTTATAGAAAAATTCTCAGATTCTGAGACATTTTTCTTATAGAAAAATTCTCAGATTCTGAGAAATTTTTCTGTAAGAAAAATGTCTCAGATTCTGAGACATTTTTCTTATAGAAAAATTCTCAGATTCTGAGACATTTTTCTTATAGAAATAGTCCAAGATTCTGAGACATTTTTCTTATAGAAAAATCTCAGAAAAAGTCTCAGATTTTGAGACATTTTTCTTATAGAAAAAGTCTCAGATTCAATGACATTTTTCGTATAAAAGAAAATTATTAGATTTTGAGATTTCTGAGAAACTTTTTTAAAAGTTGAGTTTGCAGCAAATCTCAGAATTTAAAAGAAAGAGGAAAAGTTAAAAAAAATTGATATAAACGAAAAATACTAAGGAAAATAAAAATAAAAAAATAAAAAAAAAAATCATAAAAATTCAGATAATACATCAGAAAAGTTCAAGGTATCAGGAAAATTTCTGGATTGCTTAAAAAAATTAAAAAAATTACAAAAATTGGAACAATACTTCAAAATAAAATAGTGGTTTAACAGAAATATTCTAAAATTTACAACAAAATAATAGAAGAGTGTGAAGGGAATTTTCAATTCGGTACTCCTAATATTTTTTCTTATGTTTATTCAATTTTTCTAGGGAATCTAAAAAACAAAAAAATAAATCTATACTCTCATATATGGTTGTATAGTTTATTATACAATATACCAATAAAATATTATTTTATGAGTGCTAATAAATTATGTTTGTCATTTTTATTTATATAAATATATATATATCTAAATAAAATAAAACAACAAAACAAATTTGGAAACAGAAATGTAATGTCATGCTTATACAATGTATTTGTTTTGTATTGTATAAAGAAAACTATTAGCATTCAATCATAAACACAGTTTTTCAGATTCTTTGTATTGGAATTTATGAATTATTCATATGAAAAATGTAAAAAGAATATGAAACATTTAAACTTAAAAATGTAAAAAGAGCAAAAAAAAGTTAAAAAAAAACCGCCCTAAAAATTCAAGAAACTAAAATGATACAAGTAAAAAGTTAAATTCGATTTGGTCGAATACAGGAATACCCTCTGATTGAGCTTTTTAAGTGAAGGTTTTTATTTTTATTCCTTTTAAGAACAAGTTTTTTGTTTTTTTTTTATTTTTGTAACAAACACTTTTTTTAGTAATTTAAAAAAAATGGGATACTTAAATGTTTTTTAGTGTTTTTGTGGTTTTCCAATGTCTTTACAAACATGTAGAGCTTTTGGTTCAACACTTGAAATTAGGGTGAAACGAATCTAAAATTAATTCACTCGACCGATTTTGCAGAAATTCAATACCAACCTGACCAGGAAAATTGCAAATATATATCCCAAGATTTAGATTTTTGTCGTGAAACATCCCAAATTTAAAATCAAGAAAAACATTAACAGTGTTTGCAACTTGTTGTTAAAGTCGGTTTGGAAGAATCGTGGGATTGCTGTTAACTTATTTTAACTTACATTTTTGTTGGATTTACGCTTGAAATGATAACCATACTAATTCCAATAAAAAATCTAAAAATTTAAAAATTAAGAAATTAGGAAAATTAGAAAAATTAAAAAACACTGATATTTTTTGATTTCACCCACCTACAATTTCAAAACACTTTATATTTTATTATTATATTGAAAAATTGTTTTTAAAGGTGTGTATATGATGTTTATTCATTATCTGTCTTATTTTGAAATTGAGGACACATCTGTCAAAAAGTTTTTAATTTTTTTTTTAATTTAATAAATATTATTTTAATTATTGTTTGTTATTTTTTAAATGTCACTTATGTGTCAGGTAGTATGTGTGTTATAATTGCAAAATGTTTTTTTTATAGAATTTTACGCAATCTGTTCTGTTAAAAAACAAATAAAAATGGCCCCTTAAGACGGTAATTTTACTCACAATACCTCGCAAATACTCATATAGTTTCAGCTTAGTTTCGCGAATGTCAAAATCAAAGAAAGAAAGTTAAGTTAAGTTAATTTTTATATTTTTTTAAAGTGTGTTTTTTTTAACTTAAGGGACCGTAACTCAGCTAATTTTAAACAGCGTTTAAATTACTACGAAGAAAGTAGCTTAAACAACCAAAATTGACAATATGTGTAGTTTTAAAAACAAACAATATGTAAATCATTCAATTGCTATAACTACTAATACTTGCACATTTCTGTTTTTGTAGCGAGAGCTTACGATTGTTTTTAAAAATGAATAAGTAGCAAATAAAACAAAAACATTAGAATTGTGTAGCCTACAAGTAGCCTACAAATTATTTTTGGTAGCCTACCTGTAGCCTACAAATTATTTTTGGTAGCCTACAAATATTGTTTTTGTAGCCTACAAAGACAAAATTTAATAAAACTATACACACACACTTATCTTGTTTATGTTAAACAAGATAAGTGTGTGAGTGAGTGAGTGTGCGTGATTCAAAAATTCCTGTCGTGAGCGTGAGTGAGTGTGAGTCAAAAACCACTCACGCGCCCATCTCTAATTAAAACCATGTTTTGTGTATTTTTCAACACGTGAATTTTCGAAAAACCCAATGTAGAGATGGGTGCGTGAGTGGATTTTGACTCACACTCACTCACGCTCACGCAAAAATAATCGAATCACTCACGCAATTTTTTTTTTATTCACGCTTACTCACTATTCACGTGAGTAATAAAAATCTTACTCACGCCAGATTCAATCACGCTCACGCGTGAGTCACGCAAAATCTACTCACGCATTAAAATTTTCTTACCAAAAAAAAAACTCCAAAAAAGTTTTTTTTACAAAAAATAAAAAAATTGGGCTAATCTAAAAATCTAATCACGCAAACTCACGCAAAAAATAAATGACTCACTCACTCAAATTTTTTTTCAGCTCACACTCACTCACAATTATGTGATTGAAATGAAAATATTCACGTGAATCACGCAAATTACGTGACCAGCGTCCATCTCTAACCCAATGTTAATGTCACGGTTTTGCTCATAACTTTTGAGCGTCTAGACCGATAATATTAAAATCGCGTACATATTCGAAAATATCGAAAAATTCGACAAAATTCCAAATTTTTCTATATTTTTTTGACCAAAATTAAAAGAATTTTATTAAAAATTATTATTATTTTTTTATCGATGTTGTATTCATTTAACACCATCTTAACGATATTAATAATATGATCACGTTTTTATATTGCTAGATTTGTTTACAATGTGAAGGTAGTAATACTGTAGTAATACTGTAGCCTACAAATATACTACTGTAGTATATTTGTAGGCTACAACAATAAAATTTGTTTCCGCTACTGCTCTGTTTGGAGTTTTTGTTTTTTTCATGTTGTTGTAGTTTAAGCAAACACAAAAAAGAAAAGTAAACAAAAGCTATAACTTATAATATTGACATTGTTTGAAGTGATATTAAAAGCAAAAGCAAAAAAACGGGTAGCTAACGTAGCCTTTCAAACGCTGATTTTAAACCGATTGTGAATTTTTTGGTTTAGTTTAAAAGATAAAACTCATATCTTTCAAATAAAACAAAAACCATTTTGAAATTTTAATTTAAGAATTTCGGTTTTTTAGCACATTTGCTAATAAAAAAAAGTATGTACTAAACGAAGTGATCGAGACAATGCATGAGTACTTCCGTACTCTATGGACCCAGACCAACCTGCATATTTTTATGTTAACTTTTGTACCACAGTGGAATATATACACATGGATTAACACTGTGAGTATACCCCCAAAATGTAGTTGGAGGCAGAGAACGAAGCCGACATGAAATTGTCGGCGGCGGCGGCTAAGCAAAAAATCGATCGGCGGCGACTCTTAGCCGGCTGTAGCCGATGAAAGTTATATGTGATGATCCCCCATCGATCTAAAGACGATCTAGCGATGTCTGTGGGTCTGTCTGTTGAATACATGCTTTCTTTCGAAAGACATGATGGATGCTGCTGAAGATTTTCAGTATATTTGCAAAAGTTAAGATAAACAAGTAAAAAAAAGTAAAATTTGGCCTTGCCGAATGTAGTGATACCCTCCACAATTTCAAAAAGATTATTGCAAAAAACTTTATTTAAAAGGAAATTTCTTTTGAAAAAAAAAAAATTTAAAAAAAATTTCCGCAAAAAAAATTTTGGTAAAAAAAAACTGCGATTTTTTTCTTTTTTTGTCAAAAAATATGTTCGTACTTGCTTAAATACCATTTGGTGTTCAATTATGTTCCATATGTCAACCAGAAGCCGAATTAAAGCATTTTGTATACATTTTCGTTCATAACTTTTGAACCACTGAACGGATATCGCTCAAATGCAATACCAAACTTCTCGGGAGAACTTCCAATATATATGTTAAGTTTCAGTCATCTCTGTGCAATATTTTGTCCGTGATAGCATTTTTCACAGACAGACAGACAGACGGACGGACAGACGGACATCGCTAGAATGTCTTAAAATCGATCGGGCATCATGAATATATATACTTTATGGGGTCCCAGACCGATATTTTTATGAGTTACAAACGGAATGACAAACTTATATATACCCTCTATCACTAAGTGGAGGGTATAAAAAACAGTGAATTTCAGATTTTGTTTCCCTTAAATTCACGCGAAGAAATACACGTAAAATACGGCTAAGTCGCGGCTGTTAGCCGATCGGCTTCGTTCTCTGGTTGGAGGGTATAAAAATATCTTAATTTTTTTTTTTTCATTAAAACGAATTGCTTAAATAAATGCCTTAATGGTACAACGGTTCGTATGATTAATGTAAAATTACAAAACAAATAATACTCATACGCTTTTAAAAACACTTAAGACATTAGGGCAGTGGTTGGCAGAATGACAGCACATGTATGCATTAGTGTGGGAATATAAATATGCATGTATTGGTTTATTTCTTAAACAGAGCGTTATCAGATGCTTTGTTCAAATCTTGCATGCTACTTTTATAAATATTTTATATTTGTATGCTCTTACAAAGAGAGTCTCCTTAGTATCACACGGCGATCTTTTGCGAATAGGTTTTATTTTTTACAGCAGAAAAAGTAAATGAACTCGTATTTTTTTAGGGGCCCAAATTCATATTTAGGGGGAACAAATGATTTGTCTCCTATATTAGAAACATAGTCATGTTATACACCAATTGAACAGTTTTTTGAAAACCTACCCAGGCAGAAACTGCCAACCGTTCCAAAGAAAAAGGCTCGGCAAAGCACTTAATTTTTTGTGTAGAAGGTAGTATGAATTTGAAAAAGTGCTTTCCAAGCGTTTTGCCAATGTTTTTATATTTAAACCCGTTCAAAATATAAATTTTTTATTAAAATTTATTAATTTTCATAACAATTGGAATATTTTTTATTTCCCTGCAGGATTAGTGGCCGGTCCTTGATAGTTCTTATGATATGTCACTTATACATAATGACCCACATATTACAAACTTGACACCTTTTATATAAAAACACCTGTTTCTTTCGTGAGGAAGTTTCTTAAACTTCGGATATGAAATGTCACTGGGCCTATCCCTTTGGAACACAACCCGTTTCGGTTCAATACACCACTTTTTTCGGGACTTTTCCAAAATTTTTCCTAAAAGCATTTTTAATAAATTTTTTATTCCAAAACGCAAAGAAAACGGAAAACAAAATTTTCCAGGAAAATATTTCAAAGTTTGTCGAATTTTTTTTTATCCTAATAAATTAGTCAATCAATTTTTTATCCTAATTTAATAAATTTCTTTATTCAAATAAACACAAAAAAAATTTGTGTCTTATGGACTTATACAATTTAGATACGTCCCATTTTTTTGTTCTAAAAGTGCTATAATAGTACCATATTTTTAGTTTTTAAAGCGCTTTCAAAGCGCTTTAAAATAGCACCGGCATACCGTTTACCGTGGTTATCATTTTGGACGCTGGGAGAGTACTAAACTGTGATGCTTTCCCAGCACTCAAGCGACCATAAAAAGTACTTTGCCAGCGCTCTCCCGTTCGTATTTTTCTGCCTGGGTATATACATACGTGTGTAAAAAACGTGTCCATACATACAATTTTAAGACATTTTTGTTTATAAGTCAAAAAAATATTGATTTTTTGGTACGTTGTTAGTACGACGACATAGGTCTTTTGAATACCTTAAATCTGATACCAAATTTGGTACGATTTACGCCTATTTTGATTAAATAGGCGTAAATCATAAAAAACTGAAAAAGGTCAACATCCCCCCCGTCAGCGTTGCCTGAATTTGAAAACAAAAAAGGTAGATTTTTTCAAAAAAACCCGCTAAAAAAAGCTAAAAAATTTGAAAAAAGCTAAAAAATAAAGCTAAACTTTTTTTAATTAATTTAAATTAGCTTTTTCTTCGATCTTACAATTGAATTAAAAAATAGGGATCTGTTATTCCTTCTATAGCATATTTGTGACTAAAATTATGCATATTAATAAACAAAATATTCAAATATAACAAATCTTCATAAATTTGAAAAAAATTATGTTTCCGAAAATTCCGAATGTAAATACATATTAATAAAAATTAAAAATAATACAATCAAAAAAATCTTTAACGTTAACAAATTGAAAGTGCATTTCAGAAATTTAAAAACGCTGTGTATAAATTTCCAAATAAATCAAATAAATTTTCAAATAGAATTTAGATTGTTTTTTGGATTTTTTCAATTGCATTTCAGAAGTATTTCAAATTGTTTGAATTACATTTTCAAATAAAGTTTAGAAATTTGGGAAAAATTGGAAGTGGAAATTTCTTTAATAATTTTTGAATAGAAAAACAGTTTGTAAATACATCAACACTTGCCAACAAATTTTCAAAAAATAGAAACAATATTAAAAAAATTTACAAATACATTTCAGAAATCTTCATTTATATTTTAAAAATTTTTAATTTTATTTCACAAAATACTAAATATGTTTTAGAATTTTCTTTATATGTTCCAAAAATTTCTTTTTCGCAAATTTATATTTAAGAAATTTTCAAATACATTTTAAAAATTGTTATTAAAGTTTCAAAAATGTTCAATTAATGTTTCTTCTCTTTTTACATTGATATTTAATGCAAAAAAGTTTTAAAAAAATCTAAAAAAAGCCAAAACATTTTCAAAATAAGCTAAAAAAATACGCTTAAAGCTAAATGCAAAATTTTCCCGCGAAAAATTTTAAAAAGAGCTATATCTAGTGGGGAAAAAGCTAAATTGGCAACGCTGCCCCCCGTACAAATCTACACACAAAAATTTTTTTCTCCAATTATCGATTTTCATAGTATTTAAGACTTTTTATTAACTTTTTCAAAATATTTATAAACTTTTTCAAAGTATTTATGAATAAATCATAATATGTGAAATTTAAGAAATACACCGCCCATCAAATCGAAGGTTTTTGACTCCGGTTTGAAGTTTGATATTAAATTTTTAAAGATTTTGACTCGCTGATTCCAAATCAGTGCTCCAAATTTTTCCATCAATCTAGAATTTTAATTATTCGCGGTTGAAAATGCGAAAAAAACGCGATTTTTGCCTTTTTTGAAAGCCTGCACAGCAGCCACTGGGTGGAATAAAAATCTGGTATAAAGCGTTAGAGTAGAATTGAACTATGATCTCAAATATGTGATCAAAAAAATTTGAAGTTGTTGCACTATTATTGGCCAAAAATGTATTTTAAAAAAACACTGTGAAAAAAATTAGAAAAAGCACCATTTTTAAAAGGCTCTAAAACAAAAACCAGATGATTAATATTTACTGTGATGAGCTCAAAATTTAGGCAAAAGTTCATTCTTTCTTATAGACTTTTAAACCCATTGAAGATATCTTCCGGTTTCTACGAAAAATAACTCAGAAAGCTTAAATTTGTAAAATATTTATTTTTTTAGTTTCTCATTGAAAAATATCAAAAAAAACTAAGGTATCTATCTACCTTAGCTTTTTTACAAAAATAATAATTTTAACAGTATCATTTTAAAACGCAAGTGCAACCCAACCAAACGCAATAAGTAGAAAAAAAATATTTTTTATGTTGGAGACCATAGTCAATTTATACTTTGGCGCTTTGTACCAGATTTGTATTCCACTGAATGGCAGCTGTGCAGTAGGGTTATAACTTTTTTTGGACAAAAAAAGTCCATCCCACCACGCTATGGGCAATGTTGTACAGATAATAAAAATTAATTTTTTCGGTCATTTCGGTGAAAAAAGTTCACGCACCGAATGCAATTTCGAAAACTCCCCCAAGAATGATTTTTTTTATATTTTTGATTTAAAAATTTTATATTACGACGTCATATCTTAATTATTTGAAAATTATAACAAACTCATGATTACATATCAGAAAGAACAAACATTTAACTTATTTATAACATCCGCAAAAAGCACCAAAATTCCGCGATTATAATCTTTAGTTGCTGAAAAGAATTACTGGCTCATAGCACCTATCACTTGACTAAAATTTTGCTAATTTAAAAAATCCGCGAAATAGCGTCAAAATATCGCGATTTTTTCGCGCCCTCCATTCAACTGATAAGATTTTGTTTTTTATACCCTCCAACTACAGTATGGGGGTATACTCACTTTGTCATTCCGTTTGTAACGCATTGAAATATCGGTCGGGGACCCCATAAAGTATATATATTATTGATCTATGATCGATTCTAAGACTTTTATAGAATGTCCGTATGTCCGTCCGTCCGTCCGTCCGTCTGTATAAGACACGATGCAGTCCAAACTAAAAGAGATAGAATCGTTAAGTTTGGCAGTTCAAGTTCGTAAATGGGCAAAATCGCCCCAGGGGGAAAAAGTTCCCCCTTGAAGAACTTAACTAACCTCTGAAAAACGCCATATTTTCACAGGTTTTTTTGTATTTTTGTTAAGCAAATAAAACAATTTGATGTCAGAAAAAGTTCAAGGCCCTGCACTTGGACTTAAGAAATAAAAAAAATAGTTTTTTGCCCGCCCCCCTTTTGTGGGCGTGGATATTAAAAATGTTTTTAAAAAATGATAAAATTGTATTACTTAAAAAAAGCATAATAAATAAATTTTTAAACATTTACCGCATGGGGTTATGTGTCCCCCAATGACCCCTACTGACCCCCCCCCCCAAAAAAAAACGGCCCTGCATTTTTTTTTAATTTTTTAATATATTGGAGGGTATTATAGATTCGACACAGCCGAATTTAACACTCTCACTTGTTTTTGTTTTTTTCCGTGTGTGTGCGAGTGTGTGATTTTCTCTTGCATTGTATTACATAAAAAAAAAAACAAAAGTATAAACAGTTTGTTGAAAGTTTTTTTTTTCTAATATAGGTTTTTGAATTCTCATTTTGTCTATAGTTTTATGTATATGTATATAAAAGGTTTATAATCAACTCTATAAAATTATCTCACAGAGAGTCCCCGCACAACAATGTCGGAGCGGTTGACGGTTTCGGTCATGGGAGGCGAAAACAGCTGAAAATTCAGTCAAACGTTTATATTCACATTATTTTTTCACTTTTTCTGCACATTTTTATTTAATTTTATTATTTTTTTTAATATCAATATAATTTTTTTCATATTGATTCGTTTTTTTGTATTTTTTTAGAATTTTATATATTTTTTTTTTAGGGATCACATTTTTTTGTTTACTTTATCGAAAATAATCGAAATATTTATAAAAATGTGGTAACATTTTCATATCAAAAATTAAAAAAGAGAGAGAAACCGACACAAAAAAAAATTGATTTTATTCAAGCGGTTTTCGGTCGAGCGTTTTTTCATGCTAAATTTGTATGAAAAAAACCTCACCAACATTGTCGTGCGGGGACTCTGACTTTGTCTTTACGGCATAAACAAATTTGGTAAAGTTAAAAAAAAAATGTTTTTTTTTTTTAAATTATTTATTTTTTAAAACATATAATACTTTTATAATTTATTTGATTTTATTTAGCTAATACTTTTAATTAATTTTTTTTTATTTATACAATTAAAATTTCAAGTATTTTTTTTTAATTTTAATTAAATTTTTTAATTTATAGTATTAAGTTTTAATTAAATAAATATCCATTTAGTTTTAACTAACGACATACAAATATTTTTAAGTAATTTGTGCATTTTAGTGATTGGTCCGGATTTAATTAATTTTTTAATTAAATCTACGAATTTTTTAATTATTTTTTTTTTCTGTGTACCTCGTCAGCAAAAATCAGAAGAATTCTTAAATCGTTCAAGATGCAGATTTTTCGCATGGTTTAAAATGCAGGATTTTCTGCTGATTGGACAGAGACATCTAATAAACAAGTAACAAATAAAAACTTTATTTGAATGTGGGTGTGGAACAAGGTGCTATAATCCAAAAACCAAATTGTATAGGAGAAGCAAAAAACTAAATAAGTCGCGAAAATTTAATTTCTTAATTTTCTTTTTGCAGATCGACAAAGATTGACCATTAGCATCTATGTACAAAATTTCATAAAAATAGAATGAGCGGAAGTAGCAAGAAATCGCATGTGAAATTTTGTTCTAGTGGTATAAGGTGCTATGTTACAATTTCTACTAGGAATTTCAATACATTTGCCAAGTAGTTTTATGTTTTTTGTGTTATTTTTTAAAAATTAAAATTTAGCATGATGAATTCTGCAAAATTTAGACGGGGTCCAGCAATACTCATTTTTATATAAGAATAATAAAAGGTAGTTAATTTAACAAAAAACAAGTGGTTTATGGTTTATTTTGAACAGATTTTCGCGTAATGGGTTAAAAAAAATTTGCACAATTTATAATATAAGTTACTAACCATTCAATTTTATAGTTTTAACTCAAAAATTGTATAGATTATCTAAATCCGCCCTTAGTATTTCGTAAAACAATATTGTGTTTTTGTATGGATATAGCACCTTTTTCCATATCCACACTTTAACTAAAGATAGATTAGATATGAAAGCGTTTTTTGCCAAACCAAGGGGCACATGTTAAAGCCTAGGATGTTTTCTACACGTTAACCATCTCACATGCAAGAATTTTGATGAACCACCTTTAGTTTAACTGCAAAATACATTTTAGTATTCGGGGGAAAAATATAAAATATTTCCAAAAATAGTTAAAATTGAACTTTTAAGGTCAATTTTATGACAGAAAACGATCAAGTTTTTAACAAATTTGTTTGCAAATAGATCGAACTATTGAAGGAAGATACGATTTTGCAAAAAAACGCGATTTCCAAAAATTGGATTTTAGCACCTTCTTCCACACACACATTCATTTGTTAAATTATTTTTTAAAAAAATTTAATTTTCGACACAAAAATTTTCAAAATTTTTTTTTTATTTAAATTTCTCAAAAAATGTCTCCCCTTTAATTAATAACCACATTAATGATCACAAAAAAAAAATCTAATACAAATGCGTCAATTATAAGCGTCACAGAAATCTGCTCGAAACATTACCAATTGGTGCATAAAGAATTCTCGTGATTTTTTTTTTCAAGAATTTTTTCTTCATGCATTGCTAAATTCAAACTTGTGAATGCATAAAACGACTAGGCTTCTTTGTTTTTTTAGTATTTCCAGCTGTTTTAATTTTAAAATAGATTTGTCAAGCATACAATATTTTAATTTAACAACAAATGTGACTAAAAAAAACGAGGGATAACAATTTTTAGCAGATCGTCGACTGGTCGGCAAGAAGTCTTATATGCAATTTTTTTTAAATATTTATTTCAATGAGCAATTGTAAGTTTTTGTTAGTGTTACCCACATAGAGTATTAAAACCCGAAACCGGTTTTTTCATTTTCAAAAACCCGGCTGGTTTAGTTTTTATTCAAATTCGGTTATTCGAAAATTTTATAAATAACCAATAATATTTAATAATAATTTAATAGTTTTTTTCGAGAGCACTTTTAAGATAAATATTTTAATAAAAAATCACTGTTAATTTACATTTTCAATAAAAAATATGCTGTAGAACAAGTTTTTCATAACTCGACTTATGCATTTCTTCCTTTTTGCCACAGAATTTATAGAACAAATTGGCAGCGATTTTGGTCCAAAATTTTGAGCGATATTCAGGGTTGGCAACCGATACCCACCTAAAATAACGGTATTTGGCTATTGTACCGCAATTTTTGCAATATTGCGTTACAATAGTCAAATACCGTTATTCTATGTGGGTATCGGTTGCCAACCCTGCTTTTTTATTTCTAAAACGTTATTTTAGAATATATTTTTTATATTTTAAGTTAAGTGAAGTTGATAAAATAATTTTTTATCTTATTTTCTTCTATTCAATATTCTATTAACAAACTTAGTTTTTTTTAATAAAAATCAGAAATTATCAAAAAAACCGGAAAAATCCGGTTGACCGGTTTTTTATTTAAAAAACCGAAACTGGTTTTCTAAATTTTAGATTTTTTCAATAAACCGAAAACCGTTTTTTGGAAATCGTTGGTTTTTTTAAAAACTCTATACCCACACCACCCCTAGCTGTTTTCTAATGTGTTAAAAATCACATAAGTATTTTTGTTGACCTGTCAACGATGTGTATATATAAATGATATACATACATTTACTTTTTTATTTCAAGCTGTGAAAAAACCTACAGTACAAAATTTTACTTTGACAAATATTTGAAACGTGCTTCAAGGGGAAAAATTGTCAAAGTTATTTAATAATGATCACACTTTTTAAAATATATTTTTTTTATAATTCCTTTTACCCTATTCAGCATCTTACAAGTATGTCTCAGAATCTTAAAATTTCTTATTTCGCCGACTAACCGAATTAATTTCAAATAACATTAGCTTACAGAGATTTTGATCTACGATATTTTGGGTTTATTTACCATGTAAAATCGTGAACCCGAAATTAAAATCCAAAGGTAAAAAAGTAGAATATTTTTCGAGATATTGGTAATTTTTAAAATTTTCCGTTTTTGAAAAAAGTAGACTTATTTAAATAAAAATATCTCCGATCCATATAAGAACCTTTTTTTGGTTTTAAATTAAATATAACACTACACTACACGGTTTTTGCACAGACTTCTAGAACACATTTTTTAAATGATTTTGGCCTCCCAAACGTAACAAAATCAATTTTTATATTTTTTGATAATATTAGAAAATTTAAAACATATTTTCTAAAGTATTTTGGGATAATCTGCCATCAGAAGATTAACCTTCTCGAAATATAAGCATTTTAATTTTTTGCGTAACAAGCCCCCAAAACCAAAAAAAAAAAATTAATATTTGATGAGTGTATATTAGGGTGGGTCGTCAAAAAAATTTTGCCAGTCACCCCCTAGAATTAAAGACTAGTTAAAGACGATTAAAAAAAAAAAAATATTGCCACGTTTAAAGTCCGATCTGAGCATTAGCGCATACCATTGATAATGGTTTGACAACAGCTACATTTTTGACTTTGATCATTTTTGACTCCGACGTCAAAATTTTGTTGCCCCCCTTGTCATAGGTTTTATAAAATGGATTTATTATGATTTTTGCAATTACTTGCTCCAATTAAGTATTATTAAAATACATTTTTTAACCTGCTGGGTCCACATCCTGTATTTTGAGCTTCTTTTGACACAAAAATGTTGCATTTGCTTAATAAAAGTACAAAAACCCCTGATAAAGGGTGTTGGTTTAGGTTTCCAAAAAAAAATTTTTGGTCTATTTCCGAACTTAACTAGTCTATGACCATAAGACAAATTCGCGCTAGACGTCGGAAGTCTAGCTCTTTTATTTTGGACTGCATCGTGTCCTCTACAGACGGACAGATCACTGATCAATAATTTATATACTCTATGGGGTCCTAGATCGATATTTCGATGCGTTACACACGGAATGACAAAGTAAGTATACCCCCAGACTGTAGTTTGAGGGTATAAAAAATGGGAAACTTAAAAAGAATTAAGAAAAAATAAGGTGTTAAAATTTAAAAATAAAAACGGAAAAGTGTTAAATTCGTCTGTATTAATCCAGAATAATAAACATTTTCTGGTCCCTTGGATTTAACTGCAGAATTGGATTTTGATAAAATTACCTAACATATGAGAAATTCCACACCAAATGTCCGGAAAAAAGAATATGTGTACCGTAAACCACTGCATAGGTTGTATGTATAGCCCTATATTGAGCTTAGAAAATTGCGTTTTTGGTTTTTCAATTTTTCAAAAACTGGGCTTAGGAGGCGTGGTCAAATATTGAAAAAATGTACATTAAAACGGAATGCACCACAATCTCAAAAATTTACATTCTTATATAGTTTTGTGTGGGATATCGATTAAAATTTTAGTTTTTGGAAAATTTTCAGAATCCGTTCTGAAATTTTCCATTTTGTAAAAATGTCAATTTATCAAAAAAATTTTGTTAAGTTTAAATGTTTGTCCATCCACACAAAAAATCAGACACTCGTTTTTCGTTTTTTTTTTTCGAGAAAAACGCATTTGAATTTTAAATTTCATTACAGTTTTGTAATTTGCTTGTATTTTCTTGTTTTATCGTTGCGAATGAGTATTATTAATTGAATAAATATTACTCATACGCTCTGTTAAAACAAGAAAATTACAAAATTGTTATGAAATTTAAAATTCAAATGCGATTTTCTCGAAAAAAAAAAGAAAAACGCGTGTCTGATTTTTTTGTGTGGATGGACAAATATCTAAACTTAAAAAAAAAAAAAAAATAAACAAGTAAGAAACCCTCCACCAATGTAATGATTTAAAAAACAAAAAAGTTTGTTTTATTTATACCTATTCTTTTTTTTATTCATTTATTTCAAACACACTAAAATGGAAATAATCTCATCCGATCCTACTACTATTTTTGTAAATTAGTTTCTCATTTTTAAGGAAATTAAAACTTTTCTAATAATGTTCTAATTTTCAAAAAAAAAAAATAAATAAATAAAAAATAAATAAAAAATTTTCAAAGGACACATTCGATATTTTTGAAAAACCTATTCGAACTTTATGAATTGTTACCATTTATGTATTTTTATTATTTATTAGCTTTGATTTATTTCAAACCCACTAGAATGGGAATACTACATACGAAAAATCTTATCCCCATTTGTGAAATAGTTTCTGTTTTCAAGGAAATTAAAACTTTTCTAATTTATGTTCAAAATATTTTAAAATTTTGGATTACATGTCGGGTGCCACTCCCCATTGTGCGATTCCGCCCATTTTTTTTTTGTGAGAGTTAAGAATGATAAAACAACATTATGTTTATTATTTCGTTCACATACATTTAACAGGTGTCAAGTTATAGACATTTTTTTGTGAAATACAGCAAAATTTTAGAGGTACCTTAACATTTTACCTCATATCTTTTGAAATACTTGACCGATTTACAAAAAAAAAATATAACCCTATGACCAGGAGAATTGTTCAACTTTTGGTACCCAAGAGTTTAAATCAGTTCCGGATTATTGCCAAAAACAGGTTTTCAACTGACGGACATGCAGCCAGACAGACGGACATGGCTAGATCAACTTAAAGTCGATCGATGATCATAAATATATATACTTTAAGGGGACCTAGACAAATATTTGGATGTGTTACATACGGAATGATATCACTAGAGTAGAGGGAATACAAATTAAACAAATTATCTTTTTGGGACTTTTTGGTACTTTTAAAAAATTTTCCGGATTTGGGCGATTTTTGCCATAAATTTTATTTCTGTCTTTTATTATTTAACAAAATTTATTTTTAAGAAATCTGAACAAAAGTAAAGTTTGGCTATATTTTACATCCAATTTGGCGACAAAGTCAAAAAAAGTCTGACAACCCCGTTAATATGACGAAGCAAAAAAACGGGCACACAGACACACATGCTATGTACATAAAAATAACTATAAATTTTTTTATTATTACTTAACGAACTTTTTCGTAATTAAATAAAGATTTTGTTTTACATATTTTAAAGTTTTTTTGTAAAGATTTTTTTCTTTTTCTCCGTTTTTTTTTTTCATTTCCGTATTCTTTGTTATGTATCTACACAAAATATGAGTTAATTTAGGGTTATGTTGAAAACAACTAAGAGTTTTTTCAGAAATTCACTCATAACTTTTAAAATACTTAACCGATTTAAAAAAAAAATACACCAGGTTCTTCTAAGGAAAATTCCGCAACTTTTGGTACCCCAAGCGTTTAAATCGGTTCCGGATTATTGCCAAAAACGTGATTTCAACAGACAGACAAACGGACGGATAGACAGACAGACATACAGACGGACATCGTTAGATCGACTTAAAATCGATCAAGGATCATGAATATATATGAGCAATTGTCATTAACTTTTAATATTTAAGAAAAAAAAAATTGCGATTTTTTTTTCGTGGCACATTGATAAGACTTTGTAGGTAAATAACATTATAAATAAGTAATTCAAATCCGTCCGCGTGCATTAATTTGAGCTATCGCACCAAAAACTATGGCGGTTTAAAGTTAACATTTTTAAAAAAATTGTCAAAATTACATTTTTTATCCGAAGTTAACCAAACGTACCATTTTTTATTATGATTACCCAGAGCTAAAATACATATTCAAACATGCATAAAATCTTTGCTAAATATCGAGATATTTGCATTTAACCAATTTTTTTTTCGGCACATTTTCCAATATTTTGGAAATAAAAATGTTTCCAGCGGTTTTATTTTTTTTAGAAAAATATTGCCAAATTCATTAACAAAATCTCAACAAATTCTTAGTTAACACCATTATTCTATCTCTAATAGGTAAGAAACAGCAGTGGTTTAAAGGGAACATTTTTGAAAAAAAAATTTAATAATTTTGAATTTATTTTTTTTTTTTTTTAATATTAAATGTCTGATTTTACACTGTTGTCCTTCACTGAATATTGAAACTATTCAAAGTATGATTAATAATGCTAATATTAAGGTTATTACGAAATATTTTAACGTTATTACTAATTTTATCAAGGTTATAAAAAATTTTAGCGATTTTTCGCGATTTTCGCGACTGCAAAAATCAATG
The DNA here is from genome assembly GCA_963921195.1 of Pegoplata infirma. Lineage (NCBI taxonomy): Eukaryota > Metazoa > Arthropoda > Insecta > Diptera > Anthomyiidae > Pegoplata > Pegoplata infirma. The sequence goes on from OY992540.1 coordinate 124,312,534, forward strand.
GACTAATTTTGAAATATTATTCGAATAAGACATGTCAAAATCTATCAAAATAATTTTTTTTCGACTTTATTTTAAGTAATGTAAGATTTTATATAACCATTAAATTTAAAAGTATCAAAAATTTAAAACCACCAAAAAACCACTAAAACGTCAATTGTTTTTGGGTGCGAATGGATTGAAGATAAAGTATAAAAAATACTACCAAACGCGCTTTTCACTGACCAATTTCGATAAGCGGCCTGGATGTGCCTTACAAAAAACGAAAAACAGAAAAACGCCGCGGAATTCGCCAATATTAACTTTTGATCAATGTTGCTTTCCGTGATTTATTATATTTGCATATACCATTGTTTCTACATGTTCAACTTTCAGCCATGCACATTTGGCTGTCAAATAATGCAAAACTAAAATATCGAAATTTTGCAAAAAATTTAAAAAGCTCATAAAATTTTTGCAATTGAATATTTTTTGGGTGCGTTTGTAAATCAAGTGGGAAATTGTAAATTATAAAGTTCACAAAGCATTCGGAACCATTCGGAATAAAACTGGGAGTGTGCCTCGCAAAAAACAGACTTTTTAAAAAATTCACGTTTTTTCTTCCCATCTTTGGAGAGCTGCAGCTTCGTAACCATTGCGAGCACATCACTCGAATCAGCCTCAGATTGTGCATATTTACAAGGGCTTTTACCATGTGTATTTGAATTTTAAAATTACGGTTTGCACCAAAAGCTACAATCAAAAAACCTCGAAAAATTGAAAATTGAAAAAAATTGGTATCAAGGATTTAGGTCCATGTAACTTTTTTCTTATTGATGGCACATCCACTGAACCTACATCAAATAATTGCCCATGTCTACTGATTAAACGGCATTAAATTTGGAGCAATAGCTTTAAAGCACCCAACAATATGGAACTTTGAACGAAAAATTACATGAGAGTATCAAGCGATTTTTTTACATTTTTCAACTTTGAACGTTCCTTACCATGAGATAATGAGACTATTTGCGCTATGCCTTTGCAGAAATACTCATTATGGTTCCCTTAACATATCTACATTCACAGGTACTACCTAGTTTACAAAAAAAAATGTTATTGCGAAATTAGTAAAATATCACAAGCGCTAAAAGTTAATGACAAAAGTCCATATACTTTATGGGATCCTTAACCAATATTTCAATGTGTTACATACGGAATGACAAACTTATATATACCCTCCATCACCAGAGTGGAGGTAAAAAAAAGTGGCCTGATTTTTGATAAATTGACCTTTTTAAAAAATGGAAAATTTCAGAACGGGTTCTGAAAATTTTCCAAAAATTTTTTTTTTTTACTCGATAGCTCATACAAAACTATCATCATCATCATCATTAGCTCTACAACCCGGGGTGGGTCTTGGCTGCCTCCAGTTTTGCTCTAAATAAGTCACGGTCGTCTGCCATCGTTCTCCAGTTGCTTAGACCAATAGCTTGGAAATCATTATTAATCCCGTCACACCATCTCAACTTGGGTCTTCCTCTACTTCTTCTTCCCTCTGGCACTATTTGCATTACTTTTTTCGTTGGATTTGAACTATCGAATCTATGTACATGTCCAGCCCATCTCATGCGTGATATTTTTATACGTTTAACAACACTTATATCGTTGTAAAGTATGTTAAGTTCATGGTTATATCTGGCTCTCCAAACACCGTTTTCACATACGGGGCCATACAAAACTATATAAGAATGTAAAATTTTGAGATTGTGGTGCATTCCGGTTCAATGTGATAAATATTTAATCAAGACAATTCGCCACAAATTTTACCATTTTTCCAATATTTGACCACGCTTCTATATTAGGCTATCCAAACAACCTATTCAGAAATTTACGGGACACACGTTTCTCTGTAGCGGAACATTTGGTGTGGAATGCCTCATATATCATGAAATCTTTTTTAAATTTCAACTCAGTGAAACTGAAATAAATGTTTAAAAAAACCGGCAGTTTTTGGAATTTAGAAAAATTGTAAATGCAGTTGTGTAAACAAGACCTTGAACCATCACTAAGCAATGTTTAAGGATTACCCCTCTTTATCCGTAAAAGTTACAAAGGGTTAAAGTTGAAAAATCGATAAAAATGGCTTGAAATAATCCATAGTTTTTACCTTCTTTCGCTTTTTTTTTTAAGTTCTCCTTATATTTCAATCTTTTCCGGCATAACACAAAGTCAGTATATATAAGAGATTATTTTAATGTTAGCTTAGATGCTTCATCGCTTGGTAAGAAGTTATAAGACGGTTAAGTTTTGATACCAAAAATTAAGAGTTTTTAAATTTTCGAGGTTTTTTGATCAGGGATTTCGGCCTCCTCTATAAAATGAAAAAAGTTGAACTAGAGTTGGTAGCTGTTGTAATTCTTAGCATTTTGGAATTAATCCCGTACCACGAATAGTTAAGGAGTTTCAGCAGATCAAAGTTCGAAAGAAAAAACGTAATTTTTTTAAAATACCAGTTTTTCACGAGGCACATTCGCGGTTTCATTCGAAATTTGGTGGACTCTTGCGTAAACCGAGTTTTTTAGGAGTTTACATAAAAAAATCATTGGCGGGTTTATAAAAAATTAATTGCAAAAATTTTATGGCATTTTTGAAAATTGTGCGAAATTTGCAAATCTATTTCCAATTTTTTTAGTAGCAATTAATGCATCAAGTTCATTTTAATACACCAAAAGACGTGCCTTAACGAGTAGAACTGATTTGCTTTTTGACTTTTTACTTTAAGCCATTCTGAGCGGAAAGCGCGATGATTATATCTAAACCTGTTTTGATCTGGCACATCCAAGGCTTTACACGAAATCGGATGAAATTTTTTTTAAATGAAAGCCCACTTGATGTGTCATCATAAAATCAGAGGCGGGTTAAAAACTTTTGATGATTTTAGATTTTTTGGACCATATTAAATTTTCTTGTTATAAAAAAGCATCACCAATTTTTTTAAACACTGGTACAATGATACGATTTTCCGTGATTTTTTTTGTAGTAATACCAATGCGCATTGCCTAAATATGTTATAAAAACTTGTGAAACTTTTCTTTACCGCGAATTAATCGCGATTTTAGGTACTTAGATATTTATTTTTTTAAATCGTTTGGTCATTAAAGGGTTAAATTTATATCATATATTTTAGAAGAAATGATATATCCTGGAATGTTTTAATAACGCATGCAACAAATGTGTAGCAAAAAAATATTTTAAATATTTTTAAGATATTTTAAAACCGCTAAATCTTAAAACCGCCATTACTTTTGACCCCCTTGCGCGATTTAATTGACGCGAACGAATTTCTTATTCTTAAATAGCTTCTAATATTTATGCCAACTTTCATCGATGTGCCATCAAAACAAAAATCACATCTTTTTTACCTCAAAATTTAAGTCTTAGCCGGAACTCCTCATATACTTTTTTGGTCCAAAACCGATATTTCGTTGCGTTACACACGGAATGAAAAAGTGAGTGCTCCACTATACTGTGGTTATAAATAAAGTGGATTTAAAAAAATTTGGATTAAAAAAAAAAAAAAAATCCCCACAAAACTTTCTAAAATCATTATTGTACCCGAGGCTAAGAAAATTTTATCTATCTTGGTTTTAAAAAAATTTTGAAAATTAACTGAAGTTTTTATTTATTTCGGTTTGAGTCCATATTAATTATTTCTGAGAAATAATTATTTTTGTTGTACAATGAGAAAATCTGAAAAAAATAATTGACAACACAGGCTAAGTGGAGATGTCGACAGCTTTCGGAAGAAGCCACCCTTCCTTCTTCAGCACTCTTCGATTGTCACTGTAGGTGTGTAAGATTAAGATCAGCTATTTAAACGTACATTAAGGTGAAAAAGCGAACGGGAATTATATCACATTTCATTACCCATATGTTACGTTTCGCACGAACTTTATGAATCTATTTTTAACTTTTTTCCCACACAGTTGTAGTTTCTTACACTGTAGTAGATTTTCTCAGAGTTGCAACCCTTAGTAGGACTTTTCAAGTCTTGAAAAATGTCCGTTAGGTTTGAATTTATATTTCGTATTTCTAATTCTTAGAAGTATTACTAAATTGCATTGTACCTTATGAGTTGAGTTTTAATTCTGTTTTATATATTGTTGGACTTTATATTTTATATATATAAGTTTGTCATTCCGTTTGTAACACTTCGAAATATTGGTCTAAGACCCCATAAAGTATATATATTCATGATCATCGATCGATTTTAAGACGATTTAGCAATGTCCGTCCGTCCGTCAGTCTCTCTGTTGAAAACACTCTAACTTTTGATAGACTTTACGAAGGCCGCTGAAGTTTGCCACATATGTTGGGCATTTACCTGGTCAGGTTGGTTTTGCAATCCACCGAAATCGGTCCAGTGGTTCAAAAGTTATGAGCAAAAGACCGAATTTCGGGAAGGGCTTTTCGTGAATTTACGAGATAAAACACACGATAACTTTCAAAGGACAGTTCTGAGGACGCTGAAGCTTGGCATGTATATTTGTCGTTCCCCTGGCCTATTACGTTTTGAATTTCAGCAAAAGCGGTCCAGGGGTTCAAAAGTTATTAGCAAAACCGTGAATTTCAGATTAGTTTCGCCTTAAATTCATGAGTTGAAAATCCGTTAAACATGTTTTAAAAACATTGGTAAGTCACAAAAATATTTTACAACGAATTTTTGTCACTCAAAAATATGTTTATACTTGAATAAAAGAAATACAATCGAAAAAAATTTTACACTAAAAAAAAATTTAGAATTTTTTTTTTTTACTAAAAAAAAGTTGTTTTACACAAAATAAAATATTTTTTATCAAAAATTTTATTTTTTTCACGTTAGAAAATTTACTATCACTTAAAAAGGGCATTGTGGAGGGTATTTATAGATTCCTTTTCAACTTGTTTACTTTTAAAATTTTCTTTGTTTTGCTCTACATTGCTTAGTTTTCGTGATACATATTAGCACTTTAATTATTTTTATTGAAAAAGAATGGAGAAATTTGTTCATGTTCTGTAAGAATAAAACTAAATTAATATAATATTTCATTTTATCTCATTTTCGACCTTTGATTGATTCGTGTTAGTGGTTCTTAATAAACATTCAATAAAAAATTAAATGACCGGTTTACCCGGTCGACAGGTCGACCGAAAGTCTGGGTAATGGTATAGACCGATGATCACATAGACTGGCATACCCGGGTAACCGGTTTTAAGCCCGGTTAATACACTTAGACGCGTATCCACGGGGGAGGAAATGTCAACCACCTCACCTCCTCCGTGGATCCGCGCGTGAGTGTAATAATAATTCGTCCATTCAGTTTATATCAAAAGTTCGTTATTAATTAATAAAGTACTTTTGATATAAAGTTTGGACTCTGGACCCCACGTGTCCAAAAGAGGCACCACCACCGTAAAAAAATCTTGTCTTGTATGTACAATACCGTTTTTACTAGAGCTCCCCATTACCCGGGATTCGGTCTACCTGGGTATACCGGGCTTAAAACCAGTTTCCCGGGTAGATCAATCTTTGTATTCATCAATTTTTTAATTGAATTTTTATTAGGAACCACTTATACGAAATAATTAAGGGTAAAAAATTAAATCTTACAATAATTTAATTTTTTTGTTTTTAAAAAGTCCAAAATGGGTCCCTTTCCAAAACAAAAAAATCGCACATTCAATTTTTGTTGTTTAGAAAACTCCCGTGTTGATAGTTTAAATATTTGCATACAAAAGAAAATAAATAAAAATAAAATTAAAAATATAAATTTCTTAATGAATTGTATACAAAATCAAATTTTAAATTAATATTGTTTAAAACATTTAAAAAAAAACATAAATAAATGTTATGAGATTTTGTGTTGTTGTTGTTATTATTGCAGTCATTTAATTTGATTTGTTTGTAAACACACAGAAGTTCATGCGGATCTATATAACCTCACAAGCAAATGCATAAAAATTTTAAATTGTTTTATTATTATTTTTTTTATTTATAAACACAGACACTTTGTCTCTCTATATATGGGGCATTCCATGTGAAATCGGACACTTTGAAAAACTTTTTTTTTTAAATTTTCCCAATTTGTTTACAGTTTTTAGTACCCTTCGAAAACTCCTTCGTGGTAAATTTTCAGATTTTTTTGATGATCCGTTCAAAAGATATCGAATTTTTAAAAATTGGTAGTTTGTTCCCTTACTCAAACTTCTTTTAATCATAACTTCTTCAATAATGGTCCAAATTTCAATTTTTTTTTTTTTCAAAATTTTTGCTTTTTTACGTACTTTCCAAAAAAACATCCCAAAAAATTTTTAAAAGCGCTCTAGTATGCGATTTTGAAGTTTTAAAATTTAAATCTCATTTTTGAAAATGTTTGTACTCTTCGATTTTTTTGAAATTTTTTTGTGTAAAACTTCAATCAATTCTACAAATTTTTTGCCCAGGAAGATCGTGGGATAACGATTATTACTATTTTTTAAAATTTTTTGAAAAAATTTTATTGTAATTTTCAATCTTCAAATCATTTCTACTGCTCCAATGGTGCGTCATAGAGGGGTCCTTTATAAGACCGACCCCCATTAATTTTTACGTCTTAACATTTCTTTGGAACAAACTAATACCATATCTCCAATTTCTAAGGGGGCTCCCACACAAACGACATTTTTTAAAATTTGTTCCAACCGCTCTAACTGCCCTAATTGTGCCCTTAGATCAACAAAATGTATGACCGTCCCACAATATTTTTTTAGTCCAAACATTTTCTCTGAACCCACCTACCCTCTATCTCTAATTGTTAAGGCGGTCCCCATACAATTTTTTTTATTTTTTGTAAATTGGTTTTATTTAATCAGCTTCTACCGGTCCAATGGTGCGTCCGAGAGGGGTCATTAGTGAGACCAACCCCCATTTATTTTTACCCTACAAAATTTTTTTAAAACATACCTACGCCCTATTTTCAAAAATTTTGAATAAAAAAAAAATTGAAATTTGGACCATTATTGAAGAAGTTATGATTAAAAGAAGTTTGAGTAAAGGAACAAACTACCAATTTTTAAAAATTCGATATCTTTTGAACGGGTCATTAAAAAAATCTGAAAATTTACCACGAAGGAGTTTTCGAAGGGTACTAAAAACTGTAAACAAATTGGGAAAATCGTAACAAAGAAGTTTTTCAAAGTGTCCGATTTCATATGGAATGCCCCATATATACTCACAATTACACATACATTCATATTTTTTTTTAATGACCTACACGCACACACATACTCATACACACTTACATACTAAATTATTGGATAATAATGGAATTTACTCACTCGTACCTGAAAACATGGACTTTGATAGAATCCTATTTTGTTGCTTTTTTTTTTTTTTGTGATTTAATAATTAAAATTGTAGCATGTTGTCGTTTAATTTATTGTTATCTGTTTTTTTTTTTTAGATATTTTTTTTTTGTTTATTGTTATTTATTGTATTTTTTCTGTTTTTATTTATTTAACTACATTAACTTCACGGTTTGTATGTGTTATTTTTATTAATGTAGTTGTTTATTTTATATATAAGTATATTTTTTACATGTATTTGTGTGTGTTTTTTTACATTACCTATATTTATTGGTATTTGTGAAATTATGGTAGTTGCATGTTTCAATTTCAATTTGTGATTTTATTTTTTTTTTAATTATTTTTTCCGGTTACACTTTGATTTTTTTCCTGTAATTTATTTTTAAATATAACTTTACTTTCTTTTTCTGTGTTTTAAAAATATAATTTGATTTAACTAAAAATAACAAATTGATTTTTTTTCTAAAAACTATTTTTATTACAAAATTATATGATAAAAAGTAAATAAACTGTTTTTACTTGTTTACAACAACATTAACAACAAAATTTCTTTGCCAAGATAAATAAGTAAAATCACTGGCGCATTGCAGTTGTGGGTATAGAAATAGCAGTTATATTTATACACTTCAAACTGATTTTATAGCACAACAACACTTATGAAACATTTTCCAGAAAAGTTAATTTTAATCATATTAAAATTGGTTTTCATTAAAATGAAAATTTCTAAGCCGTATAAGTGATAAATTAGACTAATTTACAAATTCTAAAAAAATACGATCCACGACATTTTGCATTTACATTCCATATAAAATTTTGCGCTGAATTCGAAAATGAAGTCCAAAGTTTTAAAAGTATAACTGCTATCGAGATATTGCTAAAGTGTTAAAAGTGATTTTACTTAAATAAAAATATCTCCGGACCAAATCGGTGGATTTATTTTTTTTTTGGTTTTAAATTAAAGGTAATTAAATGCTTTATCAATTCTACATACAACAATTTTCAATCTGATTATCGCTTTAGAAGCTATTAATCGATATATCGACTATTTTGATTCAATATTATCGAAATTTAGTAAAAAAAAAAAGTAAATTCTATTGTTAATTTCAGTAAGAAAAAATTAATAAAACTTATTTTTCTTTTTACAGTGTAAGTCTGATCTATTACAAAGAAATTAGGAGGGTTTTTAAGAAAATCCGTTGAAAATTGTAAAAATTACATGCATTTAAGTAAAAATACAGAAACTCAGTTTTAAAATTGTAGCTTATTGAGTGTAACCTTTAAAAAAGTCGTTTGATAAAAATAAAAATATCACCGCTCAAAATCGGAGTATTTCAATTTTTTACTTTTGAATAAAAGCTTATTATCTGATTACACAGTGCAACAGCACATTTAGGGCCTCAACCAAACCAAAAAGAACTTATGTGTAGTAGTAAAAACCCCATAGGGTTTAGCTCTGTAACGTCTCAAATTTTTTTTATAGCCCACTGAATTTTTTAGTTTTTTTTTCAAAGGTCGAAAAAACTAATGTTAATGTTCTTTTGAACTTAAAATAGTGTTTGAACGTCTTCTTTTTATGGGGAACATTTTTCTAGAGTATCCTAAACCTCTATCTCCCGTTTTAATGGGTCATTTACGTAATTTTTTTAAGAAATGGCTCAATTTCATTTAAATTGTCGATATATCGATGAAGGCGATAACAATGTGAAACAATTGAAATGTCATTTCTTACACTGATTGAAATTTGTACATGTCAATAATGAAAATCTACATTAATGTTGTGAAAAATTTCATAAAAAAGTCTGAAATAAATCACAAAATACCCAAGTTAAAAAAACACTTTCACATTTTTTTTAATTTATCTATAGATTTTACTCAGTTTTCTCACATTTTACTATAACATTTACTTTTAATACATAAGTAAGACCACGAAATAATATAAAACAACGCGAGTTTAATAAATACTAATAATTAATCAACATTTCTAAAAGAAAATCACGCTCTGATCAGCTGTTTTTTGAGCGCGTAAACTAACAGACTAAACAGACGCTACACGACAGGTGTCAAAAAAACAGAAAATTTTGTATACAAAACTTAATGAATATTTTTAATGAAACTACGAAATCTAATGAATCAAAATTAATGAAAATCTTGCACAATATGTATAAAATTTCATTCAGCATATGAAATATTTCGTTGTAGTAATGAAACAACGTTAATGAATTCCATTCATTAGTGATATGAAGCGTTTTCTATCAGTGTTGGGCCTCAACCAAACCAATATAATTTGAAAGTACTTGTGTGTAGTGGTAATACCAATGGATTTTGATCTGTAACGTCTCAACTTTTTTATAGCCCACTGAATTTTGCATTTTTTTTTTTAAAGCCGTTTAAAAGAAGTCGAAAACTTAATGTAAATGCATTTTTGAGCCTAAAATTCTGTTTGGATGTCTTCAATATAATTTGATGAGGAATTTTTTTATAGAAAATATTAACCCTCTGTCATCCGTATTTATTGGTCATGTAAGTACTTTTTTTAAGAAATAGCTAAAAAGTCTATCAAGGATTGCGGTTAAAGGTTTAAAATGTTTTACGAATATTTTCTGCATACCATTTCACTAGGGATTACTGAATTCAGAAAGTTTGACGGTATAAGGAAAATGCAGAAAAAAGGTGAATAGTAAAGTAGAATTTATTTTTGTATATTTATACCAGAAACCGTAAACAATTGTGACTATCAAAAATAGGATTGAATATGAAAAATTAATAATACTTTACAAAAACTCCTTTTATTTTTTAATAAATCCAAGAACTGGTAACAATGACCGTCGTCTTGTTGCAGCAAAAAAACCAAGGGTTCTGGTGGGAATCGAACCCACGCCCCATGTTGAAAGGCTAGCACGGTACCAACTAGCCTACGCCCCCCTAATATAACAATTCTTTACAATAAACCTTTTTTACGCATTTTTCATTTACCGGTCGAACTTTCTGCCTTCGATAATCCCTAGTGAAATTTGATGCTGAAAATACCCAGCAGAAATTTTGCTGAACTGGCAGCAGCTTTTGGAAAGGAAACTCGAGTCAAGGAGCGCATCCAAACCTGCTGAATTCATGCATGTTTTTCTAAGGCGCTGTCACACTTTAGAGCGCTAGTTAGATACACCGAAAAAGCCCTCTTAAGATGCACTGAATTCACATGGCTTTAGAGCGCTGTTAATCAGCGCTATAAAGATGCAGTGAATTCATGTATGTTTTTAAAGCTGATTTAAACAGAATAAAGATGAATATATTTGACTATTTCTGATATACAACTGAAAATCTGAAATACAATACAATTAACTATTTTTGAAATACAATTGGCCATTTCTGAAACTCAGTTGAAAATTTCTGAAATTCAATTAAAAATTACGTAAACCAACTTCCGAAAACGTATTTTTTAGTTTATTTTGAAGAATTGCTAAAAAAATTTAACATTTTTATGTCAAAAAAAAGTTCAAATTCCTGACTACACCATTTCCACTTTTATTTCAGAAAACACAAATTATATTTCAGAAATTTCCATTTATATATCAGAAATTTTTATTTTTATATCTGAAATTTCCATTTATATTTCAGAAATATCTATTTATGTTTCAGAAATTTCCAACTGTATTTAAGAAATTTCCATTTGTATTTCAAAATTTTATAAATGATGGAAATATGAATGAATTTTCTGGAAAGAATTTAGAAAATTTTGAAATACAATTGGAGATTTTTGATATACAATTGGAAATTTCTAAAATATACATGGATTTTTTTTTAACCAAAATAATATCTTTTTAATACCAATTATATAATTTTGAAATTCAAACGGATATTTTTGAATACAAAATGGAATTTTCTGAAAATATTTAGAAAATTTTGGAAATACAAATTTAAATTTCTTAAATACAATTGGAAATTTCTGTGCATAAATAGAAATTTCTGATATAAAAATGGAAATTTTTGATATATCAATACAAATTTCTGAAATATAAATAGAAATTTATTCATTATTTGAAATTACAAATAACCATTTGCTGTTTTTGGTAATGCAGTCAAAGTAGAGTTTGCAAAACGATTAAAATCGTAATCGCGATTAATCGGGCCAATTAATCGTAATCGACAAAAAAATCATTCGATTACGATTATTTATTTTATTTATCGTATGGCACTGATACAAACAATTATAATTTTAGAGATATAGCATAACGAATTTAACAGATTATACAACAAAGTTCAGCATATTTTGATGGAAAAATAGTATAGATAATAGATTATAATTAGATATTGATGTCAATATTCTTTAGCCACCGGACGGCATCTGGGCCAGCATTGTTTAGTTCGTGTAGTTCGCCATGAAATTTGCGATGGGGGCAGTCTTTTATAATGTGGTGAATGGTTTGATTATCATTATCTATGAAATACACTGTTTTTATATATAAAATATATAAAATTATATTAAAATATATAAAATCTTGGTCCAAGATTCATTTAAATTGTTTGTAATTTTTTTTTCTTTCCTTTTTTTCGCGTAAATTTTCAAATTTAACTCAAAATTTAAATTCTGATCTTAGTAACCCCTCAATTTTGTTGTAGAAATATATTCAAAAGGCTTTGGCCGGATTAGGTCAACAAATTTGAAAGTTGTATGATTTTGTTGAAAAACCTAATTTTTTAAAACGTTGATGGCTGGTTGCCGACTGAAGATGCTGTTGTAAAATTGTTTAATACATGTTTCCACAATCAGCTCTTTACTTGCCATAGGCTGGTATTCTGACACGAGCCAACAAAAATTTTGCTGAACTGAAAGCTTTTTTTTTTTTTATTTCGAATCTGGTAAATATTTGAATTACTTGCCGTTATAAGCGTTTTTTGGCTGTTAACCAGATACCGAAATTCCTGTTAATGGAGAAAATGTCAATAAAAGAACATCGATATAAAATAAAAGAACATCGATATAAAATATGTTAACTTAAGTTACATTCGATTTTTTATTTAATAAAAATTAGCAATTTTAAAATATTTTTTTGATTTGTCAATTAAAGAAAAAAAACCGGTTAACCGGTTTTTTATTCCGGTTTATCCGAGAAAACCGGTTAACCGAAAAATCTGAATTTCGATTAACCGAGAAAACGGTTTTCCAAAATGTCGGTTTTTTATAAACACTACTTGCAATACAAAAATTACCATGCATTTTGGGGGGTACCTGAAATGAGTATTTTTGATTTTCTGAAAATTTATTAAACAAAAAAATATTAAATACATCTTAAAGCTTTAATATTAAAAAATTAGGAATATCTATCGACTCAATAAATACGAATTTAAAAAAAAAAATTAAATCGGTAAAGCGGTTTTCGAGAAACTTGTAAATAAATTTCCAAAAATGGCGGTTTTTTTTTCCTATGTTCAAGAAATTAAAAAAAATATATCAAAATTGTTTTCCACTTACTATTGCATACTCGAATTAACTAATATTTTAAGCTAAAAAAATTTTTCAATTAATTTTTTCACTTTGTTTGGAATTTTACGATTTTTAATTCAAAACTCAAATCAAGAACTCAAAGACATTGCAGTTTAGGTCCAATATTTTTGTGTGTTATATTGACACTTAAAGGCAACTTTTCCTACCCCGAAATTTTTGAAAATCGAAAAAAGAAAAATTCTCCATCCTATTGTATACACCAGAAGTTTGCTACTAAGTCGTCCAAATGTAAGCGTTATCGTGATTGCCACTGACAAACGTACATACACAAAACATGCCCGAGAAAACTTAAAAATTCATGAAATTTTACAAAATAAAATCCTTAAAGTTATCCCCAATCCAAGGAAATTACAATTTATGCTATATTCTTTTATAAATACTTTAAATGGTGAAGGCGTATGAGTGATCAAACATTTTCTATTTGAATTTAATATTAATCATACGCATTGGGTATAATTTTTTTTTGTCTTTGATTAAAAACCACTTTAATATTTCAAAAGCTTTTTACAAACACAACCCTAAGGAAGATATCGTGAACCTATATTCAAAATATGCCAACTCAAATTTGACCGAAATGAGTTTCCGATGGAAAATAGCTCCCCTATGCAATACCCATCTGTGGTAAAAATTTCAGAGCAAAAAAATAATTTTTTGTCGTTTTACATCCATTTTTGTTATTCTGCTAACTCAAAGTACATATTTTTTTGGTGAAAATAAATGCCAACTCCCATTGTAAATTTCCAAAAATTTTTCAAATTTTTTTTTAAAAAAAATTAGACCACATATCTTATTGCATTTGCCTTTCTGAACGCGAATCTGGTAAAGATTTTGATATCTAATGCCTAGTTTTCGAGATATTGCCATTTTGAAAATATCGGTAAATAGTGTTTGCAAAAAAAAAATTGCTTATATACAATGTAACTTTCAAACTATTTATCAGATTGAAACATTATGAGTGGGGCAAATAAAGTCAATGATATAAGCTTTCAAAATAGCTAGTTCGGAGTGAGCCTTCTACAATAAAGCGTGAGTTACAGAGTGCCAAAGTTGACCACCCTGAGATTAAAAGGCTTTCGGAGCTAGTAACTTTTAAAAAAATGCAAAGATTTTTAATTTTTTTTAGTTTTTGCAATTACCGCACTAAGGAAAACAAAATCAAAAAAAAAAAAAAAATTATAAAAATTTTTCAAAAAAAAATTAATTTTTAGTTTCCGACAAAATATGCCAACTCTAAAAAAATATTTGTTTTTTGATATAGTAATAAATGCCATCTCAAAAAAATACGCAAACCAGTGCAAAATATGAAATTTTTGGCATAGGTAAAAATTATTTAGAATATTTAAACCATCTTATGGAAGGTACATTGTTTATTTTTACAATAATATGCAAAATAACTAGTTTTTTAGCTCTCCTGAAAAGTAACCTTTTTCGAGTTGGCATTTATTGAATATAGTTCGACGATATCCTAAGAGCCGGTTTCAGGACCTTCTACTTGTTTATGGTTCGTTTTTAAAAACGAACCACCCTTTTTGTTAGTAATAGCAAAACTATTGTAAGATCTTGACCTTTTAAAAATCTATGCTTACTTTAATGTTCTCATCTGCACTCTCATTTAAGGCATAATTACTGTGACCTCAACCTTTATTTTGATTTGGTATTTTTTGTTCAGTTCATCATTTTAGTTGCTCCTTCCTTTTCTTTTTTTGCTATTCTATACAATTTCATTAAATCGTAGGTAATAGTTTCGCAAAATATTTATTTATATATTTTTTTTCTTTGTATAGAAAGTTCACTTTTTTTTGGGTGCTTTTGAACACACACACAATTGTGTTTCAAATTTATACGTGTATTTGTAAAATAAAATTTAGTTTTTTTTTTGTGTATTTATGCTTACTCACGTCTATTTATTCATTTCAAATCCTCGTTAGTTTGATTTTAGTTTTCTACAATTTTCGCTTTTTTCTTTTTTATTATTATTCTGCGTTGTGTGTTTGTCGAGTGGTTTTTCATAATTGGAAAAGAAGGGGAAAACAAAATTGTTCAAGTGCTTTAGCAAATATACATGTATGGGGTATTTTGATTTATTTTTTCACGAATCACACACAGTCAGGCGCGGATTAAGCTTTTAGATTTTTAACTTTTTTTCTTACAATTTTTTTTTTTTGTAAGGTAACCCTGCCAGACTTATTTAGATTATAGATAAGACCGTTTTTAGTTAAACTACATTTTCGTATAAAAATTCTTAATTGCGAGACTTTTTCAGAAAATTTTTCTAAAAGTCTTATATTCCTTAAAAAATTTTCAATAAAAAGGTAAGATTTTTATACCCTCCACTCCGTTAGCAACACGTCGAAATATTGGTCTAAGACCCCATAAAGTATAAATATTCATGATCCTCGATCGATTTTAAGACGATCTATCGATGTACGTCTGTCCGTCTGTCCGTTTGTCCGTCTGTCCGTCTCACATTGGGTTGAATGAGAGGCAAAGTGGCGCTTTATTCAGGGAAGCAGTAATTTTAACAAATAATATTTTTTAATTGATGAATGATAAATAATACATTAGAAAGCACCCTTTTTAAGAGAAAACATGTGGTTTTTATTTATTTTTAACCTGTCAGAATTTTTTTAGTGTTTCTTGAATATTGAACTTGATTCACAATTTAAGCTGTAACTTTTAAACCAAAAGCAATAATTTAATAAATACAGTTGCAAATTAAAGTATTTTTAATGCGATAATAAAAATTTAAAACAATAAAAAATAAATATGTGTTAATACTTCCATAAAATTTGTTCAAAGTCGGATTTTTGTGTTACACCAAATTTAAAATTTTCCATAAAAAAGTCAGGAAAGTTGTAATTCTGAACTATTATTATCATATTTGTTAGATATTATATAACACCACCCAGAGACATCTGCTAACCCCGCACTCAAAAAAAAAGTGAACTAAAATCTGGGAAAATTAACTAAATTTTGAGAAAAAGAGGGAATGATTTGGCTCCAAAGATTTTTTTTCTTGGTTTTAGTTCATAATTTTCCCAAAAATAAGGAAAACAAAGTTATTTAATTTTAACCCAATTTTAACTAGAAAATGGGAAAAAATATACTTCACATTTTAGAAATAGATTGGGTCTAGACCCTGGACCCATGGGTTCGGACCCCATTTAACTCGAGACCCCGTTGGGTCCTTTAAGGGTCCCCGTAGATTTTGAACCAAAACTTGTGTCCGTTTCGCTCTAACTCGCTTAGTTTTTGAGATACGGTAACAAGGGGCCTGATAGGGTCTTGAGAATCTTAAAAACTGGATAACTCGAAAACTATTAATCGGAGGGATTTCGGGTATTTTGCGGAAGTGTTCTACGAGTCAAGAGCTACAAAAATGCCGTTGGACGTTTTCTCGTGTTGGCAGTATTTACCGAGATATGTGTATATATAAAATCTCGGGAATTTCAAATTTTAGATCTAAAATTAGGGTCTTGAGACCCCGACAGATATGCAGAGCTAGGCTATTCCATATTTTTCTTTGTAGTCTTTCTTTTGAAAATTTCATCCGTTTCGCTCTATCTCGCTTAGTTTTCGAGATATCGCCATTTTGAATTTTTAACTAAATTCTAAGAAGTTATTTACTAAATTCTCAGAAGTCATTAACTAAATTCTAAGAAGTATACTTCCTCAATTCAAAGAAGAGAAATACGATGATGTTTTTTTTAGTAAATTTTAACTAAACTTGAACTAAATTGTTTTTTAAGAAATATGTCTTAAAACTAAAGATACGATTCTTAGATTTGTGGAAAATTTCTTTGGCAGTATGAATGTTTTTCCTAATATTTAAAAAATCCATTTAAAGAAATCTTTGAACTAATTATAAGTAAATGAACTAAAATTTTTTCCTCATAGTTAAGAAAATTTCTCATTTTTAAGTTAAATTTAACTAAATTTTAGGAAAATTCATGATAAATTTTCAAAGACATTTTTTCCTTAAATTTAGTTATGTCTTTTTTTTTCAGTGCGCCCCCGCCCGCTTCTCACTCCCCACAAAAACCGTCCCTGTCATTTTTATATTTTTTGCTTGTTGGAGGGTATCAAAGATCTGGCACAGCCGAATTTTAAACTCTTACTTGTTTATATATAGCTTACAAAGACCCACAAAAAAGGTCTAGACCACTAATACTTATGTATTTTTACCTTCTAAATTCAATTCCGCGATCAGAATTAAATTCTATCGTTGGGTTTTTCTCTAATTTACAAGGAAAGTCCCCAAAAGTGAACTGACCTGATTTCCTTGTTAATTTGACTAACAATAAGTTAACATTTTTTACAATTTTATTTCGGTATGTAATGTTCAAGTCTCATTTATTACGAAGAAAATAAGAGGTTTTTTCATAAAATCCATCAAAAATTGCATAAGTTACTAGCATTTCAACAAAAATGCATTGATTCACAACATAAATACAACTGTTTTTGTATAAAACTGAAATAACGCGTTTTTGTTCAAATGCATGTAACTTTTGCTATTTTTGACGGATTTTATTTAAAATACTCTTATTTTCTACGTAATAAATCAGACTTGCACCCTACTTACAGAAATAAAATTAAAAATTTTTGTAACTTTGTCAAATTCAAAAGGAAATCAGGTGGGTTCACTTTGCGGACTTTCCTTGTAAATCACAGGACACCCCAACTATAGAATTCAATTCTGATGGCAGAATCGACTTTAGAAGGTCAAAATACATAAGGATAAGTGGGTCTAGTTTCTGGGTCAGAAACTTTTTTGTTTTTTGTGATGAAGTGTTATTGAAGAGACCGTATTTTTTTCATAAAATCTTAAATAAAAAAATAACGGCATTAAACGCGGACGTTTTTTTTTCTTTTAAATTAAAGCTTATACTGTATGCTTGATTATCACAATGTATAAGCAATAACAACCTCTTACATTTTTTTTTTATATTCCATCAAGTATTAAAAATACTCCAATTTTGGAACATTTTACAAAAAAATTTCAAAAATATTTTTACAACAATTTTCAAAAAACAAAAAATAGAAATGTATTTGAAAATGACTGAAGTTGATGGTTCCATAATAAAAAAATTACCTTTGAATGAATAAATACCAAAAAAAAAATCTAGAAATAAGTTGATTTTCAATTTTTAGCACCATTTTCAAAAACACAAAAAATTATTTGATTTTGACGGCGGATTGCAAGAAAAGTAAACAACTCAGAATAATAGTTGTGACAGATTCTTTAGTGTTATTTTATATACTTTAACCCTAAATTAATAATTTTTGTAAAAAAAAATTTTTCAGTTTTGAATAAAGCGCCACTTTTGATCCATTTCAACCCAACGTGCGTCTGTCCGTCTGCCCGTCTGTCCGTCTGTCCGTCTGTCCGTCTGTCCGTCTGTCCGTCTGTCCGTCTGTCCGTCTGTCCGTCTGTCCGTCTGTCCGTCTGTCTGTCTGTTGAAAACACGCTAACTTTTGAAAGACTTTACGGAGGCTCCTGAAATTTGGCATATTTGGTGGGCATTTACCTGGTCAGGTTGGTATTGCAATCCAGCGAAATAGAGCCGGTGTTTCAAAAGTTATGAGCAAATTTCGGCAAGGGTTTTTTGCGAACTTACGAGATAAAACACACGCTAACTTTCGAAAGGCAATTCTGAGGATGCTGAACCTTGGCATATATATTTGCCGTTCCCCTGGATTGGTTCGTGTTGAATTTTATTAACAAATCCGTGAATTTTAGCAAATACGTGAATTTCATATTAGTTTCATCTTTAATTCATGAGTTGAAAACCCGTTAAACATGTTTTAAAACCATTGGTAGGTGACAAAAATATTTTACAACTTATGTATTTTTGTCACTCAAAAATATTTTCACACAAAAAAAAAATACACTCGAAAAAAAATTTTGCACTCAAAAAAAAATTTACACTCAAAAAAAAATTTAGTAATTATTTTTTTTTTTTTTGTTTTCAAAAATTGATCTATGTCACCGTCCGAAAGCCAATATTAAGCATGAACCGGATGATATACGTATGAAAGTAGAGATCAAATGGTGTAAAGCTGCGTTTACAGTTTTTAGTTTCATGACCCTGTTTCCTTTTAAAAGGACTTCAAAGTTTTAAAGGATATATTTTTGAAATATTTGTACTTGGCCTAGGATGACACTTATGATGTCAAATAAAAGAGCAGGATCTCTCATAAGTTTTCTAGTTTTTTATTTTGCTATATCAGGATAAAAGGATGTGAATAAAGTCATTTGAAAACGTTATCAAAATATTTTGTTAAAAATTTTGAATGATATTGAAGGATACATTTTTGAAAGGACGTAACTTACATATTTTTTCCTGATATGTAAAAATAATAAAATAGGAAAATTAGGGGAGATCCACCTCTTGCATTTGCTATCACTAATAGCATGCTAGGCAAGTACAAATATTAAAAACATATTTTATAAAATTTAGTCCTTTAAAACTTTGAAGTCTTTTTAAAAATAACAGGATCACGAAAAGAAAAACTTTAAATCAGTGTTGGCTACCGTTACCCTTTCAATACCGTTACCGATTAAAAACCCTTTAATATTGACTATCGTTACCGTTACCAATACCGAAATAAAAAAATTTAAATACCGTTACTGATTAAAAACCATTACCTTTAGAGTCCCCGCACAACAATGTCGGAGACGTTTTTTTCATACAAATTTGGCAATAAAAAACGCTCGACCGAAAACCGCTTGAATAAAATCAATTTTATTTTTGTGTCGGTTTCTCTCTCTCTTTGAATTTTTGATATGAAAATGTTACCACATTTTTATAAATATTTCGATTATTTTCGATAAAGTAAACAAAAAAATGAGATCTCCAAAAAAAATATTTAAAAGTCTAAAAAAAAACACAAAAAACTATTGAATATAAGAAAATCAAATTTATATGAAAAAAAAGAACAATAAAATTAAATAAAAAAGTGTCGAAAAAGTGCAAAATAGTGTAAATATCAACGCCTGACTGAATTTCCCGCTGCCGCCTTTGTTTTGCGCCTATACTCTCTCATGACCGAAACCGTCAACCGCTCCGACATTGTTGTGCGGGGACTCTTATTCCGATTTTTACCGGTATTATATCGGTTTTGTTTCGGTTGTCCTAATATTACTTATTTAAAATTTTTTGCAGATAAAAAACAAAGTAAAATATTTTTAATTTATGTACGTAAAATAAAATAACAAATTTTTGTTCATTGCAGTGTTGGCTACCGTTACCCTTTCAATACCGTTACCGATTAAAAACCCTTTAATATTGACTACCGTTACCGTTACCAATACCGAAATAAAAAAATGTTAAATACCGTTACCGATAAAAAACCATTACCTTTATTCGGATTTTTACCGGTATTGTACCGGTTTTGTTTCGGTTGTCTTAATATTACTTATTTTGAATTTTTGGCAGATAAAAAAACAAAGTAAAATATTTTTAATGTCCGAAAAATAAAAAAAAATATTGAAAAAAATTATTGAAATGAAAAAATCTGTTCAACCAATGATCACATTTGCAATTTACTTAATTATGTGGAAATCGGTCCAACTACTGATCACATTCCCAAATTACCTAAAAATTTCTGAAGAGAAAAGTGAGTGCCACGTTATGTAAGCATTTTTAAGCGGGAATATAAAAAAAGAGACAAACCTATATCGCTCAAGGGTTGCTGGCGTTGTCATCCACACGGGCAAGTGTGAAGAGATGGTTCTCTGGAATTAAATCATAATGAGCCCAAATCGTACAGTCTAAAGAAAAACTCTGTGGAAAAATCTGTAACACAACTTTCAGCTTGAATTAGAAAACTGTTACCAGATTTTTCTGCTAAAGTGAATACTTTTATAACATTTTTAACAAAAAAAAAGTATTTTTTACTTAAAAAAATAAAATTTCTATGTTTAGGCCGATTATCTGAAATCAGAAGATTTTTCATCTTTAATCAGCAGATTTATCTACAGTCTTGACAGATTTTTCTGCAAACTCTACATGGTTTATCCAGACAGAAATTTAGCAAACCGCGTTAGCAAAAAGCAGAAGATTTCTTAAATGGCTCAAAATGCATTTTTTTTTTGCTGATTGGACAGACGTAACGTTTACGTAACACGTAAAAAATCAATAATTTATTTGTTGAATTACAATATTGCGTGAATATTTTAATTAAATTCTGAGTAAATTAATAGTCTATATAATTATATGTTGAAAATGCACCAAATTTATGTTTTTTTGAATTTTATTAAATAAATTTTTAATTTTTTACGTGTTTTTAACAAATTTGTGACTTTTTAACATGTTTGGAAAATTTTATTCATAATACCGGTACGTACCGGTATCGTTGTTTCGGTAACGGTTAACCGTTATTCGTTTCGGTTGCCAACCCTGGTTCATTGTAAATCGGATTGTTATTTGAGCAAAAACAATGAAAAAATCTGTCCAACCAATGTGGAAAGCGGTCCAACCAATAAACACATTCGCAATTTACCTAAAAATTTCTGAATAGATAAGTGAGTGCCACGTAATGTTATCATTTTTCAGTGGGAATATAGAAGAAGAGACAAACTGAATCCCTTAAGCACAGACTATATACAGACTCAACAGTAGAGTTTTATAAGAAAAAATGGGGAAAAACTAAGCGATTTTAGAAAAAAACACAGCGGTTTTTAGTCCGTTTTATGCTAACATTGCAACACTTTCTACGACTTAGGAGTGAGTGAAACAACAAAAACCGATCTGGCATCCATTTTTCTTATGGCGCGTTATATCAGTTTTCTCTTTCTAACCAATTCGTAGAATAATTTGAAAATATTAACCATATGGTTAAAAATACTTTTTTGACACCTGTCATATTTGTCGAGTCTGTATTAGTCTGTGCCTTAATTGTTGCTGGCGTTGTCATCCACGCAGGAAAGCGTGATGAGGTGGTTCTCTGGTGTTAAATACATAATGAGCCCAAGTCTTACAGTCTGAAAAAAACTGTGCCAAAAAATCCGTAAAACAACTTTCAGTTTAAATTAGAAAATTTTTCCATATATTTCTGCCAAAATGAATACTTTAACTTAATTCTCTGTGATTAAGTTGTAAAAAAAAAGAAATTTTTCTATATTTTTAATGACTCTGCTGATTTAAAAAATTTTTTTTGCTAAAATTTTAGCAGATTATTTTGAAATTTTACAAAATATTTTTAATATTTTGTATTTTTATAATTTTGGTCAAATTTAAACGATTAAAACTAAAAATTGTTCAAATGTGAAAAATCGTCTGACTATTTTAATAATTTTAAAGAAATTGTCCTGTTTCTAAGAAAATTTTTTTGAAAAAAAATTAACTTCGCTTCTTTTATAACAGTTTTTTACAAAAAAAAGTATTATTTACTTAAATAAAATACCATTTCGATGTTCAGGTTATTTATTTGAACTCAGAAGATTTTTCAACTTAAATCAGCAGATTTATCTGCGGTCTAGACAGATTTTTCTGCAGACTCTATCTTTATCCAGACAGAAATTTAGCAAACCGTGTCAGCTAAAATCAGCAGATTTCTTAAATGACTCAAAATGCAGATATTTCTGCTGATTACGCAGAGACATCTTATAAACACGTAAAAAACCAATAATTTATTTGTTGAAATACAATATTGCGTAAATATTTTAATTAAATTCTGAGTTAATTAATAGTACAGTCGAACCCGGTTATAACGAACTTCGAGGTCCCAGTAAAATTAGTTCGTTATAAGCGAAGTTTGCTATAAGCGGGGTATATTTTTTATCAACCTAGTTTTATTTCCAAAAAATAGATCCCATTTTGTTTTATTTTATGTTTTTTTCGTAAATAAACTACTTATTGAGAAGAAATCATTAAAAATATAAATAAATTTCATCAAAATTATAATATAAACCCAAAAATTCCAACCTTTTGTTAGTTTGATAAACATGATTGCCACACATTAAAAAATATTTATGGGAGTTCGTTATAAAAAGGTAAATATACATGAAATTGTGTTCGTGGGACCATAATAAGCAGTTCGTTTTAACCGAGGATTCGTTATAACCGAGTTCGTTATAAAAGAAGTATTTTGTGTGAAAATTGTTGCTAAAACGTCGGGACTTTAGAATTAGTTCGTTATAACCGAGAATTCGTTATAAGCGAGTTCGTTATAACCGAGTTTGACTGTATTAAATACTAGGGTGGCTCGTTTTTGGGCTTTTCTCTCTGATCAAATTCTAATACCCGCCAAAAGTGTCGGTCCCCTAAGGGTAACTCATATGCAAAATATCACTCCGATCGGAGTTTATCTTCTGTCTCCACTTTGAGCCTCAAAATTGGGGTTTTTGGAAAAAAGGACTTTTAAAAAAAAATAAAAAAAAATTTAAGTTTTTTTATTAAAATAATGAAAAAAAATTTTTTGTATAATATTTGATCATAAATACTTAAATATGAAATTTAAAGATTTTACGGTATCATTAACCCGTTCAAACTTGGTACCAAAAAAATGGCATGATTTTGGGGGCGTTCTCAAAACACCTTTTTTCGAAATTTGAAAATTTTATTAAAAAAAAAATTTAAATATACCATTTTTTCTTTCTGAATTCATTAAGAACACCTTGGAGAAGAAAAATGTGAAATATGGCGGATATCCGTCGAGCCACTTTTTGGGAATCGCGGGGGAAAGTTAGCGGATTTCAAGGAAATGTTGGTTTTATCAATAATCTTATAAATTTCATTTTTGGGCAAATTAACTGTTTTTTGGTGTCGTAGCATTCTATTAGATTACTTTAAGTCTGTCACGAAATCTTACCGATCTAGGACGTCTTTAACCCACATTGGCTGGGGGTCAAAAATGACCCCATCAGGAAATTTGAAGTTTAGAGCTTAAATTTTGTGCTATTAACAAGTATAAAACGGCTTTTGTGTTTTCTACCCCAACTATTATTTCGTATTAATATATTATCTTTAAAAAAATCGTTAACCCTTCTTGGTAGGGGGTCAAAAATGACCCATTCAATAAAAAGTATATATTTTTTATAGAAAATTAATTTGTGTCAGTCTATTAGATAACTTTAAATCAGCCCTAAAATTTCACCTGCTTAAGATATCTTTAACCCACATTGGCCAGGGGTCAAAAATGACCCCGGCAAAAACTTTTCGACATAGTGCTTGAATTTTTTGATATCAACAAAATTTATACTTTTTATTGAATGGGTCATTTTTGACCCCCTACCAAGAAGGGTTAACAATTTTTTTAAAGATAATATATTAATACGAAATAATAGTTGAGGTAAAACACACAAAAGCCGTTTTATACTTGTTTATAGCACAAAATTTAAGCTCTAAACTTCAAATTTCTTGCGGGGGTCATTTTTGACCCCCAGCCAATGTGGGTTAAAGGCGTCCTAGATCGGTAAGATTTCATGACAGACTTAAGGTTATCTAATAGAATGCCACGACACCAAAAAACAGTTAATTTGCCCAAAAATGAAATTTATCAGATTTTATTAATCCAAATTATTGATAAAACCAACATTTCCTTAAAATCCGCTAACTTCCCTCCTCGATTCCCAAAAATTGCCTCGACGGATATCCGCCATTTTTCACATTTTTCTTCTCCAAGGTGTTCTTAATGAATTTAGAAAGAAAAAATAGTATATTTAAAAAAAATAGTATATCAAAGTGGAGACAGAAGATAAACTCCGATCGGAGTGATATTTTGCACGTGAGTTACCCTTAGGGGACCGACACTTTTGGCGGGTATTAGAATTTGATCAGAGAGAAAAGTCCAAAAACGAGCCACTCTATTAAATACTTCTATACAATTATATGTTGAAAATGCACTAAATTTATCAGTTGTTTTAATTTTATTAAATAAGTTTTTGATTTTTTATGTGTTTTTAACAACTTTTTAACATTTTGGGTAAATTTTATTCATAATACCGGTACGTACCGGTATCGTTGTTTCGGTAACGGTTAACCGTTACCTTAATAATCGAAAATACCGTTACCTTTACTGTTATCGGTATAAAAAATATGTAATACCAATACCGTTACCAATACCGTTATTCGTTTCGATTGCCAACCCTGCTTTAAATATATTATTCAGTTCGTGTTCAACAACTTTTTTTAATTTTTGTCTTACGGTGTTTTGAGTTACAAATGGAATTTTTGAATTACAAATAAAATATTAAAATTTCAATGAAAATCTTCGAATTACAAATTGAATTTTTGAATTTAAAATGGAAATGTCGGATTACAAGTAGAATCTTTGAAAAAAAAAATTATCTCTTTTAAATAACATCTGTAAATGGCGTAGAAGCTCTATACTTTTAAACATTATTCTTAAAAATGGAATATCCCATTTAACAATATTGTAACATTGCCAAAGTTTTGTACGTGTTTTGTTTAATAAGTTTTTCGTTTTACCCTTTTTTTTTTAGTTCTAAAAAACACTAACCAAAGAACTGGGAACAATTTGTTTTTTTTTTTCTCTTTTTTGTTTTTTATTTTTTATTTGCCATTATTTATACAATTCATTATACTCATATTTTTTGAGTATTAATTTAAAGGATTAAAATCCAAATAATGTGTTATAAATTTAAAATAAATTAGCTTTTAATGAACAATTTTAAAAACAAAGAACAGTAAATTATTTCCTATAGGAAATATATCGGCCATTCCATGAGAGACCGCCCAAAAATGTCGACTTTTTGACCGACGGTCTTTAGATTTTCCTAATATTTTGCAGAGAAATACTCTATGGGCCCATATAAAGATTTCACTTTTGAGTTTGCCAAAATTCAAAAAACTCGCGATTTTATTCGATTTTTTAATTTTCGAAAAACCAAAAAATCTGTCAAAAGTGTCTCACTTTAAAAATCCATATCTTTAGTAATTCTTAATGGATCTGAATGCTGAAAAACGTGTTGGGATAAGACTATCGTTCACTTTAAGAAAAAAATTACAAAAACATATTTTTCGCAAAATAAGCTGCATTTTTCCGCAGCTGCATTTTTCAAATGCATTTTTCGCTGATTTGAGTATCATCCGATTTATTTTTTGTTAGCATTTTTGGAAAATTTAGAATTTTTACTTTAAATTGGCATCCTCAAATCTCTGGGACGCGCACTTTTATTATATTAATTTTATTTTTTAAGAAACTTCTTCCAAAATTTTTCTTTATTAAAGGGAAAAAATTTCATATATTAAGTTTTAAACTTTTTTTTATTATGTAACAATCGAATAAATAACTTTAATGAGACATAAATTCTGTTATAGTGATTATATCTGAATGATTTAAAAAGTATTTTATTGTTATGATTATTTTATTTTATAAAAAGAACTTAAACATCAATTAACCCAGCAAACATTGTATGCTAATATGGGTGGCTCGAAATATGACTGTCGTCGAATTTCGTCGATTGCCAGGTAGATTATGGTTCCCATTGGTCTAAAAACTTGACACTATTTCCAAATTCAGCAAATAATACACTGAAAAATAAAACTCTAAAATTTTCACCGTCAAATATTTCGGCGGGTTGTAAGAAAATGACTATAAAACATATATGGAAATTTAAGAGGACGTAAGCACCTTTAGTTTTCTGTTCATACTTTTTTTAAAGAACTTTGGCAATTTTTTATCCTAACCTAAAATTTTGTTTTTTTTTTTTCAGTGTAGCGTTTTTTACATATTTGGACCAATTTTATTTTTTTTAGTTTAACTTTTGGATTTGAAGCAGTACTTAAAGAAAATTATAATGGTATGCCTTTAATGAACGCGAATGTTGCAAAATTGCAAAAATAAAAAATCGCCATTTTTGATTTTTTAATTTTTTTTTTTTTTTTTGTTAAATGCGGAGTCAGAGCCCCCTAAAACATATAAAAAGAGCTTTTTTATAAAAAAACTACAGCGAAAATAAATGACCGGGTGTTTCTT
The DNA here is from genome assembly GCA_963921195.1 of Pegoplata infirma. Lineage (NCBI taxonomy): Eukaryota > Metazoa > Arthropoda > Insecta > Diptera > Anthomyiidae > Pegoplata > Pegoplata infirma. Next base: position 124,339,337 of record OY992540.1, read on the forward strand.
CTATAGGATCCACTGTGCGCTGCAGCGCGCTGGTAAGAAATGGGTTAAAGATAAAATTCTTATTTTCTAAAAATGCTAAAAAAATCGGATGGTACTCAAATCGGCGAAAAATGCATTTAAAAAATGCAACTGCGGAAAAATGAAATGCAGTTCTCAAAGTAGATTGCAATGAATAACAAAATGCATTTTTATTCAATTAAAAAATTATTTTACTTCTTTTTATGAAATAAAATAATTATAACATTAAAATGCTTTTTAAATCATTCAGATATAATCGGTACAACAGAACGGAATACAGAATATATATACGATTGCCACCTAATAAAAAAAAAATTTAAAACTTAATATATGAAATTTTTTCCCTTTAATAAAGAAAAATTTTGGAAGAAGTTTCTTAAAAAATAAAATTAATATAATAAAAGTGCGCGTCCCAGAGATTTGAGGATGCCAATTTAAAGTAAAAATTCTAAATTTTCCAAAAATGCTAACAAAAAATAAATCGGATGATACTCAAATCAGCGAAAAATGCATTTAAAAAATGCAACTGCGGAAAAATGCAGCTTGTTTTGCGAAAAATATGTTTTTGTAAATTTTCTGTTAAAGTGAACGATAGTCTTATCCCAACACGTTTTTCAGAATTCAGATCCATTAAGAATTACTAAAGATATGGATTTTTAAAGTGAGACACTTTTGACAGATTTTTTGGTTTTTTGAAAATTAAAAAATCGAATAAAATCGCGAGTTTTTAGAATTTTGGCGAACTCAAAAGTGAAATCTTAATATGGGCCCATAGAGTATTTCTCTGCAAAATATTAGGAAAATCTAAAAACCGTCGGTCAAATTTTGGGCGGTCTCTCATGGAATGGCCGATATTTAAAAATTGTATGTGATCAATCAAAGGAACTAAAATCTAACTAAACTAAAAACAAATAATTTTATAAATTTAATGTGTGTATGTGTACGGAATAGAGAAAAATTTGTGTTTGCTTATTAACCAAATCATTCTTCAATTATCCTGCTAAGTACGTGCAATACAATTTCCGTAACAAAGAATTGAACAGTTCATGCAAATAAGGACGAATATACCACTTTTTTGCAAACACGTTTTTTTTGCATAAATGCATTTTATTAGCAGAGCCCTACAATCCTATGCAAAAATTTTGGGGAAATTTTGACTTTTAAGGCTAAACAAGTGAGAGTGTTAAATTCGGCTGTGCCGGATCTATTATACCCTCCAAAATGTAAAAAAAAAAAATTAAAAACAAAAATTTGTCAGGGGCGTTTCTTTTTTTTTGGGGGGGGGGGGGGTTGATAGGGCCAGTGGGGGACGTTGAGAGCACCTTCCCATCGCGATAAATATACCAAATGTTTCATTTAATTAACAAAAATACAAAAAAAAACATGTAAAAAAGTGTATTTTTTTAGATGTTGGTTTAGTTCTTCAAGGGGGAACTTTTTTCCCCCTGGTCCGATTTGGCCAATTTCCGAACTTGACCTGCCTAGGAACATTAGACATATTTGTGCCAAACTTGAAGGGTCTAGCTATTTTATTTTGGACTGCATCGTGTTAACTACAGACGGACGGACGGACGGACGGACAGACGGACGGACGGACGGACATCGCTAAAATGTCTTAGAATCGATCACTGATCAATAATATATATACTTTATGGGGTCCCCGACCGATATTTCGATGCGTTACACACGGAATGACAAAGTGAGTATACCCCCATACTGTAGTTGGAGGGTATAAAAATGACTTTGAAAGTGCAATAATTCGTATATTTTTATATTTTTGTTTAAATTGGGAGTGAACTAACGCACAATTTTGATTAAATACAACACAAAAACATACAAAAATTTTACTTTCTGTAATGTAACAATGTGTTAAAAGAACTTCTGATTAATTTTTATTAAAAAATAAAAATTGTTTTATTCGACCTTTAAAATATTATATTTTGAGGATGTTTATTCTGGCTCGAGGTCATTATTTTCTTTACTAATTAAAACCATAGCATAATTTTCAAGAAAATTATTTTTTTGTTTTAAATTTATTTATGTTGGTCATTTGTTTTAAATATTTTTGTTGGTTAAAAATTTTTATATGATGCAATATATAATGATATGTAACACAATAAATATTTATACGCAATTTGATCCGAATAATGGTGGATGTTTTTGCATTAAAACAGATCAACTTGTATAAAATATGAGTTGATTTCATCCGAGTTTTGACCAGACATTGCAATATATTTGTGAATCTAATTAGATCTAATTGCATAAAAACATATAAAATCCTGGTGTTTTTTGGTTTGAGTTAAGATACACCACAGGTCAACGATACATTCACCAAACATATAATTTTCTAAAACAAAAAAATGTTTGGGTACGCTTCGAACCAGATAGGTGATATACATAACCCTAACAAGGAACTGTTTAGGAACATTTTAAAAAGTTTCTTATACTTTGCCTAAAAAACTTAGAAAATTTTTGGTTAATTGGAAACATAGTTTTATATGGAACAGAATAAGCTATATATAATTTTATGTTAAATTATACAGAAAATCAAATTTTGTATTGACCCTCATATAATTTTATATAATTATATCAACCGTACACCTTTTTATCCGAATCATGATTAAATTATATATTACTACATATGACTGCATTTAAAAAATTTAGATAATATCTCACGCGATGTATAATCATATATGATTTATTATGTTTGCATCAAGTTATATATTGTAATATATGCTTATTTTTACTCGGGATGGTACAATTTCTTCGTCTTTCTAATTCTCATTGCGAATAGAGGCGAATATGTATTAATATGCTAGTTTGTGCACAAACGATTTGTCATTAGACTCGTTTGCTACTTTGTAGTAAATCGTTTCTATTTTTGCTAAATAATCTTGACAATGGAATCTTGACAAATTCCGAAACACGTGTCGTTAAAAGAACATTACGAGGAACAAACCACACTTATTATATTGGCAAAAAATTTTACCGATTTTGAGTTATAAGACTTTAAAGTGTGGAAAGCAAAAAGGGCGAATATCCATCCTTAACAAAATATTATATAAAATTTATGTAGCTGCGAGTTTAAAATTTATATTAGCTAAAATTTGAAATTGTACACAAAAAAAAAACAATCTTAGCACATACAAACAAATTAACCAGATTTGCGAAAAAAAATCTTCAGTGTTACCGCGTAATTAAGATCATATAACCACGAATACATGGTCTAAGCATATTTTAACCGTCTTTTAAATTATTTTATTTCGGAAATTAAATATTTAAACATATTTTATAGTTACTTTCCTTCGATACCCTACCTACAAATATTTCGTAATGTTGTTTTGATATCAAGTATGTAAATAAAAAATACCAACCATAGTTCATCAAGTTTTGCAAGTCTCATGAAAATGTAGTCAAAATCTGCTGCAAAATAACACATTTTTATTCAAATTTCAATACATTTTTTTTTGGATATCCGCCCTTTTTCCATTTAAGCAAAAATTGAAGTCCAATTTTTGGCAAGTTCTCTTTCGAATACCTAACTAAAATTTTGTATATAGGTAGATGTGACTTAAGTCTTTAAGCTAATACCAAAAAGTTGACAAAAAAATTATTTTTTTAACCATTTCCTGCGTTTTTATTGTCCCCTGTAAAATTCTACAAATGGTCTATTCGTCTTTATTCGCATGAACTGTTCAATTGAAAAATATATATTTAATCTTTTTTTACTTTTTGCCTTGTTATATTCTGCTAAATTTCCTAAGAACAGCAATAGTTTTTGAAAAGTTTAAATTGCTTTAGGCATTATAGATGTATGTTGGCTAGAATTATTTATCACTCATACGTAATGGTGACCGGCAAAAACAAAAAAAAATTATATTATAAAATCGTGATTTCAATTCGAATTTTAAACGTGATTTAAGTTAATGAGTTTAAGTGTTTTTATTAGGAATTACGTTCTTTTGTAATACTAAAAACTAGATACATTTTATTTGGAATAAATGAAAATAAAGCATTTAAAAGGGATTTTAATACAGTTTATATTAAAACTTACAACTTATTGGAAATGTATTTATTCCGTAGGAAACAGCCAAAAGAAGGCGAAAAACATTTGAAGATTAAAAAAAAAAAAGTTTTTTTTTTTATGTTTTTTGGGGATTTATTTAATATATATTAAAGTGTCCCTTATTTTGGAAATGTTTAGGCGGTACCCGCTCATTTTGTTCTATTTGACTTACGACCACACCTTCCCTACCCGACGGGGCCTTAAAGAGCTGGGCCTTAAAAATTATTTTTCCATACAAACCAACATTTTCTTTTTTTTTTTTTGATTTTTAATTTTTTTGTTATTAATTATAATATTACTTGGTTAGCTTATTTACGACAAAAAATAAGATTTTAGCGGGATAAGGCTTTCAGTTCTTAAAAATTTTTCGAAAAACACAATTTAAATTTAGAGCCGTTGGGGTCCTACGGTAAAAAATTTTTAGAAAATGTTTTTTTTTTAGTTTCGACAAGCAACGGGTTTAGTTTCTATGTTACTTTTAATGATATATATTCATTAAAAAATATTATTCCTATTTCCCGGGTGAAAATGAACATGTATGTTCATTAGAGTGACTCAAAAAAAAAAAGTTAATGATGTACCCCCCTCAAAATTAACTTTGACATGTTTTATGAAGATTCCCAAAATATTTGGGCTCTAGCGATAATCTCCCGTGAGCTAAACCGCGTCAAAAACGGGTCCAAAAATGGTATTTTTCATGAATAAAAAATTCAGTAAATTTTTTTTTATCCAATGAATGCCCAAATATAATAGATATTTGGGAATTCTTTGATTCTGCACTAAAACATTTTAAAAATCTAACCACTGACTCGAGATAACGAGATGTTTATGTCAGTTGTTTGATGCTTTTCAATTCGATTTTACTTAAAACTTAAATAACTTTGGTATTTTTTGTCCCATTTTCACTTCTAATACATCATTAGAAAGGTGTTTTTCACCGCTTGGGATTTTAGTCAAAAATTAACCCTTAACTGCACTGTCTTACTTTTTTATAACATTTACTTCGACATCATTAAAAAAAAAAATGTTAACCCCAAAAAGCATATATTTGTGCAGGAAACACGTTTAATTAATATATTTGGCCACAATTAATTTAACCCATGCATGATCAAAATATTTTGGCAAATATTTTCAAAAAAGTTTTTGTGGAAATTATTGAAAGCTAGTTGTAATACTTTAAAAAAATAAAATAAAAAAGGTTTTTGTTTATCTAGACGTGCTTATTAATATCAAATAATTATTACGTGTAACACTTTCCCGGTAAATTTTTTTTTCGGAATTTGTATGTGCAAATAAATTTTAGAAATAAAATATAAACCAATTTTCTCTTAATCGCATATATTCGTGCAAAAAACGCATCTAATAAATAAATCTTAATATTTTCTATTTAACCCATTCATGACCAATTTAAAAAAAGAATGTGGAAAAAATTTATGTCCAGTTGTAATACTTAAAAATAATATAATTGATATATTTTTGACACATTTGCTTATTTAAAATATTTGGGGTTGGCATATAGTTGCAAAAAATTTAAGATCAATAAAAATATGCGTTTTTTGCACGAATATATGTGATTAAGACAAAATTTGTTTATATTTTATTCTTAAAATTTATTTGCACATACAAATTCCGAAAAAAAAAATTTGACCGGGAAAGTGTTACACGTAATAATTATTTGATATTAATAAGCACGTCTAGATAAGCAAAAACCTATTTTATTTTATTTTTTTAAAGTATTACAACTAGCTTTCAATAATATCCACAAAAACTTTTTTAAAAATATTTGCCAAAATATTTTGATCATGCATGGGTTAAATTAATTGTGGCCAAATATATTAATTAAACGTGTTTCCTGCACAATAATATGCTTTTTGGGGTTAAAAAATGTTTTTTAATGATGTCGAAGTAAATGTTATAAAAAAGTAAGACAGCGCAGTTAAGGGTTAATTTTTGACTAAAATCTCAAGCGGTAAAAAACACCTTTCTAGCGATGTATTAGAAGTGAAAATCGGACAAAAAATACCAAAGTTATTTAAGTTTTCAGTAAAATCGGATTGAAAATCATCAAAAAACTGACATAAACATCTCGTTATCTCGAGTCTGTGGTTAGATTTTTAAAATGTTTTAGTGCAGAATCAAAGAATTCCCAAATATCTATTATATTTGGGCATTCATTGGACAAAAAAAAATTTACTGAATTTTTTATTCATGAAAAATACCATTTTTGGACCCGTTTTTGACGCGGTTTAGCTCACGGGAGATTATCGCTAGAGCCCAAATATTTTGGGAATCTTCATAAAACATGTCAAAGTTAATTTTAAGGGGGGTATAACTTCAACTTTTTTTTGGCCCATGTAAGGTGAGTCGGTCTAATGTTCATACATAATCATACATGATTCCATGTATGACAGTATATGAACAATATATGGAAATGTATGTCATATATGGGAGCATATATGAACATACACAAGTAATGCAATATTCCATATATGTTAATGTATGCAACTATGTGTGGATAGGTATATGTCATACACTTTCATATATGCTACGCATCTGCATCTGCATAGCATACATGTCTTAAAAACATTTTTTTTAAGGTTTGGTTCGGCAGAACTTTGCAAAATTGGACGAAGTTCATGTATGGGTTCAGTCTGAAAAAGTCTTTCGGTCGGACAATAATGATCATACATCATCAAGATTGATTATAATTTTTGTATTCTATAGGCGAATATGAACGGCACTAACGTAAACAACCAAACTTAGAAGAAAATGCGAACACTTTGACGGTATTACTATCAGAGCTGCGAAGGATTTCATTCCTTAATTAGATTTGGTGTTCTGAATTAAACTTTAATGATTGCGTTCCCCAATCACAATTTATCGAATGATTTTACACTTGATTTTAAAATATGCGCATTCGATTTCTTTTACATTCGACCATGAAATTGAGTGCATAAGTTTTTATAAAATCGATTTTTAAAAGTCTCATGAATAATAAAAAAAATTAAATAAAGAATGCATTCAATTTTTAAAATTCTCATAAACAAGAATTCGATTTAATGGTAAAAATCGAATACATTCCAAGAAAATGCGTATTGGATTCTGGTAAGTGATTTTGGTAGTGTTTGCTGCGCTGATTCCAAATCTGCGACCCAAATATGTATATCACATCAGGATTTTGAGTTATTCGCGGTTAAAGTGCCAAAAATGGCCATTTTTGACCCTTTTTGAAAGCTTATGATATAAGATCCTGACATGCGCTTGACTTGGTATCAAGCTCATTCAAAAGTATGCAATTTTCTCTATAGGACAAGATAAAATGTTCTTGGAATTTAATTTTCTAAAATGGTAAAAAAATCATTAACAAAAAACCTTCCAATTTTTGAATATTTAGTTTATTTACACAGTGTTTCTTAACAAATTTCCATACAAGCACACACGTAAATATTAGAATTGAAGCACTTGTGGCTAATGATTTTTTCACCATTATAAAAAATTAAATTCCAAGAAATTTTGATTTTGTCTTAAAGAGAAAATTACGCACTTTCGAATGAGCTTGATATCAAGTCATTCGCATGTCAGGATCTTATTCTATAGGCGCTCGAAAATGCCCAAAATGGGCCTTTTTTGACACTTTAACCGCGATTTTTGTAAAATTGTGACGTGATAGAAAAATTTGAGTGACCGTTTTGGAATCGGGAAACCAAAACCTATAAACTTTTTTTGGTTTCATTCAAAACGCAGCGACAAACCTCAGATTTGTAGAGCGGTGTTATTTATATTTAAAAAAATTTAAATTAATAGACGTTTTATGGAAAAAAAATTGGACATACATATTCATGTATGACAATGTATGATCATTAATGTACATGTACCCTCAAATTACGGATATGCACTTGTATGTGCATCCATATATGCATCATATATGAACATACATGGTCATTTTCACCCGGGTTGTGACATCTCTATTGTGTTCTAAAAAAGGGTAAAAAAATGCATTTTTGATGTTTTTCGATACACGATAAAGATGTCTCATTTATGAATAATATTTTTTTATGAATAAATATTATTAAAAGCAACATAACTAAAAAATGTTTACCGCAGGACCACAACGGCACTATTTTTTTTTCTTTTGAAAAATTTTTTAGAGCCGAAAGCCCACCAAAATCAAATTTTTTGTCGTGAATAAGATAACCAAGTAATATAATAATTAAAAACCAAAAAAATTAAAAATCAAAAAAAAAAATTTTTGGTTTGTATGGAAAAATTATTTTTAAGGCCCCGCTCTTTAAGGCCCCCGTCGTAGGGGCATAACATTTTTCCTGAGTTATTTTTAAGTCAAATAAAAAGAAAATGAGTAGGGGTGTAAAATTTTTCCTGAGTTATTTTTAGATTTAGATTTAGATTTATTTAGTTTTTTCATTATTAGAACAATAAGAATAAATTCTTTTATAGTTCAACGGGTATTACATAAAGATTGACATAATTAATTAGTACAATAAATAATTAAAAAAAAGCAGTAAAATAGCAATAATAATAAAACAGTAATTAAAATATAAAATGATTGCAATAACAATATATTAAGTCAAGACAAAATAAAGTAAAGAAGCTATAGTTTATAATATAGTTTTTTTTTTTTTTTTTTTTTATTTTTTAACATAATAGTTTATTTATCGAAACAAATATAAGTTTAAGTTTATGCATTTCTATTTGTATTTGTCAGATGATAAAAGAGTTCATTTTTAAACAAATTTTTTGATGAAATGAATTTAGTATCGTTGGGCAAATCATTCCAGAGTTTTATGGCGTTAATGAAAAAAAGTCTACTAGTGTTTAAATAATTATGTCTGGGCACAATTAGAGTCATGTTTCTTGTTGATTGACCAAAGGTAATTTTCTCATAAAGGTAGGGTGGGGTTTTTTGGTATATAAGTCTATGTAAGAATAGCAAATTTCTCATGTCAAGGTAATTAACAATGTCACAGCCAAGAATCATAGTTCTCCACGTAGTCATACTACTAAAACGGCGCAGACCATAGACATAGCGAGTTGCGTTATTAAAAGAGACCTCCAATTTATGAAGGGAGTGCGAATCAAGTTTACTGTAGACCTCCGCAGAGTAGGTTATTAGTGGAAGAATCAGTTGGACAACAAGACGCCTTTTTAACTCAATCGGTGTAAAGTTTGACGACATTCGTAGATTACGTAATGTCAGGTAGACTTTACGAATCACATTATTGATATGGTCACCACAGGATAACGAGGAGTTTATATAAAAGCCTAAATATTTAGCTTTCTTAACATAGTTAAGAGAAGTATTCCCCAGGCTTATTGTAGGAAAATGTATAAAATCATATTCATACTTACTGATAGGCAAAACTAAAGATTTACAGGGATTTAGTGTCAGATTATTTACCTCAGCCCATCTGCTAATCGATCTTAAGTCCTCGTTTAGTCTATAGCACGTATCTTCTAAAAGACCAATCCGATTTGATATATACAGTTGAATGTCATCTGCGTATGCATGCATCTTAACATAATTACATACACTGAACACATCATTTACAAAAATACTAAATAAAAGAGGACCAAGTACAGAACCTTGCGGAACACCAGAAGTTACTTCCTTAAGATAAGACTCTCTTCCATCAACTATGACCTTCTGAAGACGCTCAGATAAGTAATCCCTAACAAGACCAACAGATGCTAGTTCAAACCCAAACAAATTTCTTAGTTTCCAACACAGTATCGAGTGATCCACCTTATCAAAGGCTTTTGAAAAATCCAATAAGCACATTAATGACAAGTTTCCCATGTCATACTCTGATCTAATGTCATCGAGCACCTTCAACGCTGCAGTTGAGCAGCTGTGACCCAATCGAAACCCTGATTGTAGCGGAGATAGTAAATTATTCTCACTAAGATAATCCGTTATTTGACGGGACATCAAACACTCAAATACTTTTGATAAAACAGAAAGAATACTAATCGGCCTAAAATCTTCAGGGACAGACGCATTAGTTATTTTGGCTATCGGTGTAATCCTCCCAACTTTCCATAGTTTCGGAAAGGTAGATGTTGTAATACAATGATTAAAAATATGGGTAAGAGGACCAATTAAATATGGCAATACTATTTTCAAAAATTTTATACAAACACCATCCTCACCTACAGCATTTGATCTAATGTTCATCACAGCCAAAGATACATCAACTTCAGAAACTGCACAAAACTGAAAGGTACTACGACAGACAGCCGAAGGCTGGAGGCTAGGTAAATCTGAGTTTGCCATCCCTTCTCCACAAAAAAATTCGATTAGCGCGTTAGGATCTAAACAGCAGTTAGATACTTGACGAGAATGAACACCTAAACTCCTAATATTCTTCCATAACTGCCCAGAAGTCAGGGACGTATTCAATTTCCGAGCAAAGTACGTTTTCTTGGCTTCTCGGGTTACTAGACTGGCACGATTTCTAGCTCTTGTATACAGGACCCGATTAAAAGTAGTACGCCGCTTTTTCCATACATTATAACACCTATTACGTTCCTGAATTGATTGCTTTACATGCGAAGTATACCATGGACATGAGCTGTTCCTAATTTGAAAGCTACGCACGGGAACATTCCGATTATAAACATCTAGCACTGAGGATAGAAAAACATTAAGTTTACCATCCACTGTAGGCTCATACCAACAATCAGATAAATTGAGATTGGAAATATCAAAAAACAGTGCAGAGTAGTCAATTGAATTATAATCTCTATAAGTTATTATCTGTGGAGTTTCATCTCTATTGAGGTTTACATTTACAGAGCAAAATAAAAGGTCATGATCAGATACAAATGACATCTGGTCAAATAAGAGAAGAGATCTCATATCTGACAATAAGAACAAATCTAGTAGACTAGGATTGTCGTTAGGGGAAAAGCGAGTCGGCATTTGGCAATTAACAAATGATAATCCTACAGAACACACCAAATCATGCAATTCACTGCTATAGGAATCATTCAATAATAAATTGACATTAAAATCACCACAAGTTACATAAAAATCATAATCTATTATGTAGCTGTCAAATTTAGTAAAGAATGGTTCAAGGCTAAAATACCTGCTGGGGTTATACACACAAGATACTAACATTCTAGTCACGTTGTCATATATTTCAACATTAATGAATTCAACATCAGAGTTTTCTGATTTGGAAACAAGTTTTGACCTGAGATTTGATTTACAATATACGGCAACACCACCACCCTTCCTATCCGCTCCCCTACTATTGTGATATAGATTATACCCATTTATCCTGTAATGACATATAGAAACATCCTTGTTGAACCAAGTCTCAGTGACACAAATCACATCAACTCTTGAGTTTTCAAAGGTGTTTCTAACATCATCAAGTTTCAAACCATTTAAGCTTCTTGCGTTAAAATGCACAACGTTCAGTCCGCATCTCTGTTTACACAATATATTTAGTAAAGTGGAGTTTCTTAAATTAACACCATTACTCCTGTTAAAGCCTGCCATGATAATAATGAAAAAAAAATATAATAAAATAAAAAGAAATAATTAAATAAAATAAATATCATAAAAAAAAAAAAAAAATGTTGTTGCTAGCTCGCTTCTATTTATTTTGATATTAACTCCTCCAGATCCTTTTCATTGGCAACGTGAATAGCATCAGATTTGTTTTGGACTCTGACATAAACTTTTCCTCTTACTGAGAATACACTGCAGAGATTTGACTCGAGTTTATGTTTTAAAGCAATTTGAAGAATTTTTCTATTTTTAATGTCCAGACTTTCATATATACGGAAAGTAGTATCCCACTCAAAACCAGCTGAGCGCATGGATACTGTACTCTTGGTCCGTTTACGAAATTCAGAAAAAGCCTTTAGAGTGCGATTTCTATCAAAAGGTGTGTAAAATTTTACAATTACAGCTGTATCCCTATTTTTCTCAGATTTAGGTGGAACTCGAAATATGTCACGTATTTGAGGTGTCAAAAAGTCAATTGAGAAACAGACTTGATTAAAAATGCTTTTAAGATTTTCGCTTTCATTAAATTTAATTCCAAAAATTAGTGCGTCTGATGAAATATCCTTGACTGTATTATTTGTTTGTTTATCTACTTTTTTTATGTCATCTATTTCTTTTCTTAAAGCATTAATTTCAGCTGTTAATTTGTCAACAACATTCAAATCACTTTCAATAACGGCAATTCGATTTTCAATCTCATTTGCTCTCTCAGTTATAAGTTTGATCTCACACTCAATTTTATCTATGAGTTTAGTTTCCAGTAAAGTAATTTCATTAGACAAACGATTAAAAATTAATTCCGCATGTGTCTGCATTCTCTCCTCCATAGATCTCATTTCATTTAAGATTGACTTTAACGTTAAATTTCCATCATCCAGCTTTATTGTTTTTAATGCTGGAGTTGACAGAGTGTTGTTCTTTGTATTAGGAGATTGTTGTTTTCGTTTCGACATTTAATTTTCTTATTTCCTTTTGTTTTGTTGATACTTATAAACCGAATTTTAAAACTACAAACAAACAAAATTTTAATTAAATATTTTCTATTTTCATGAAATTTGAGAGATTTATGTGAAAATCGGGAAAATCGTATGGGGGCTTCAAGAAGAACTGGTCCGCTTACTTTAAAATTCGGAATAGTGATTTGTGAAGACAAAACACGTTAACCTGCTAAATTTCGAAAATGTACCTATTATAATACGGTTATTAGAGTCATTTTAGCCAAAACTAAAAAGTACCTTTGTATGGGGGCTAGGGTTAAATATGGACCGATTTTTTCCAGTTTCAATAGGCTTCGTCCTTGGACCAAGAGAGGCTTAAGTTTCAAATTTCAAGTCAATTGATTAAAAATTGCGACGTGTATCGTGTTTACACCGTTTACATGGACAGACAGACAGACAGACAGACGGACGGACGGACAGACGGACATCGCTAAATCGACTCAAAAAGTGATTCTGAGTCTATCGGTATACTTAAATGTTGGTCTAGGACCAATATTTCGGGTAGTTACAAACATCAGCACAAACTCATTATACCCTGTACCACAGTGTGGTGTAGGGTATAAAAAAAATGAGCGGGTGCCGTCTCAACATTTCCAAAATAAGGGACTCTCTAATATATATATTAGGGTGGAAGCTATTTTGCAAAATTACGAATTTCAAGGAGTGCACCCCTCATTTTTTTTACATTTGGCCTAAAAGTGCCATTCTTAAAATTTCAGCCAAATCGGACAACGTTAACACCATCACATCGAGGTCAAAATAGACTTTAACCCTAAACGCTTTAGAAAAATCGAACAATATTAACCCGGTTTTTATTCGGGTCAAAGGTAAAATTTTGGGATATTTAGAGTTTTTTTTTTTTTAGAAAAAGGCACCTATACATAAAATATTTATTGCGATTTTGTATAAAACTTGGTATAATTATTGTACGAGTTCACAAATATTATTATTTGATTTTTTTTTTAAATTAACTCATAAATGAACATGGGGTTAAAATGGTGATGTTGATGATGTTTATAGAATGCCGTACATGATTTCTAGTAGATTTTTGTATGCTGATTCCGAATTTGTGCTCCAAATATCAAAGTTAGCTTTAGTTTTTGAGATATTCGCAAATTTAGTTTTTTGATAAATTCAGGTCATTTAATTTTTTTACAAATTAGCATTAAGTTGAAGACCGTTACAATTTTTGTTAAATTGTGTTTAATCTACAGACTGTACTCTATCAGTAAGGCTTAATTTCAAAATGGTAAGTTCCACGATACTCATTTGACTTGCATTGGAATGTTAAAATTGTTTTTTTTTTTAGACATCGCAAAAATTTGCACTTCTAATAAGAGATTGTTTAAACTTTGGACGTGGACCTTTAGTTAACATCTTATAGTAGTTATTTCAGTAGAAAAATTGGTTTCTTAATGTTTCCTCTTTTTTTAATGCAAACGGAAGTTGAAAAATGTGGACAAAAATTGAACATTTTGTGAAATGAGTTTTCATCAAAATACACGTAGGAAAACAAAATGTGTATGGTTATAAGAACGTAGATTATGAATAAGGACACCAAATTTATAAATTAGCCTCAGTTTTGGAGATAATTGCATTTCTTTTTTTTTAATCTGCTTTTTTATATTTTGCTATGAATTCTTGTTAAGAACTGCTAATGTTCCTATTTAGGGAATTATAAACCTTTTTAACATACACTGACATTTTTTTTGCTATTTTAAAAGCATGTTGACCTTAATTTAAGATAAGTCGGGTATGCAAGGTCCTCAAAGAAAATAAAAAAAAAAAACATTTGTTAACAAATTTTTTCTGCAAAAATTACGCACTACCTATTCAGTATCATTTATTTATACAAAAGACCAATGAGTTTTCTACAAAAGACAGTTAAGTTTTTAAAAATCAGACTACTAATTCCTAAGATATTTACAAAAATGCAAAAAAAGGAAAATTTTCCAAAAAAATTCGCAATTTTTTATTTTTTTTTGCATTACACAAATTTCAAAACATGCTAATTATAACACTGTGCAACAAATTTTGGGTCATCGCATTGAGCCTCAATGCCTTCAACGCCATATGAAATTGGACAATCAAGTGGACAAAATCACCAAAGGGTTTTGCAAAGTCAGTTCGGATTTCTTTTTTATAGCCCAATGAAATTTTAATATTTTTTTCAAAGGCGTTTGGAAAACGACAAAAATACTATGATAAAAACACATCTGAGCTTCAAAATACGATATGATGTCGTCAGTGAAATTTTATGGCGGTTATTTTCTTAGAACATTTTAACCCTCTAACTGCCATTTTAAGGGGTCATTTTAGTCCTTTTTCAAAAACTAAATACAGAAGTCTAATAAAACGTCCATTTTGAGGGTTAAAATGTTCTACAAATATTTTTCTCATAAAATTTCACTAGGGGTTGTCAAATGTTCAAAGTTTGTGCGACATGCGCAAAGTGCTTAAAAAGGGTCAAGTATAAATAATCAATGATTGTTATTTTTTTTTTTTACCAAAGCAGTGTTAAAAAATATCGACAAAAAACGGTGCAAATATACCGTTGACCTAAAAATGATGTTCTAATTTGCTCCCGTTTTAAAGGGTAATTTTTGTCCTTTTTTAAAAGAAATACAAAAAAGTCTATAAAAAAAGGCAGTTAGAGGGTTAAAATATTTTCTGCATCAAATTTTACTAGGGCACGTCTAAGACAGAAAGTTCGTCCAGCATATAGAAAATGCTTAAAAATTTTAAAGTATTAAATTTTTATTTTTTTATTTTTTTTGGGCCGAAATAAAAAATAAAAAAACAAGTAAAAAAGTTAAATTCGACTTTGTCGAATGTATTGACACCCTCCACAATGTAAAAAAGTTTATTTGCAAAAAAAAAACAAAACAAACATTAAAAAAAAAAATCCGCGAAAAAAATTTTTTGGTAAAAAAAAAACTCGACGAAAATATTTTTGTTTGTAAAAAAATATGTTTGTACTTGTTTAAATACCATTCGGTGATCAATTCTGTTCACATATGTCAACCAGTAGCCGAATTAAAGCATTTTGTGTTTTTAGGTTATGTTGAATCTACCACAACTTTCGAGGTGTTCTTACATTTTCGTTTATAACTTTTGAACCGCCGAACCTAATTCTTCGTCGTCCGCAAATATATTTTTGCTCCACCAACAAATTTCCGCTAGAACGGCATCACGCGACTTTTTCCGAAGATATTTGAAATGGTGATCATGGCATTGTCATCATTGTTGTTTCCCTAAGTAGTTTGGTATTGCATTTGAACGAAATCGGCTCAGCGCACAGTGCCACATTTGGCCAATCTAGGACGACAAAAATCCAATTTTAATTATATTGACTTGAAATTCGGTATAAATGTTCGTTTTGACTTCGAAAATAACATTATGAAAAATGTGGGAGGCCGGTTAAGGGCCACGCCCACTATATTTAAAATTTGTAATTTTGGTTATAATTTCTTTAAATTTGGTATATATACTCTCAATGACTGTAGAAATAATATCACAAAAAAAGGGGGCGATCAGACAACTGCCACGCCCACTTTTTTAAAATATGTTTAAAAAAAATGTAAAAACAAGGTTTACATATCACCCCACTGTAGTCGGAGTCATAAGTTCTATTCCATCAAATAAAATAAATATATAATTTTCTTTTCAAAAATTTGTATTTTGTTAAAAATGTAATAAAAAATAGAAAACATTTTTTTAAAAAAAGAAAAGATATGACTTAAAGCATTTAAATATCCTTTAAAATTACCAAAAAAGAGTGGATAAATATCTCTTTTTGTTCAAAAGTTACAACAGTTTAAACTCGACTTAATTTATGCGAAATAATGTACACTAGTTTCAGGATTTTACAAGATGCAACTTTATGCACCCACCTGTTAGTAACGAACAGAATTATCGATCTTATATGATTATTTCCGTGCTATTAGGAATGTTCTATAATACATACAAACATATCATGAAAATCGGGGAACTTTTTTTTTTTGATTTTTGTCGTGCTAGATTGGCCAAATGTGGCACTGTGCAGCGGTTCAAAAGTTATGAACGAAAATATAAAAACACCTCTTAAATTGTGGTGCATTCAACATAACCTAAAAACACAAAATGCTTTAATTCGGCTGCTGGTTGACACAAGTGAACAGAATAGATCACCGAATGGTATTTAAACAAATACAAACATATTTTTTATTAAAAAAAAAAAACATCTTCGTCGATTTTTTTTTTTTTACCAAAAAATTTTTTTCGCGGACTTTTTTTTAAAATTTTTTTTTTTGTTTTTTGCAAAAAAACTTTTTTACATCGTGGACGGTATTAATACATTTGACAAAGTCGAATTTACCTTTGTTGCTTGTTTTTTTTTTATATTTCGGCCCAAAAAAAATATAAAAAAAAAAAAAATTTGAATACTTTAAAATTTTTAAGCATTTTCTAAATGCTGGTCGAACTTTTTGTCTTAGACGTGCTCTAGTAAAATTTGATGCATAAAATATTTGAAAAACATTTAAACCCTCTAACTGCCATTTTTTATAGACTTTTTTGTATTTCTTTTAAAAAAGGACAATAATGACCCTTTAAAACGGGAGCTTGAGGGTTAATTTGGTCAAAGAAAAGAATCATCATAAAATATTATAAAACACATCAGAAAATAATTTTTAGCTTAAAAGTATATTTGCACTGTTTTTTGTCGATATTTTTTAACACTGCTATGGTAAAAGAAAATAACAAACATTGATTACACCGTCCAACAAATTGCAACTTTTGGCTGTACACATGAACCGGACCCGAAAATTCGGAAAGTTGGGCCAAAAATAAAATACCCGTGTCTCCCAGTTTCTCTAGATCAATTCGCGTTTTCGCGAAAAATGCAACAAAAAAAAAAGTTTTCACAATAGAAAAGAATTATTCTATTCAGAAAGTGGGGTTGAAAAAAAAACGCCAGTGTCTCTCAGGTTTTTGCCATCAATTCGCGTATTCGCGAATAACGCAAAAAAAAAATTTTTTGCACTGTTAAAAAAAAAATTGGGTTTAAATCTAAGAATTTTTGTCCCAGTTATTTCATATCAATTCGCAAATTTGTAAAAAAAAAAAATATTTTGTTCTTTTTAGCACACTCGCAAAATTTCAAGTAGAGTTAAAAAGAAATTTCCCATGTATCAGAGTTTTTCCAGCTAATTTAATTTTAATTTAAAAAAAATTAGGTGAATATTTTATTTTTAGTCCCACTTTTCGAATGTAGTAAATTTTTTTTAAGTGTGCAAAAAAATGCATTTTCGCGAAAACGCGAATAGATACATACTACATTGGGAGACACGAGAATTTTATTTTTAGCAATTTTTGTATAAGGACCGTAATTCTACTGTAAATCATGTATATTTATTAGAGATGGGAACATGAGCAGATTTGAGCGTGATACACGTGAATCACGCGTGATTGTGACTGATTTCAATTTTACTCTCGTGATTGTGAGTGAGTGTGAGTGGAGAAAAAAATTGCGTGAGTGAGTGTGCGTGAGTCGTTTTTTTTGCGTGAGTTTGCGTGAATTATTTTCTCTTTATATTTCCTATTGTACCAAAAAAGCAACAAAAAATTTTTAAAATTTGGCTTAATTTATAATTTTGTCCCAAAAAAACCAAAAAAAAAATGTAAAATTTCGTTGAACTGTAAATTTTGCTGAAAATTTTTTAAAGATTTTTGAAATTATAGTTTTTGAAATTTTCGTGTGTGTGAATCAATGTGAGTGTGAGTGAAGCTTGCGTGAGTGCACGTGAGTGTGAGTAGAAAAAATATGCTCGAGAGTGAGTGTGCGTCATTCAAAAATTCCTGTCGTGAGCGTGAGTGAGTGTGAGTCAAAAATCACTCACGCGCCCATCTATAACATTTATGTTTTATATTTATAAAAAATAATGCAATACATTTTTTCAAAATTGCATTTTTCGTGAATTAATATGGAAAAACCAGAACAATATTTTATTTTAAGCCCTATTTTCGGAATGCACTAAATTTTTTCAAGTGTGTAAAAAAAAAAATGCATTTTCGCGAAAACGCGAATTGATATAGAAAAACCGGAAAACACAAGAACGTTATTTTGAGCGCCACTTTCTGGAAAGCGAACTTTTTTTTTACATGTAATTTTTTTTTTTTTTTGCGTTTTTCGCGAAAACGCGAATTGATCTAGAAAAACTGGGAGACACTGGTACTTTTTTTTTGCCCTACTTTCAGAATTTTCGGGTCCGGTCCATGTGTACAAAAGTGTGTCGGACGGTGTTATAATCAATGTAATGTAGAACATTTTAACCCTCTAAATGAACGTTTTATTAGACTTCTGTGTTTAGTTTTTGAAAAAGGACTAAAATGACCCCTTAAAATGGCAGTTTTTCACTGAAGATATTAAATCATATTTTGAAGCTCAGATGTGTTTTTATTATAGTATTTTTGACGTTTTCCAAACGCCTTTGATAAAAAAATAAAAACTTCAGTGGGCTATAAAAAAGAAATCCGAACTAACTTTGCAAAACCCTTTGGTGATTTTGTCCATTTGATGGTCTACTTTCATATGGCGTTGAAGCCATTGAGGCTCATTTTTCTTGTTGAACAGTGTAATACCCAAGGTCCGTACTTAAAAATAATATAAAGTGAGAGTAACATTTTAAAAGAGTTCGCAAGTTATTGAAAAAAAAAAAATGTTGAAAAAAGTGGATTTTTTCATAAAAATAAATTTGCAAATATCTCAAAAACTAAAGCTAACTTTAAAATTTGGTGAGTAGATTCGTAATCCACGTCCCAAAAACTATTAGAAAAGTTGGGTCGCAAGTCTGAGCATTTTTTGTGTTCCTCCGTGTAATATATATACTTTATGTGGTCCCTGACCGATATTTCGATGCGTTACATACGGAATGACAAATTGAGTATAGTCCCATACTGTAGTTGGAGGGCATATAAAATATTCTTTAGTTCAGAGGCTAGATCTGCTGCTGACTTTACAAAATTTCCAATGTAGTATATTTAAACTCAGTGGTTGTTTTATAACTACACACTTTTGCTATAGAATATTCAGTGATGTCAATTATCTAAAAAAAAAAAAATATTTTTTATTTCAAAATCTCTCTCCCTCTAAAATTGGGTTAATGTTCACAAAACTTAATGTAAATTCCTGCATTCTGAAGTATAAAATCTACAATTTAGTGGTAATGGTTAAAAAAGTTGAACCATTTCTTTAAAAAGTTTTCTTTCTTTTTGTTTATTTCTTCCGGCTTTTATCTATTGTCAGTATGCAACCAAATATACTTCAAAGCCTTGAATAGCGTAGCTTTCGAGTTGCATTATAAGGATTTTGATTTTTGATTTTACGTAGTGTTAAGTTTTTGGTTAAGATTTTAACATATAATTTAGTCTACATGAAAAAAAGGCTTTAAGTAGGGATGCTGTGCAAACATATTAAATTTTTCAACGCAGTTTTTGTAAAAGAAAGTCTTTTTGGTTTTCGTAGCCTTTTTTCTGTCCCAAATATAAAGGATAATTGAGGCTTTGGTATTGAAGATATTAAAAACTTTAGTTTATAGTTTTAGTTCTTTTTTATGATTTAGATTTTTTTTGTTATTTTATCTTCTACTTGTTCTAAAAGTTCCAAAATGTTAAATTTCTAAAGCAATTTTAAAAATTTCCTTTTTGTTGTCACCTAAAACAAGTGAATCAAGTATCAGGTTATGGTCGATAAGTTTTTTTTTTTCAACATTTTGCTTAATATTTTTTTTTTTAATTCTAAAAATTTTAAATCTTTTCAATTGTATTAAGACATGTGCAAGTAAGAAATGGTTTTTTACATGCGTCATGTACTTTTTTTTTTTCATTAAAATAATCGTTATTGATTTTTCTGAATTTTTTTTTTATTTTTTTTTAATTAAAAACAAAAAAAATTTAATAAAATATTCTTTCTTTTTAATTTTGCTAATCTTTTTTATTATTTTAATGATAGTTTCTTAGGGACAATAATTTTATAATAATTTTATAATAATCATTATGATTCATGTCTAATTTTTAACTTATTTAAATGACATTGATGAACGTATTGCTTGTTTGGGATTTATTTTGCAAATATAATAATTCTGATCGAAAATCAATACAAAACACAAACAAACTTGCATTGACTTAAAGGCACCACACAAATATTCTTTATGTGCATATGATGTATTGCATACAAAATTTTTAGCTGTCAAACAAATATTTTGGGTTATCATAACCTCGACAGATTGTCCAATGATGTAGCGAGCCTTTATAAAATTAATCAAATCAGTAGCCTAAGTATAAATAATGTCCGGCTGGTTTGTTAATAAAAATACCTCTAGGTAATCCCCGATTTATAAGATTTGGTGGGACTGGCAAATTCAATTCAGAACTGCATACGTAATTTTGGGCTCAGAATCTATATAATTTTTTTTCTATACGGAAAATGTCTCAAAATCTGGTAATTTTTCCATGTGAAAAATGTCACAGAATTTGACTTTTCTATACAAAAAATGTCTCAGAATCTGAGATTTTTCCAAACGAAACATGCCTCAGAATCAACAATAAGAATTTTTTATTCGAAAAATGTCTCAGAATCTGACAATTTTTCAATGAAAATAATGTCTAAGAATTTTTCTATGAGAAAAATATCTTAGAATTTTCTAAACGAAAAATATCTCAGAATTTTTCTGAACTAAATTAGTCTCAGAATTCGATTCGATGTCTCAGAATCTGACAAGGGAAGTATCTAAACCCTTATGAACCGATTTGCCTGAAACTTAAAATATATATTAAAGAGACGATTTTAAGGTTGGGGTGTCTCGGCTTATCGGCCATATCGGTGTTTAAAAATTTCGTTGTCCCCTTATGACACCATGTGGACCTTCGGAAAAATTTTGATAACTTCTGAACTAACAGAAATATCAACAAGGGCAAAAATACGGGTCGTCTTAAATTTAATAAAGATTATTTTTTATCCATATGGATATCGTAGGTCTATGTCTTCACATAAGTACCCCCTGAAATTTACACATTTTCCTGAAAAAAATATTTAAAGAAGCCGAATTTTTACAAGGTTATGCCACCATTGGATAGACATTAAAAAAACCTTTCTTCTCGTATGAAAACATCATATAGTTACTTAAAAAGAAATGGCTGAAAAATTCAAAAAGGATTTTTTTACCCATGTTTTGAACCCCTAAATCCCCGATATGGCCGATAAGCCGAAACACCCCAACCTTAGAATTGTCTCTTTGATATATATTTTAAGTTTCAGGCAAATCGGTTCATAAGGGTTGAGATACTTCCCTTGTGAGAGTTTATGTATTGAAATTTCCCACAATCTGACAATTGTTCTGTATAAAAATTGTCTCAGAATCTAAGAATTTTACTACACGAAAAATGTCACAAAATCTGAGAAATTTCCTATACGAAAAATGTCTCAGAATTTCAGAAATTTTCTATACGAAAAATGTATCAGTATCTCAGATTTTTTTATACAAAAAATGTCTCATTATCTCAGAATTTTTCAATGCGAAAAAGTCTCAGAATTTCAGAAACTTTCTATACGAAAAATTTCTCATAATCTAAGAATTTTTCTATAAGAAAAATGTCTCAGAATCTGAGAATTTTTTTATACGAAAAGCATCTCAGAATCTGAGAATTTGTCTATTCACAGAATGAGTCAGAACCTGAGAACTTTTCTTTACGAAAATTCTCTCAGAATCTGAGAATTTTTCTATACGAAAAATATCTCATAATTTTTCTATACCAAAAATGTGCCAGAATCTGAGAATTTTTCGATACGAAAAATGTCTCAGAATCTGAAAAATGATCTGTAAATTTTTCTTTACAAAAAATGACTTGAGCAGAGTCTGAGAATATCAGAATCTGAAAATTTTTCTAAACAAGAAATGTTTCAGAATCTGCGAATTTTTCTAAACGATGAATGTCTCAGAATCTAAGAATTTTTCTATACGAAAAATATCTTAGAATCTCAAAATTATTTATATGAAAAATATTTAAGACTCTAAGAATTTTTTTATACGAAAAATGTCTCAGATCCTGAAATTTTTCTTCATGAAAAATTTTTCTATACGAAAAATATCTCAGAATTTTTCAATACGAAAAATGTGTCAGAATCTGAGAATTTTTCTATACGAAATATGTCTCAGAATCTTAAAATTTGTAATACGAAAAATATCTCAGAATCTGAGAATTTTTCTACACAAAAAATGTCTCAGAATTTTTCAATACAAAAAATGTGTCAGAATCTGAGAATTTTTCTATACGAAAAATGTCACAGAATCTAAAAAATTTTTAATACGAAAAAAATCTCAGAATCTGAAAATTTGTCCATACTAAAAATGTTTCAAAATGTCTCAAAATTTCTGAATTTTCTATTAGAAAAATGTCTCAGAATCTGAGAATTTTTCTGAGAAAAATGTGATTTTCTATATTAAGAATGTCTCAGAATCTGAGAATTTTTCTATATGAAAAATTTTCCAGAATTTTTCTATATGAAAAGTGTCTCAGAATCTGAGAACCTTTCTTTGCGGAAAATGCCTCTGAATCTGAGAATTTTTCATACGAAAAATGTCTCAGAATTAAGAATTTTTCTATACGAAAAATGTCTCAGAATCTCAGATTTTTTTTATACGAAAAACGTCTCAGAATCTGTGGATCTTTCTATACGAAAAATGTCACTGAATTTAAGAATTTTTCAATACAGGCAATGTTTCAGCATCTGAGAATTTTTCTATATTAAAATTGTCTCAAAATCTGAGAATTTTTCTATACGAAAAATGTCCCGAAGTCTCTGAATTTTTCTATACAAAAAGCTTTTTATAATCTAAGAATTTTTCTATACAAAAAATGTTTCAGAATCAGCGAATTTTTCCATACGAAAAATCTCGGAAATTTTCTTTAGGAAAAATATCTCAAAATTTTCTAGAATCTAAAAATTTTTCTATATGAAAAATGTTTCAGAACCTGAAAAATTTTTTATACGAAAAATGTCTCAGAATCTGAGAATATTTCTACTCAAAAAATGTCTTAGAATCTGAGAATTAAAATTGTATTAACAAATTTTTAAATTTTTTTGCAAAATTAACGAAAAAAAAAAATTAAAATACAATATAAATTTTTCAAAATTTTGGAACATTTTTTATAAAACAAAGTTCTAAGACTCCACATCATTTCCATGAAGAAAACTTTGGAATCTAAGAAACATCCCTAGTAAAAAAAGAAAAAACGTTCATGAATAATTATATCCCAAATATGGCGGATACAATTATTTTAATAATTATCTACGGGTATATTTTATGATCTAGATGTATTACCTTATATAATATATACTTATAATGTGATACGTCAATTGGGTCTATATAATTATATCAGTTGGAGAAAAATGATACGATTAAATATAATTTAAAACTATTATAACTGATCATGTATTGCTCCTTATAACGTCATATAAGTTGGATAACATTAAAAATAATCATATGCCCTTTATATAATGTTATATACAAAAATATGTTCTTTATGTAGACCAATATCTAACCCTATATATTTATGTCTTATAGTCTCAATTTATTTTATATTGTATCAGTCCCGATCAAACTGATAAAACCAGATAGACCCATTTTACGTATCATATTATATATAAGACTATCTGTTCAGATCTTGTAGGATAACCGAACATAATATTTGAAACAATTGTGTCCACCATATTTGGGATTTTAAACAGAAAGTTTTAAAATTCCAAGTTTTCTACATAAATATTTTCAGATTCTAAAACACACTGTGAGCCTCAGCGATGTTTAGGTTCAACTTTAGTGTCGACGAAAAGTGTAAACGCATTTCGATTTCTACTTGATTAAATGTCACGAAACTGTTAACAGCAAAATCGTAGCTGCGCGCATTCGCGAGATATCGCGAAATTAGTGTTTTTTGTATTCTCTAAAATTTTGACAATAAAGTTTATTAAATATCTTCAAAAACTGAGTAAGCAGTTTTATTTGTATTTATTTACAGGTCACAAAACAGTTAACATCGAAATCATATCTTCTCAATTTCGCGAGAAATCGCAAAATTAAAAAAAAAAAAAAATTGGAAAAAAAATTATTTTTAGCGTGAATTAGCAGTCAAGATATCGATTTGAGCAGTTCTACCACCTTTAACCCCATAAAATTTAAACTGCATACAATATATTTGTCACTTCTTGATTTTTTTCCTTTATTTTAGACACTAAAGAAAAAAATTAAATAAAAGCTTGAACAGTAATTTTGCAATTTCTCAGGAAATTGACCATCTATAATTTTTCTGCTTGCAGTTTTGTCAACTTTAATAATCTCGAATTCAAACTGCGTACCACATTTTTGTCGTTAATTGAAGTAAATGTATTTAAAGGCCAAAAATAATACACGGTAATGAATAAATAGTAGTTTAGCGAGTTTTTTAGCGATATCTCGAAGAATTGAGCAGTTAGAATTTAAATGTTAACAGCCGTATCACCTTTAATCAATAGCAAATCAAATTGCATTTCGTGTTTTTCAACAATGTTAAAGAAACTTCTTTTATTAATCAAAACAAGAAATACCCCCTAAAAGCTGGTTTTCACTATTTTACGCGAAAGTGAGCAGATATAATTTTTTTGTGGGCAGTTTTAATTTCTTTCAACATGTTCAAATCAAACTGCATACAACATTTTTTTATTATTTCTAAAGAACCGGTTTTAAAATATAAATAAATAATAAAAAAAATTATATAATTACGCGATATCTCGCGAAATTTAACACCTAGAATTTCGATGTCAACAGCTTTGTGACTTTTGATCAAGCACAAGTAAAACTGCATACCATGCGAAATTTTATAGAAACCTATCTAAATATAAAAAAAAACAAAAAAATAATAATTTCGCGATTTCTCGCGAACTAAAGAAGATAGGATTTTTATGTTTACTGTTTTGTTACCTTTAAATGAGTACAATTAAAACTGTATGTATACAGTTTTGAAAATATTTAAAAAACTTCGATGTCAATATTTTTAAAATTACAAAAACACTTATCTCGCGAATGCAAGCAGCTACGATTTCGCTGTTATCAGTTTTGTGACATTTAATCTTGTAGAAATCGAACTGCTCTTACACTTTTCGTCGACACTAAAGTTCTACCTGAAGATCGCTGAGGCTCACCGTGAACAGTTGTCGCATAGAAAATTCTAAAATATTAATACAACATTTGTTCAAAAAAAAACTTTATAATTCCTAAAAATTTTGTGTGCAGAAAAATCCTTAGATTCTGAAACATTTTTCGTATAGAAAAATCCATAGATTCTGAAACATTTTTGTATAGAAAAATTTTAAGATTCTGAGATGTTTTTTGTTTAGAAAAATTCTCACATTTTAAGACACTTTATGTATAGAAAAATTCTTTGTAATTTTTTTTTTCCTAAAAATCTGAAAATTTGTAAACAAAAAAATCATCTCCGGAACAAATTAAAAAAAAAAAAAAATAATTAAAAAAAAATATTATGAATAAATTGAACTGTTTTTTTATATAAATTTTAATATAAGTGCTTTGGTTTCTAAAAATATAAAACAAGAGTGTTGCCTCCAAAACATTGCGACATGAAACACGATTTTTAATCGTTTATAATGTTTTTCCTATTAACAGTTGCTGGGGAATACCTTATATAAGTCACAAGAAAATAAATGACAAAAATGACGTCGTTGTCTATAATGATTGTGGTGGTGAAGTAGTTCATAATAATAAGGATGATGGTAGTTTCTGGGTATTCGGTCAACCATTTATTTTCTACCCAAAAGATTGTAAATATATACATTAGGGCGGGTCGATTTTTTTTGTCAAAAATCGTATAGCAAAAACATAATCTACAAGAAATTCTAAGAACATTTCCCCAAGAAACCATGTTTCTTAAATCAAACCCTATACCGCGCCTAACGGCATGCAGATTTGTCCGTCCGTCCTATTTTTCATAAGCAAAACATAGAACTTGACTCTTTTTTGGTGTATGTGTTAATTTTTTAGCTTTGGTGTGCTCTGACGTATATAGTAAAATTTCATTGGCAACATTTTTGTAGAACATTTCATCCCCACCCTCCCCCTCTTTCGGGGCGTTTTTTGCAATTTTTTTGAATAAAGCCAAAAAATACCGTTATGAGAGGGAGTTAGAGGGTTAATATGTTTCACAAAAATATTTGCCATAATATTTTCTTGCTGAACATACCCTACACCTCAGATGTAAAGAAAACAAAGTTTTAGATACCGATATGCTGCAAGATCATATCCAGCGGGAATGTTTTACTAATTGCCGCTGGATATAATTTGAACAATTTTTGGGATTATGACTGGCAAGTATATTAGACATAATCCCTGAAATGGAGAAATAAATAATTAGATTGATTTGTAATGAAAACGCCACAGACAAAAAATTATAATAAGAAATTTTAACAATTAATCGCTGATATTATCGTTAATCCATGATAATTTTACTCCTTTATTTATTTTATATTGGGCTGCAATATATTATCATGTGGCGTGATACTCTGCAAGTAAGTGCAGGTGTTGTGGGTTCGATTCCCTCCAAAGCCTTTGTATTCTAATTACAAAGTGAATCTGGTGCAGCGGATTTTTCTTAGTAAATAAAAGTATGTAATTGGGGATCATAATGATATTTCGTCAAAAAAAAAAAAAAAAACACAGATAATTTTGTGGGATGAAATTGGAGAGTTGCATATTGGAGAGGAAAAAAGCTGTGTTCGATAAACATTTTTTGATAACTAATTTTTTTTTTTTCACATCAGTATTTGATTTATTTTGAGTAACAATTTTTTTTAAATAATTTTTGTAAAAAAAAAAAAATCGAGTGTGAATTTTTTTGAGTGTAATATTTTTTTTCTAAAATATATAACTAATTATTTTTTTTACATCAGTATTTGATTTATTTTGAGTAAAGATTTTTTTTAATAATTTTTGTAAAAAAAAAAAAAATTCGAGTTTAAATTTTTTTGAGTGTAATTTTTTTTTTTTTTGAGTGTAATATTTTTTTTTTTAGTTTTTTTGAGTGACAAAAATAGTTTCTAAAATATTTTTTTTTGGCTTACCATTCCTTTTCAAAGCGTGTTTAGCGTTTTTTTTTTAAACACGGGAGTTTGGGTTAAAACCCATCTGAAATTCCCCATTTTGCTAATAACTTATGAACCACTCGACAGATTTCGCTAAAGTTTAGTACTAATATGACTGGAAGTATAACAAATATATACGCAATGCTTCAGCAGCTTGCCGTATATATTTTTCATTCTTCTGCTAACATTTGAAAGTTAGCGTGTTTCGCACAGACAGAAAGACAACCGGACGGACAGATCTTCATGTCCTTAGGCGCGGTATAGGGTTTGAGTTAAGACCAATGGTTTTTTTGGAAAAGTTTCTTAGAATTTCTTGTAGATTTTGTTTTTGCTATACGATTTTTCGATCCATACAAATCGACCCGCCCTAATATACATACTACATTTTAACTTTTAAAGAATATGTTTACATATTTTACTTTTCCTATTATTGACTTATGTGTGTCCAAACAACGTGTCTTCGTGTAGTTTGTATTTATATATGGGGCATTGCATGTGAAATCGGACACTTTGAAAAACTTTTTTTTAGATTTTCCCAATTTGTTTACTGTTTTTAGTACCCTTCGAAAGCTCCTTCGTGGTAAATTTTCAGGTTTTTTTGATGACCCGTTCAAAAGATATCGAATTTTTAAAAATTGGTAGTTCGTTCTTTTACTCAAACTTCTTTTAATCATAACTTCTTCAATAATGGTCCAAATTTCAATTTTTTTTTTTTCAAAATTTTTGTTTTTTTACGTACTTTCTAAAAAAAAATCCCAAAAAATTCTTAAAAGCGCTCTAGTATGCGATTTTTAAGTTTTAAAATTTAAATCTCATTTTTGAAAATGTTTGTACTCTTCGATTTTTTTGGAGCAAATTTTATAAAAATGTAATTTTGTATGGAAGCCAACTTAGGGAGTGGAGATAGGGCGTAGGTATGTTTTGAAAAAATGTTGTAGGGTAAAAATAAATGGGAGTCAGTCTTACTAATGACCCCTCTCGGACGCACCATTGGACCGGTAGAAGCTGATTAAATAAAACAAATTTACAATAAATAAAAAAAATTGTATGGGGACCGCCTTAACAGTTAAAGATAGAGGGTAGGTGTGTTCAGAGAAAATGTTTGGACTAAAAAAATATTGTGGGTCGGTCATACATTTTGTTGCTCTAAGGGCACTATTAGGGCAGTTAGAGCGGTTGGAACAAATTTTAAAAAATGTCGTTTTGTGTGGGAGCCCCCTTAGAACTTGGAGATAGGGTGTTAGTTTGTTTCAAAGAAATGTTAAGACGTAAAAATTAATGGGGGTCGGTCTTATAAAAGATCCCTCTATGACGCACCATTGGAGCAGTAGAAATGATTTTAAGATTGGAAAATTACAATAAAATTTTTTCAAAAAATTTTAAAAAATTGTAATAATCGTTATCCCACGATCTTCCTGGGCAAAAAATTTGTAGAATTAATAGAAGTTTTACACAAAAAAATTTCAAAAAAATCGAAGAGTACAAACATTTTCAAAAATGAGATTTAAATTTTAAAACTTAAAAATCGCATACTAGAGCGCTTTTAAGATTTTTTTGGGATTTTTTTTTTAGAAAGTACGTAAAAAACAAAAATTTTGAAAAAAAAAAAAAATTTGAAATTTGGACCATTATTGAAGAAGTTATGATTAAAAGAAGTTTGAGTAAGGGAACAAACTACCAATTTTTAAAAATTCGATATCTTTTGAACGGGTCATCAAAAAAATCTGAAAATTTACCACGAAGGAGTTTTCGAAGGGTACTAAAAACTGTAAACAAATTGGGAAAATCTAAAAAAAAAGTTTTTCAAAGTGTCCGATTTCACGTGGAATTCCCCATATATAAATTTTGTTTTGTTTTTTATACCCTGCACTTATTGTTGGTGGAACAGATAATTAAAGTTTATCATATGATTTGTAACACTTTAAGATATCGGTCTATGACCCCATATAAAATATATCGGTCAATCCACCAGTCATGTGGTGATTTAATGCATTTTTTGACAGAGGGTTTTCCGATTTTTGTGATAACTTTCATACAGATTCTCTATGGAGTAAATTACAGATTTCATTCATGAATCGATTCTAAAAACTTACGATTCTACTCACGATTTTCGTTTTTAAAAAAGTCGAAAATATGCAAAATCTGTACAACTTTAAGCAGCTGTATTTTCTAAACAACTTTTCGCATTTTAACAATCTAAATCGCATACGAATCGTATTTAAGTCTACTTTGATATCATGTAAACTGCAAATACTTTGATATCATGTAAACTGCAAATATTGGTGTTTCAAAAGTGCATTTAATATGCAAATGCAGTTTTAAAGTGCATTTTGCTAAACTTTTTCCCCACTTGATTTTTTTTTTTAAAGCATATTTGGAAAATTAAGGATTTTTCCTACAAAAAAATGTCTTTTTTACAATGGATCGAGATCGTAATATTTGAATGTCCTTTTTTTTCTTGGCAAGGACACTATGGATTTCCAAAAGAAAAATTTTGTGTTGATATCTCGAATGCCCTTTTAAAATTTCGAAGGCGTATTTTTTCGTATTGTTGAGCTTTAAGTGTTCAAATTTTGTTGGATACCAAAATATTTGATTTTTTGCAAAAATTTTTAAAAAAATTAAATAGTTGGCTCTAGACAGTTTTTTTTTATTTATTAAAAATTACCATATAATTACAAATCATATACTAATTTTACCTAACTGAGAACTGGTGACAATGACCTTCGTCTCGTTGTAGCGAAACAGACCAAGACCGCTGGTGGGAATCGAACCCACGACCCTCATACTCATAGTCTAGCGCGCTACCAACCCGTGAGGTGTACGACAAAACTTTCTGTGACAAAATTGTTGATAAAATTATGGAGATTTAAAATTTAGAAACAAAAAAAATTTCAAAAATATTTTATCAAAAATTTTTTAAACAGTATCGGAAAGTCTTTTTTTTATTAAAGTTTAGAATGTCCTTTGGCGAAGGTTAATGTTCAGTGAGGTATTTTTTCGTGTTGTTGAGAAATAAATTTTCAAAATTAGTGATAAAGCTAAATTTTTGATTTTTTGCAAAAATTTTAATGGGCAAAATCGACCAAGATATGTTTCCCATTGAAAAACTTAACCAACCTCTAAAAAACTTCATTTTGTAAAATTTTTGAATACTTTTGTTGAACAAATTCACCAGTTTAATGTTGAAGGAAGATGTATGGCCTGCACTTGAAACCAGGGTGAGCGTTGATATAAAATATTAATTAAAAAAAATTATAAGATTGTTTTTTGTTCAGTGCAAAAGTTATAAAAAATGAATTGGTTAACATACAGTAACTCGCAGCTTATTTCGTATGTTAGATATCAGTTAGCAATCCTTTCAAGACAAAGTTTCCAATAAAACACTTAATTATTATTAAACGAGTATTTTTGTTAAAAGTGCTGTGTAGGTAGTTTATCGAGCTTTAACTTAAGCTTAATGGCGTCCATATTGAGTAAATATTAAACGTGCTACGAGGGTTGAAATGGAAATTGAAATTATTGAAAGACTTTTTTTTAGAAAATTTCTTAAAAATGCTTTTAGGTCGATTTTTCCAGACCTCAAACATTAAAAATTTAAAAAATAGTCCAATAGTATATACTCGTTTATCAAATAAGTTTTCCAATAGCCCAAACAAAAACCAATTTTTAAAATGCAGTCGAAGAAATCCGAATTTTTTGACCTCCAATTCTTTTGACCACCAATTTTTTGTAAACAAAGGAAATGTTCAATTATTTTTATATTTCATTACTATACACTTAGGTGTACTAAAATTATTAAACAACTAAAACGGCGTACGGACATAGCGCCCAAGGTCTTATCGCCCAAAACCGTAAATGACATATCGCCCAAGCTGCGACATATAGCTCAAAATGAAAGGTCTAAAAATGTTATTTCTCCCAAAACAAAATTGTCAAAAAATCCAAAATATTTTTTTTGGGCGAAATGTCGAAATTACGACTTCTATGATTTGTTTTTTTTTTTTGTAACAAAGGTTTTCTGCATAGCCGGCCTTCGGCCGGGCTTAGGGATTACATACTCCATGCATTAAACCCACCCTCTCTGCAAACCAAAGCTATTTTGGATATCAGGCCTTTTTGAGGCGTAACAAATTTGATAGTGTTAAGGCCTGCTACCCTAGAAAACTTTACTTTGCGGAGAGGGTGGGTTTAATGCATGGATTTTGTAATCCCTAAGCCCGGACGAAGGCCGGCTACGCATAAAACCTTTAAAACATTGTGTTAAAAAAAAACAATATTGGTGAGTTATATATGGTTTTGAATTGAGAAAAGTGGGAAAGAAAAATTTTAATTTTTCTAAAAATTTAGACATTCTGGTTTGTTTCTTACTAGTTTCATATTATCCAGTTATAATAATCTTCAGAAAAACTTTTAATGTCAATTTATTTAGTTAATAGTCAATAAAACTCTATATGTGAAAATTATTTATGATTATTTTTTTGGGCGCTGTGATATTTTATAAATTCAACATTTTGATATTTGGGTAATATGACATTTTTGATAATTTATATTAATTTAAAGAAAATTGTTAAAATACCCAAAAATAATGGTCATATCGTCCAAAAAATTTTGCAACAACAACTAACACACATTTTTTTTGGGTGGAATGACTTTTTTAAATTGGGCGATATGCACTTGGGCGTAATGTCCGTACGCCAATTAAAACTTTTCTTTGTTTACCAAAAATTGGTGGTCAAAAGAATTGGAGGTCAAAAAAATCGGATTTCTTTTACTGTGTTTTAAAAATTTTGGTTTTTGTTTGGGTCTTTGGAAAAGTTTTTCCAAAGACCCAAAAAATAGTCCAATATTGGACTATTTTTTAAATTTTTAATGTTTGAGCTTAGATAAAATGGATCTAGAAATATTTTTAAGAAATTTTCTAAAAAAGGTCTTTCAATAATTTTAATTTGCATTTTGATTCTTGTAGCACATTTAATATTTACATAATCTGAACGCAATTAAGCTTTAATTAAAGCTTGATTAATTACATCACAGGATTTTTTACACAAACACTTATTTGTTAATAATTAGGTCTATTTCGTATAACTTTGTCTTTAATGGAGCTGCGAGCCATCGTATATCAGTAAGGGGTAGGTGTCCCCAACACCCCCTGCCGAAACCCAACTCTTCCGCCAAAAAAGGCCTCTGTCAATATTTTGTTGTTAATCTTTTTTATAAAAGATTCCACAAAGCTGAATTTAACTCTCTCACTTGTTTACCAAATTTTTGTTCACTCAAATACAAATTTCACTAAGGACTATTGTTACACTGTTTAGGAGAGTCATGCATTCGGCCAAACGGAATTTTTATTTTTTCTTGTTTTTTCTTACATTTATTTTTTTGTTTTTTTTTTTTTACTGCATGTCAAAGTTTTCTTTTCCGTTTACAATTTTCATTTTATAATTTTTTATTAAAGAGACTTGAAAATGACGAAAACTCAAAGAACACAACAAAAATGAAAAACTATGTATTAGAGGCATTCCACACCAACTGTTCCACTACAGAAGACCAATAGTGGTTTCAATGGGATATCATTTGAAAACTATTTTTCTTAGGTTAACAGAAATTAAATTTAAGATTTTTCAAAAAGTGGGCGTGGTCAAATATTGAAAATATCAGCATTTTTTGTCTAAGTATTTTTATTTTAATATTTATGCAAATTAAAGGAAACACGATAATGTCTTAAAAATAAAAGTTTTTTATCGATTTTTGTATGGGCTATCGATTAAAAAAATAAAAATTGAAAAATTTTCAGAAAAAGTTCTGAATTTTTCAAATTTAAACCTAAACTTTATTTATCAAAAACCATGCAGGAATATTTTTTTATGTTAAATTTTTTAAAAAAAATTTAAGTTAGTTCTATCTTATCTGAAATTTTCAGAGATGTGTTTTGCCTTGTTTTCGAGAAAACAAATGTTAAAGATTACCCTTTGCTAATTTTATACAATAATGGTGTATATAACGTGTGCGTACGAGTAATTGCAACACTTAAAAAATATTTTAAATAGTGATGGGATCGTGAATGAATTTTTATTTACGATCACAAACGCTAATGAAGGAAAAAATTATTCACCCATGATATCTTAATTTACTTACTTACGCTCACGAGAACATCGTGACCGTGACTTTTTTTTTACTCACGTGTGTTTACATGAGCGTGCGTAATCGTTAATAAAAACTCATTCACGATCCCATCTCTGTTTTAAATATTGTTTAAGTGTTTTTATTACTCATACGCATACGTTATATACACCATTATTGTATAAAATTAGCATGGTACAATCTTTAACATTTGTTTTCTCGAAAACAAGGCAAAACAGATCTCTGAAAATTTCAGAACGGATAGAAAAGAACTTAAAATTTCTTATTCAAAATTAAAAAAAAAAAAATTGTGGCAAATTTTTTGATAAATATGAAAAATTCAGAACTGTTCCTGAAAATTAAAAAAAAAATATTTTTTTAATCGATAGCCCATACAAAAATCTATAAAATTTTATTGTAAAGACTTTACTGTGTTTCATTTAATTTGCTTAATTATTGAAATAAAGAGACTCAGGGAAAAAAGCTGATATTTTCAATATTTAACCATGCCCACAAGGACCATTTTTTGACAAAACCTCAATTTTATTTTTGTTATTTACAAGTGCCCTAAGGGAGAATACTCTGCAATTGATTTTATATTGATACAACATAACTTTTTTTTACTGAACATTTGCTGTGGAATGCCTCATAAATAAAACCGTTATAATAACAGCATATAAAATATCATGTTTAAATAAAGTATGACCAAAAATTATTTGTATTTTAGTTTTGAGGAGTTAAAAAAATTTAAGAAAAAATATTTTTAGGAAGATGTATATGAACATTTCCATTTAACTTTTGATTTTAAGGTTTAAAAAAATATTCTAATTTTTTTTGAAGGCACATCAAAATCGTTTAGTACGCGTATAAACATGCATTTAGTAAGTTCAAATCCGTTCGCGTGAAGAACTTTCAGCTGACGCACAGTGGGAAAAAACACCAATCTGGCAGGAAAAAAATCATATCTTCTGAACTATTGGTCTGATCCGATAACAATACTTGGAGATTTTATAGCTAAGGATATGAGCTTTTTGTATAATGAATAAAAAGAAACTGTTTTTCAATACAGGGTGCCCCAAAAGGTGTTATATACGACTACCTCAGGAGTATTTTTTTTTGTACCTGTTAGCTGTGGAAAATTATGTTTAAAATAAGAATTTTATACCTTTTGAAAAGTAAATAGGGTTATCAAATATTGTAAGTGAAATCTGATAACATTTGGACATATACCCTACATCCAGCATATAACTAAAATAGGAGTCTTAGCACCTGATTGCATAAGCATATACGAATTTTTAGTTAACCTTTTGTCAATGTATAGTGCCATTGCCTCTTCTGGTGTGTATTATGTAAAATACGGATTTTTTTTATCTTTGTAGCCCTTTTTGGTGTTTTTTTAATTTCATCTAATAATTGGGCTGCATCTCTCTTTCCAGATTTGTACAGACTTACTTTCGTAGCGACCAATAATTATTCCAATACAATACAAGATCCGAAACACGACTCCTCTTGGATTTTTTTGTCGTTTCCAAAAAAGTCTTCGAAGGACGCCCTAGAGGTTGTGAAGGTCCTGGTTCTTTGTCTTCTACTAGAAAATCTATATTTTCATTCAACCATATATTGTAATGATTTTCAAAACTATATAAATTGCGAGAAATACTGGCCCATCTACATTTGAATTTACTACATAAATCTCGCACACTAACAGTTAGTTTTTTATAGCTATCATTCTCGTTGCAGATGTTATTTCCAAGTTTGGACAAGATATAATTGATAACTGTTGAGTTCCGATCAGAAGCACTGTCGCATTTACGCCAAACTTCAAATATCTCTCTCCGTTGAAATGACATGTCAAACAAATTTAAAAAAACCAAAGAGTTTATTAACCAATTCAAATGATAGTATTAAATTTATTATTATTTATAACAATATTTCTATTAAGAATTTTTTCACCAACTGAATGCGACTTAAATCGGTTATTTAAAAATCATAAAATCAAAAATAATTTTAATTCAGCACGAACTTTTTTCAAGATTTCGACGCTCTACTATGTTAAAAACAAATTACTAACAATCCTTCGCGATTCTCAACATATACGTGAGTCGCGTTCATCGCTGCCTAAGTTTAGAATTATAATTATTGAAAGACCAAAATTACAAAAATAATTTTAAAAAATCGCTACGCAGGCCTACGCAGCTAATTTTTTGAATAGTAATACTTCAATATATGTAGAATAATCTATAATTAAAGATTAAGCAGCATCTGACAGCGTTTTTTTTGTAGCTCCATAAGAGTTTAAACAAGTTGAAAAAAAACGTTGTTTATGTAATTCGTTACAGGAGAGCCTTCGCAAAACAGATAACGTATGGAAATTTATACATAATATACCTAATAGCACCCTTTAAAAGAAATCAAACACTTGGTAGGTAACGGCTTACCCCTTCCGATACACGGCGATGACAAGTTTACTATTATAAACAACTAACTGTGAGAGCCCAATAAATTGTCAACATTTGATAGTGTGTAATTCCCTAATGGGTTAACTAAACTTTAAGTTCTTAACGGATTAAAACGCAGTCACTATCCCACTTTAAAATTGCATTATAACTTTGTTAAAATCTGTTAGTTATATTTTGAATTATTTCCCGCTAGATTGGCAATTTTTCCCACTGTGTGACGGCGCGAAAGTTATGGCGGTTTAAAGATTTTAATTGAAAACAAAAAATCTTAAAATTGCAATTATTATTAGAAATTGACAAAATCAACGTTAATTAATGTTTCATACTATCCCCAATAACAACCGGATAAATTACGTCCATTAACGTGGATATACAATCAGATTTTTACGTTAAAAGTTTGTTTTAAAAAGTTGCTCTCTTAATACTTGATATGCAATTTACGCGAAATCTAATGACGATGGACCAAATTAAAGGTCATATTCGGATTAATCACCCTCAAATTAGTTAAGAAACTTGTGCATTATGCAAAATTGTGAATTATTAAAAGAGATGCAATTTCTGATTAATCAAATTTTGAAAGATGCATAAAATCCACAATCTTCAAAATTTATTAATGCCGCTCAGTTTTGGAATAAAGCTTTATAAGTGC
The DNA here is from genome assembly GCA_963921195.1 of Pegoplata infirma. NCBI lineage: Eukaryota > Metazoa > Arthropoda > Insecta > Diptera > Anthomyiidae > Pegoplata > Pegoplata infirma. The sequence continues at coordinate 124,376,356 of OY992540.1, forward strand.
CAGCAATTGTCATTTATAGAAAGTAATTTCTATTAGCGGTTTGGGTGTGCCCTGGCGGTTTATCTGAGGACAAAATTGACGCGTTTTCAGCGTACAGTTACATTAAGTCCCAATTTTTGCACACGATCCATAATACGCATTACAAGCAATCGTCTGACGGGTATATTTTAAATCTAAATTCTTTTCGCGTGAAAATACAAGCAAAAGTTTAAAATCGTGAAATGTCAGATTTTTGCAAAATTTTTGCTAATCAAAATTTTAACACGCTATATCGATTTTATTATAAAAAATCAAAAAATATTTGGATCACGCGATGTGCTGGCCACTTTTAAATAATATTGCGAATGTGCCTCGCAAAAAAGTGGATTTTTGATGACTTTCACGTTTTGTCTCTCAAACTTTGTCAAGCTAGTACTCCGCTCCTATTGAGGGCACATTCATGAGACCAGTTTCAAACTGTAGGGAATTACGACAGCTATCATTTTTCGTATTAGCTTTTAAAAAGTATGAAGCGGCGCAAATTTCCTGATCAAAAAACGACGAAAAATTGAAAATGAAGACATTTTAATTTCAAACCGTTACCACCAAATAACTTTTTTATTATTGATGGCACATCAAATTCATAAATACATATTTTTTGAACAAGTATAGGGACCATATATTTTAAATCTTCGAAGAATACGCTGGACGGCGCAAGTACAATAGGCCAAAGAGTACATTATTTTTATGAAATTTCAATCGACTTTTTCACATTTCGGAAGTTTGATTGTCGCTAACTACCGCAAATTAAGATTTTTGGCCTTTAGTGTTTGTGAGCTAATTGCATTAGAAGTCCTTTATGCATTTCTATCAGTAGATAGCCATTTGAACGCAAATAAAACAAGTTTTGGCCAAAAAACCAAAATTTCAAAGAAATGAAAAGTTAAATGGAAATGTCCATATAAAGTTAAAATTGTTAAAAAAAAATCTCTCAAAACATAAAAACATATAAACAGGTCTGACTTCCTATAACCCGAGTAAAAAACTTTTGATATAATCATATAGTTTTTTTTTTTATATAATTGTATATAAATAGATCCATCATTTGATCCCAAAAATGGAGGATCTATAAATATATGATTATATCTTATTAGATCAAATTTGATATAATTAGATTAATGTATTCAAAAAACCGGCCATTTTCAAAAACCGGTTTTCGGTTTATTCGAAAAAGCTTATTTTTGAAAAACCGGTTTCCGGTTTCGGTTTTAGCAAAAAAACCGGTTAAACCGGTTTTTTCGGTTTTTATTCTTCAGGTTAAAAATTAATTAAACTTAATTATATTTTTACAAAACAGGCATAACAAACAAAACACAAAATCGATGTCATATCGAAAATAGTATCATCTGTATGACACCGTTTACGTCGCACAATTTCGCTGGAAACTTCGACACAACTAAATTTTAGTTCTTTGCAATTGCGAGCGGAAATCAGTAGAGATTTTATTTACAAATTTGTTTTTATTAAATTGTTTAAAGAGCACAATTAATAATAAATTCAGACATCGGAATTTGAAATTCAGATTTCAACAATTTCAAAAGGAGAATTTAAAAAAATGGTTTGCCATAGAACTCCAAGGTGCCAAATTTAAAAAATATATATTGATTTCAATATTAAACGAAGAGACGGACTTCCGGAACTCGTTGATATATTGATATTTACATACCAACATATCCACAAGCTGATTATGGAAGTACAGCTAAGTTTTGTGAGTGTTTCTAAAAACTGTGTAATGTCAATTCATATTTTAAATCATTATGCTATTATAACTTTTTATAAAAACCGGTTAACCGACACAAAAAAACCGGTTTCTCGAATATTCGAAATTCAAAACTATTCGAAACCGGTCGAGTTTCTAAAAATGAAAAAACCGGTTAACCGGTTTTCGGTTTCGGTTTTGAATACTCTAAATTAGATATAATTGGATCACAAAAATGGAACGGTAAATTTCATCTGATTTGATATTAAAGATCATATTAGATCTAATATGATATAATTATATATTATTAGATCTTATTAAATCTAATTTTTTAAAATATCAAATTAGATAATATTTACCTTTCCATTTTTATATCTTATTATCTAAATTTTGATCTAATAAGATATAATCATATATTTTTGGGATATGGGACTTTCTGCAGAGGTGCACGTAGTGCGGAAAGTTTCTGACCGTCATTCACTTGGGAGTGACCAGAAATGATTCCTCTGTTGACTGTCAAGGATTTGGGTGGTTTTGAAGTTCAAAACCACCCAAATCCTTTAGCGTCAACTTTAATGGCAAACGCAACTACTTTTGTCCGATTTAGAAGAAGAGCTCCCCAGGACCTACTTAGATGAACCCCTTAAAATGGCCCAGAGTATACTAAGGAATTATTTTTATATATAAGTATTTTAGTTTTTTAGTTTTAAGTTATCTGTGGGATGATCACTGGATCATCTCCACTTCATAGTCAAATAATTTTAAATCACGTGTAATGATTAATATCAATTTAGGATAGATTGCATTAATAAATGAATTTTAATATAAACAAGTAGAAAAGTTAAATTCGACTTGGCCGAATCTATGAATACCCTCCACAATGCCCTTTTTAAGTGATAGTAAATTTTCTAACGTGAAAAAAATAACATTTTTGGCTAGAAATATGTTATTTTCTGTAAAAAAACTTTTTTTTATTAATTAAAAAAAAAAAAAAAATACTAATTTTTTTGAGTGTATTTTTTTTTTTTTTTGAAGTGTAAAAAACTTTTTTTTATTAATTTTTGAAAAAAAAAAAAAAAATAATTTACCAATTTTTTTTTGGAATATAAAATTTTTTTTGAGTGTACAATTTTTTTTAGTGTATTTTTTTTTTTTTTTGTTTTAGTGTAAAAATATTTTTGTGTGACAAAAATACCTTTTAAAATATTTTTCTGACTTACAAATGTTTTTAAAACATGTTTAACGGGTTTTCAACACGTGAATTTAAGGTGAAACTAATCTGAAATTTACGGTTTTGCTAATAACTTTTGAAGCACTGGACTGATTTGGCTGAAATTTAAAACGAACCGGAACAGAGGAACGGTTAATAAATATGCCAGACTTCAGCACCCTCAGAATTGCCGTTCGAAAGTTACCGTGTGTTTTATCTCGTAAATTCCAGAAAAACCCTTGCCGAAATTCACTCATTTGCTTACAACTTTTGAACCACTGGACCGATTTCGCTGGATTGCAATACCAACCTGACCAGGTACATGTCCAACATACATGCCAAACTTCAGGAGCCTCCGTGTAGTCTTTCAAAAGTTAGCGTGTTTTCAACAGACAGACAGACGGACAGACGGACGGACGGACGGACGGACATCGCTAGATCGTCTTAAAATCGATCGAGGATCATGAATATATATACTTTATGGGGTCCTAAACCAATATTTTGAGGTGTTACAAACGGAATGACAAACTTATATATACCCTCTATCACTAGAGTGGAGGGTAGAACGAATATTTTATATATATATTTTTGGATCCTCCATTTTTGGGATCAAATGTTATATGGCACTGTATTATTTTTTTTTTAGTCGGGAATTGTTAAAATATATATATAAATTATATATAATCAGATATAATCAAAAGATATATCACCCGAGTAAAAAAGATCTGATATAATCATATATGCTATTATATAATTATTTATATTTATATATGGTTATGCATGAACTTTGATATGGACATATAAGTTTATATATAGCATTGTATTTTTCCTTATTTTTAATATGATAACATACATATTCATATCTATTTATATACCGATTTATATGAAATTAGATATGACATATAAGGTCGGGAATTTTTAGATATGGCAGATAAAAAGATATATGATTTTATTTATAATTATATCCTGAAAAAAATTTTCTAAGTCCCGGACAATTAAAAAATTTTCAAGTCCTAAGAAATTTTATGAAAATTTTCCAAAGTCCCGGACACAAAATTTTTTGGCAATTTTTTTTGGAGTAAAAAAATCATTGAAAATGTTTTTAAGAGAAATTTTATTTTTTTGAAAAATTTTTAAGTTCCGAAAAAATGTTTTTAAATTTTCTAAGACACAAACATTTTTGGAATTTTTAAATCCCTTAAAAATGATTTAAATCAATTTAAAAAAAAAAATGTTGAACAGGTCTCTAGCAATAATTTGGCTTTTACAGATTGAAAAAATATCAATTAGTCGACGAGTTATAGCCAACAAACCATATAAACAATATTCTGAAAATTGGCATTTTACTACAAAGTTCGAAGGTCGATTAAAAAAAAAATTCGAACTAACATAAACAAACGCCGCGATATGGGTCTTCTAATTTAGCCTCTATTTTCACCCCTCACTTTCAGAATCGACCTAACTTTTGCTAACCTGAATTTGTTCCACAGTGTTATAGTTGTTAATATTCGACCTTTAAAATTTTAATGAAATAAATAGATTTTTTGAGCTCAAGGCCAGTGTTATTTAAATAAATCTTCCTTTATTTTCTTCCAATATTTCGACTTTCATCGAAAGTCATCCTCAGGGAGTAAAAGTGGATTTTTAACACACATAAACTTTAAAATATTTGTCCTCCTTCTTCGTCATTAAATATTGACAATATTTGCACTTCGTTATTAAATATTGCTCTCAAAGTGTGAAGGAGATCGAATATTTTAAAGTTTTTGTGTGTTAAAAATCCACTTTTACTCCCTGATGATGACTTTGGATGAAAGTCGAAATATTGGAAGAAAATAAAGGACGATTTATTTAAATAACACTGGCCTTGAGCTCAAAAAAACTATTTTTTTTTTATTGTATATTTCTTTTATATTTTTTTCAGAATCTGAGCATATTTCTGCAGTAAAAAAAAAACATAAGAATCTAAAAAAAAAATATATTTGAAAGATGATTAGAATTTAGAAAGTTTTGCTAAGGAACATGTAGACAAATTAGTAATGGCGAATTTTTAAACAAAACGTTATTTCGACCAACTTTTTGTAATTTTTCTTTTAAATCCCAGTGTATGTCCTTTTAATATAATCAAAAGAATCATATGAATGACTATAAACAACAAAATAGCATATAAATAATAATGATAATAGAAATAAAAAAAAAAAAAATCGAAAATTATGACAAAATAAAGGGGCCGGCAACGAGCCAAGTATTTGATATAAATTTCGTTTTTTTTTTTATAATAAACATTAGATTAGTTTTTCACTATAATTTGTCAAAATCTTCTTTAGCGTATGACAGCTTCTGGAAATTGTGTATTGTCAAGATCTATAATAGTTTCCTGCATACACTCATTCACAAAATGTTAGTGGTCACACACTTTGGTCATAGTTCTTATAACAGACATTTTTCATGGATGGCTATCTATGAAAGACTGCCAAAATATATGATATATTTATTTGTATTATTAAAAATTACAAAACAAAAAAAAAAATATAAAAAAGTACTTAGAAACTTTTACATAAGAAACCGAAAAAGAATTTTTAAATATATGTATGAAAATCATACAAAGGGAGGTATCAAATGAGATAGTATCACGAATTTGTATCTTGATTAAGACAAAAAAAAAATGGAAGTAAACTAGCAGTAGACCAAAAGCCCAGTATGCTTTTAAAGACTTACAAGGCAAGTCACCAAACTGTTATACACCGATTTGTCTGAAACTTTAAATATATAAAAGATACGATTTTAAGGCATTAGACTATCATTCTTTTTTTGTATGGTAAAAAGTTTTCTTCCGATTTTAAACGTCCGGGAAAATTTTTGTTCTCTTAAGCCTGAAATTTATGTGGTTACTTATGTTTAAAAATATTTTTGAGCGACAAAATTACGTTTTAAAATATTTTTGGAACTTACAAATATTTAATAAGCTTGTTTAAGCACGTGAATTAAAGGCGAAACCAATTTGACATTCACTGTTTTGCCCATAATTTTTGAAGCACCGATTTTTTGAAATTCAATAGCATCTAAACCACGGAAACGGCTAATATATTTGACAAGATTCAGTGGCCTCAAAATTGCTCTTCGAAAGTTAACGTGTTTTTTAACTTCTAAATTTGCGAAAAAAAACCCCTGTGGAAATTCACTCTTTTGCTTATAACTTTTGAAATTATATTTCAGAAACTTCCATTTATATTTCAGATATAACCATTTATAACAAAAAAAATTTTAATTACATATCAAAAATTTTCAATTATATTGGAGATTCTAAAATATGATTGGACATTTTTTGTAATATAGTTTGTATTTTCTGAAACTAAAGTGGAAATGGTGTACTCAATTTTTTTTCATTCAAAATGTGAGGTGTTATGATTGAAGCACTCTTTGCAGCGCTGATTAATGCGCAATAATGATGCAGTGAAATCATGTGTCTTTGTCCAAAACTCAAGGTTTTTTATTTAAAAGTGTTAAATATATTTAAAAGAAAAGCATGTACGAAATTTTATCAAAATATAATTTTATATTTTGAGTTTTATATAAAAAATCTTAACAAAAATTTTAATTTTTTCTCCTTACTTTTACAGCATCCTCAAGAGCGCTCTTTGGATGCGCATCGGTATGCTATAAAAAGATGCTGTGTCGCCAAAATCTCGAATTATTTTTGCTGGGATATATCAGAAATTTCCATTTATATTACAGACATTTTTATTTATGTTTCAGAAATTTCCAATTGTATTTAAGAAATTTAAATATGTATTTCCAAAATTTTCTATCTCTTCCCTCTCTTCCCACTCTTTCTCTCTCACAGCGTTTGACCGAGCATAGTTACATACCAGCTGGTGAGTGTAGTGTTTGTGTTATAGCACACAATATACAAAACGGCATTTTAATGTTACTATTTGTTGATATGCTTTAGGTAAGTGGCTAGAGGCCAAGCCCAACAAACCAGAGGTTGGCGATTCAAATCTTGGCGAGGACGAAAGGAAAAAGATGTTAATTTTTAAAAATAGCAAATAACAAACAATTGTAAGTAAATAAAAATAAATAAAATTGAATAAAATAAAATTATAACAAAAAAAATTAATAATATTTTTTCTTTGTTTTTAAACAAACAAAAAATGTTATTGATGACACACTTCATCATATTGATAACCGCTTCATCATATTGATGACACCGCTTCATCATATTGATGGCACTACATTAGACGAAAAATGATTCAACATTTCTTCATATTGATGTAACTTTTCATAAATATGAAGAAGCTTTTTCTTTGAGTGTATTTACTATTTTTTCGATCACACACTCAAAAAATTATGTCATTAACTGTTTGTAGTTTATTTAAGAAATTTTACATTTAGTCGTTTTTAAAAGAAATAACATTTATTTGATGTTCAGTTTTTACAAGGAGTATCAATACTAAAGAGATCTGAACTCGCTCTTCATCTGTTAAAACCGCTCTTAAATTCCCTTTGCTAAGTCCGCCATCGAACTGGACGTTTGATCAAACCAAAAAAATCCCTTAAGTTCGATATAAACAAAAAAAAAGTGTTGCAGTTTAGCGATTTTCAGACTAAAGCTGGCGTTTTTTTTTCATCTAGCTGTAAAAAAAGTTTTTTTTGTGGATTATCGGGAAATCCAATGACTTTTTATTTGCTGACAATTTGTTTTAAACACTTTTAAAGGTATTTCCTAAATAATATTAACATACAAATTATAAATTGATACATTTTTATTAAATTTATTAAGCGCTTTTTCGATATAAAAAGTTAACATTATTTGTCAAACCAACAATGTTAATTTAACATTATCGTATTTTGCTCGTCTAACAGTTTTCGTACCTTCTGTTAAAAAGTTCCAAAATATTAAGAGCGGGAGACAAAGAGCTTGGTTTTTATTAATGACTACTTCTGCACTCAAAAAATTATGTCATTAACTGTTTGTAGTTTATTTAAAAAGTTTTCCGTTTAGTCGTTTTTAAAAGATAAAACATTTGTTTGATGTTCAGTTTTTATTAATGACTACTTCAGTCCTTTGTTTCAAAAATAACACACTAAAAAAAAAGACTTTCATTAACATTTAATTTTTAAAGTCATTTAATTTTGTTCTGTAAGTAAAAACTACTGATTATTCATTTGATTTTTAATGATTTGTGTAAGTAATTTTTTATACCCTCCACTTAGTGATAGAGGGTATATATAAGTTTGTCATTCCGTTTGTAACTCATCTAAATATCTATCTGGGACCCCATAAAGTATATATATTCGTGATGCCCGATCGATTTTAAGACATTCTAGCGATGTCCGTCTGTCCGTCTGTCCGTCTGTCCGTCTGTCCGTCTGTCCGTCTGTCCGTCTGTCCGTCTGTCTGTCTGTCTGTCTGTCTGTCTGTCTGTCTGTCTGTCTGTCTGTCTGTCTGTCTGTCTGTCTGTCTGTCTGTCTGTGGAAAATCCTGTCGCGGACAAAATATTGCACAGAAATGACTGAAACTAAACATATTTATTGGAAGTTCTCCCGAGAAGTTTGGTATTGCATTTGAGCGATATCGGTTCAGTGGTTCAAAAGTTATGAACGAAAATGTAAGCACACCTCAAAAATTTCAGTACATTCAACATAACCTACACTCAAAATAATTACTCTGTTAAATACTCTGTAAAATGACTGTAATCTGAATTCGACAAATATTTGACAAAGTTATCTGTCGAAATACAGATTTTAAGAAAATACTTAGTATTTTCTTGTGACCAAAAAACAAAATTTTATCTGTAATTTTACTTTTTACTTTGTAATCTCTATTTTACAGATAATAAACAGTTTTTTCGTTAAAATACGAATTTTAGAAAAATACTTTGTTTTTTTCTCGTAACCAAAATACTAAATTTCATTTGTAATTTTACTTATTGCTCTGTAAAAATAAAAATCACTTCAAAAAACTAAACCCCCCTTTAAAAAGTGTCTTAAATTACAATAACAACTGGTAATTTTACGAGGAAGACGTGTAAAATTGGAGTTACTTGTTAAAAACTCATAATATTCACAAAAATAAAAAAATAAATTTGCAATTTGGAAGCATTAAAGCGGTAAAATTTAACAAAATTTTAATGCTTTTGAAGCAGAGAAGTTTTACTCATAAAATCGATTTAACTAAAACTTTGTAAATTTACAGAGTTTTTTTTGTAAAATTTTGAACTCATAAAATGCATTTAACTCAAACTTTGTAAATTTACAGAGCTTTTTTGGTAAAATTCTTTTCCGTTTTATCAATATTTTACAGATAATTCTATAAATTTACAGTTTTTTTTTATCGAAATCATTTTACAGAGTTTTCTTCGTAAAATAACAAAAAATCTTGCTGGTTGGAAATCTATGGTATTTTCTGCTGGCTCAGCAGAGTATCTCTGTAATTTAACAGAGTGATTATTTTGAGTGTAAAAATACAAAATGCTTTAATTCGGCTTCTGGTTGACATATGTGAACGTAATTGAACACCAAATTGTATTTAAACAAGTACGAACATATTTTTTGACAAAAAAAGAAAAAAATCGCGGATTTTTTTTAGCAAAATTTTTTTTCGCGGAAATTTTTTTAAAAATTTTTTTTTTTTTTTTTTTCAAAAGTAATTTCCTTTTAAGTAAAGTTTTTTGCAATAATCTTTTTTAAATTGTGGAGGGTATCACTACATTCGGCAAGGCCGAATTTAATTTTTTACTTGTTTTTTAAGTTGTTGGTATTTTTTAATGATATATCATTAGTTTTTACCTACAGAAGTAGGTTATTTTTTTGTAGAAAAAAAATTCAAAAAATTATTTATAGAAATATAAAAACATGTTTGTATCAAGTGACATTGGCACGATGGGTAGAGTGTCTGGCCAGAATGTAGTTGATTGCGGGATCGATTCCCCAAAATTTTATTAAAAATTTTTAAAAAACATTTCAATAGAAAATTGTAAAAAATAACCTACGAAATCGTTAATTTTTTTTAATTTTGGTAGGTTATATTTTTGGATTTTGTTGGTAAAAATAACAGAACTATCATTAATTTTTAATGTTTTCGTAGGTTATTTTTTTCGAATTTGTTGGTAAAAATGAATGAAAAAAACTTAATTTTTTAATGTTTAATGTTATTTATTTTAGAAAATTTTGTCAACAGTAAAAAATAAATGTTGATGTTTGTTAAAATAAATGAATAATTACTGGGATGGTTTTCAATTGTTTATTCACTGGTTTTAAATGTGTTTTTCATTTGTTTTTGCCTACAAAATATTTTGAGTGCACAAACTTTCAACCTTTGACCACCCCAATGAAATTTAATGAAGCAAATATTTGTAGAACATTTTAACCCTTTTGACGTTTCGATCTACTTGGCCCTTTTTAATTAAATTTGGTTTGTATTTGGTGTGTATTTTTTACACCAAATAAAGATAAAATCGATCGCTTTCTTGACCTAAGAACCATTTTCCGGCAAACTCGGATGTAGTGTATTATGTGGTCAGTCTTAACCAACTACTATTTTCAAACTTGTTATTATTTTATAGAATGTCATTTCAATATTTTCTAATCACTTTGTAACAAACATTAAGTTGGACAATTTTAACCACAAACTGTATGCGGTTGCAGCGACTTAAAAGCCACAAACTTTAATCCAATTAAAGCGCAATCTATCATTTTAGGAATTCTTTGTTAGATCAAGACTAAAAATCTAGTAAAAACTACCCATTGATAAATATTTTTTTTTACATAAAAAAAAATAAAAAATCTTTTAAATCTAAAATAAAAATAAAAAAAAATTTAAATCTCTACTCTTAAATTTAAATTGCTTTAAAATAAAACTGCTTGCTTGAAATGCAATTTTATCTATTGACTTCCGGCATTATATCAATTTTCTGTTTCAAACACATACACACACACCATAAAACAAATTGACCTACACACAGTTTTTTTATACATGTATTAGTAAAAATCAAGTCATTTCCTGTTTTATAAATCTCTTTTTACATCTAGAAATCAATTTTTTTTTGTGGTTTAAATACGTTCTGAGTATTTGGTATTTACGAATTCTTAATGCATACAAAGATTTTTATATTTTATACGTAGAGGGCGTAAAAAGAAACACACACATACATACACGCACACACACACACATATTGTAAAATCTATTGGGTATCAAAAATATTAAAGAAAATACGAAAGATGATACGAAAAATATTGTAAAAGGAAGTAACAACTGAAGACAGAAAAAAACTGTTACAATTTAGCAAACTGCACCCATAACCCGAAAACAACAAGAAGAAGAAAAAAAGGAAAAAAAGGATTTAAAGCACACACATATGTACACTTACACACACAGTGACTGTTTTATATTGAATTGATGGTCTATGGTTGTGTTTTAGCAGCTGTTTCGTTGTGTTTAAATTACGTATGAATTGTGAAAGAGATCAAAGGTGTACCTACACGTTCATACATGGTTAGCTTTAAGCTGGCTATATTGTTTTTTTTTGTTGTTGTTGTTTATGTATGAACATATGTAGACTAGGGTGACCCTTATTTTGGACACCCAACGACAACTCTGCCATTTAGTATGAAACCTTAATCCATGACTGGATAGAAAAACGCCAAAAATAAAGCTGACTTATTGTTTGAAAAAATCTAGCCATAAAGAGGCGAACAGTATTCCAAATTTTTTCTTAAGAATTAATAGGAGAGAGATTAAACTGTAAAAAAATGTTACGAATCAGATCGGAACATATCAATAGTCAAAAATTAAACAAAATTAACAATTTTTGATATAAATCTGGAAAGTCTGATGAGTTGACTTTAGACTCTCTTAGTGACTTATAGCACAACATCTCTTCTACCTAAAAAACAAAGACGTCCCGGATAAGTCCACTGCTTTGGGCTGCAGGTTCAATTTTATGGCATGGATATTTAAATACCCAACAGTTCTTAAACTAGTTTTTATTTCTATTATTAACTAGCTGACCCGGTCCGCGTTGCTGGCCCTGAGAAAACATCGATTCTGTTTTCTATTGCATCTCGATCTTAATATACAGTGTCGTACAAAACTAAAGCACGGGACCGGGTCCAGAAGTAGCCTTTAGTTCCACCTTCGGTTAGCACTATCTATAGAGAAATCTATAGAGAAACAGACAGACGTAACGTTAATTATAGTACATAGGGCGTCTCATTTTACGCACACTTATCGAATCGTAGCTTTTAATATATCTAAAGTTCCATGTTGCATCCTCGGTAAGTACTATCTATGTTGCAAATTTAAATGAAATTGGTTTAGCCGTTTTTGTGTGATTGCGGAAGAGGAATAAATAACTTTTATTAAATAAAAAAGGGGATGGCATTTTTTACCCCTTTGCCGAATCGCGCTAACATAAACTGTAGATCCAGCTCGGTTAGTACTGTCAGTAGTAAGAGATAAAATAACGTTGAGTACAGAATAAAGGGGCGAGGAGACTTACACCGCTTTGTCGAATCGTGTTCTTATATATCCTGTAGTTCCACCCTCTTTTAGCACTATCTGTGCAGGAAATTTAGTTACACTCAAAATATTTTGTAGGCAAAAACAAATGAAAAACACATTTAAAACCAGTGAATAAACAATTGAAAACCATCCCAGTAATTATTCATTTGTTTTAACAAACATCAACATTTATTTTTTACTGTTGACAAAATTTTCTAAAATAAATAACATTAAACATTAAAAAAATACGTTTTTTTCATTCTTTTTAACCAACAAATTCGAAAAAAATAACCTACGAAAACATTAAAAATTAATGATAGTTCTGTTATTTTTACCAACAAATAACAAAAAAATAACCTACGAAAACATTAAAAATTAATGATTTCGTAGGTTATTTTATACAATTTTCTATTGAAATATTTTTTTAAAAATTTTTAATAAAATTTTGGGGAATCGATCTGGCCAGACACTCTACCCATCGTGCCAAAGCCACTTGATACAATAATGTTTTTATATTTCTATAAATAATTTTTTGAATTTTTTTTTTCTACAAACAAATAACCTACTTGTGTAGGTAAAAACTAATGATATATCATTAAAAAATACCAACAATTTAAAAGAAAACTACTTACACAAATCATTAAAAATTTAAAGAATAACCAGTAGTTTTTACTTACAGAACAAAAATAAATGACTTTAAAAATTAAATGTTAATGAAAGTCTTTATTTTTTAGTGTGTTATTTTTGAAATAAAGAGCAGAAGTAGTCATTAATAAAAACTGAACATCAAACAAATGTTTTTTCTTTTAAAAATGACTAAACGTAAAACATTTTAAATAAACTACAAACAGTTAGTGACATAATTTTTTGAGTGTAGGATCAGCTTAGTCGTTTTTGCTTGATTGCGGAAGTGGCCGGAATATATATTTTTTTTGCTTGACCAACGCTAATGGGATGTCCTCTATAAATGAAATTCATTGTGTTTTCGCGCCTTTTTACAATTATAAACTTATATGGCCTTAATATGCAATTGATTAGCCCTATCTTGATTAAAAACGCCAAGAGAATCGGTTCCAATACTTTTGCGTAATTGCAAAACATGTAATATAGTAAAAAGAGGCGTGGCATTTTATGCCCCTTTTTTCAATCGAAGTGTAACATGTCCTATTGTTCCAGAGTGCTAAAAATTTAATTAAAATTGTATCAGCCGATTTTGCATTATTGCAAAGCATGCAGAAATAACTTTCAATTCAATACAAAGTGGCATGACATTTACGCTCCTTTGTCCGATAACGCTCAAATTTGGCACATAGTGAGTACTCAGTTAGTGCTATCTTTGATTTAAATTTCATCAAAATCGGACCATCCGTTTTTTATATATAGATGTCATTAGTGTTGGAATGTAAAAATTTGATTTTGCCACGCCCCTTCGCCCACAGACAGAAAATCAAAAATCCGACTCGACAGTGTTACTCGACAGGCTATTCTGAATATTCCCTGAAAATTTCATCACAATCGGTCCAGCCGTTTTCGAGTCCATACGGAACATACATACATATATACCCACATACATACACACATCCATTTTTATATATAGATAGATTTAAATATATTTCAGGAAAAAATTAAAAAAAACTAAAAATGGAAAAGTAATTTGTGAATATAAAACAAGTAGAAAAGTTAAATTCGACATGGCCGAATCTATGAATACCCTCCACAATGCCCTTTTTAAGTAAATTTTCTAACGCGAAAAAAAAAATTTTTTTGATTAGAAATATTTTATTTTGTGTAACAAAAAACTTTTTTTTTGCAGTAATTTTCGAAAAAAAAAAAATAATTTTCTAGTTTTTTTTTTTGAGTGTTAACTTTTTTTTGAGTGTACAATTTTTTTCGAGTGTATTTTTTTTTTTTTGCGTTAAAATATTTTTGAGTGACAAAAATAGGTTATAAAATATTTTTGTGACCTACCAATGGTTTTAAAACATGTTTAACGGGTTTTCAACACGTGAATTTAAGGTGAAATTAATCTGAAATTCACGGTTTTGCTACTAACTTTTGAACCACTGGACCGATTTGGCTAAAATTCAATAAATCCAGGTCAGGGAAACTACACCTAGAAAAGTTTTACAGTAACTATTTACGGTTATTCAAAACAGTTTTTAGGTAAAGTTGTTTTAAACGTTTTATCGTTTGTTTTTCAAAAAAACTAAATTATTGAAAGATTTATACAGTTGTTAAAACAATAAACTACAAAAATTTACGGAAAAATTTTTTATCAGTTAAATAATTTGTAACTGATTATACCGTATAATTTTACAAAAGTACGGTTTTTGTAGTTTGTTATTCAAAATTTTTTATTTTTACTTCGCAAAATAAAAAATTGTAAACAGTTAAAATAACTGAAATATCATTTGTTTTTACGGAATGTCTAGTCATTTATTAACGTTTAAAAATAACTGAAAAAGTATGTTGTTTCAAGTGAAATATAAGTAGTCCGTTTTTTAAAAGGAAAAACGATTGTTTTAAACGTTTTTTCAGTTGAATTTACTTACAAAATATTTTGAGTGTACAAATATATATGCAAAGCTTCAGCATCCTCAGAATTGCCTTTCAAAAATTAGCTTGTTTTTTGCTCGCGAAAAACCCTTGCCAGTCTTTTGCTCATAACTCTTGAACCACTTCACCGATTTCGCTGGATTACAGTACCAACCTGACCAGGTAAATGGCCAACATATACCCCAAACTTAAGCTGCCTCCATATTGTCTTTCAAAAGTTAGCGTGATTTCAACAGACAGACGGACGGACAGACGGACGGACGGACATCGCTAGATCATCTTAAAATTGATCGAGGATCATGAATTTATATACTTTATGGGGTTCTAGCCCAATATTTCGAGGTGTTACAAACGGAATGACAAACATATATATACCGTGAAAATTTGTGTTTTAAACTATCGCCCAATATTTTGAAAAAAAAAATTAAAAATAATTTTGTATGGGAGCCTTCTCAGGAAGAGGAGAAAGTGGGTAGCTATGTTCTGAAGAAATGTTAGCGGGAAAAAGTAATGAGGGTCGGTCTTACCATGTGAGCGGTAGGAGCTGATGTTCTAAAAAAAAAATTAAAAATTAAAAAAAACTGGGTGTTGCAGCGTATTTCGATTTGAAACGGAAACGCTTTCGAATTGAAATTTTATTTCGCAAATAGTTAAACAGAAAATATTTTTTTAGATACGATATTCTTTAGATCCTGTCATGTCTTCTTCAAATTATGTAAAAATATAAAAAAATATAATTTTGCGCAGAAAAATTTATTTATACAACAGTTAAAAATTTTTGAATTCTAACGTTTTCTTTCGAATTAAGTTACGCGGTAACCCTCTTATACGGGGACCACCTTAATGGTTGAAGGTTGAGGGTAGGTATGTTCTTACAAAATGTTGGTATTGAAAAAATATTGGAGGTCAGTGATACATTCGACTCCTCTAAAAAAAATTGTAGAAAAAAGTTAATGGGGGTCCGTATTACATTTTATACTTTTAGAAGGCACCATTCAAGCGATGATTTAATTAACCCATTTTTTTTTAATAGTATGCGAACCGCCTTACGGGTTAAAGATAGAAGGTAGATATGCTGTAAAAAAATGTTCGGATTGAAAAATTTTGATGGTTGGTCATACATTTGACTTCTCCAAGTGCATCCTTAGGCCAGTTAGAGCGGTGGGAGCAAATTTTATAAAATGGCTTAATGTATGGGAACCCCCTTAGTGAGTAGAGAGAGATAAGGAGTAGATTTGTTGAGAAGAAATTTGGGGTGTAAATATTAATGGGGCCTGTCTTACACTGCACGTGGCAATTATTGGGATTTCTGTTGTTTTTACCACATTAGAAGCCATTTACCACACAATTGCCGTGAAGTCGCTCGTAGAGAGGTGAAATGTAAGACCGACCCTCCGTTTAATTTTTACACGACAAAATGTATTCTCAACAAAGCAATATCTAATCTCCAGTCCCTAAAGGGTCACCTATATATGCTATGTGTTTCGTCATTTCCTAACCGCTTCTTAGCTTTTCTCTTTCCTTATCTTTTATTGGTTTTTGAATTTATAATTTTAACTTTAACTGTCATTTTTAGTAAATTTAATTTTTGACATAATAACCGTTTTTCGCAACTGTTCATTAACGTAACTTTATTTCTTTTTCTAATTGTCAAACTGCTTGGGAAATTTTAAGACTTCTCTTATATTAAGCTAGATTAAGGATCCATTTTGAGAAAATAAATCATTCTTGTATATACACTGAATGCCACCGAACGTTTACTTTTTTAAGCGGAATTAGAATTTTTAAATCGAGTTAAAACGCGTCCTCCATTTTTTATAAAAAACTCAAATACTTTGGTTTTTTAAAAACTAATTTTTAAAACCAGCCCTAAAAAAATATTGAGGATAAACACCATGTTTTTCAAATTTGCTCCCACCGCTCTTACTGGCCCAAGGATGCACCTAGAGGAGTCAAAAAAAAAAATAAATAAATAAAATTTCTGGTAGGTATTTATTGCTATCCGCGAAGTGAAAAAAATAGTAATATCCAAATCGAAATGTGTATCAAAAATTTGCTTAAATAAAGCGTATTAGGAAAATAAAATCAAAAAATATGTAAACGGATTGGTATGGTCCGTGGTTGCATTTTAAAAATGCATCCCTGAATCATACCGATCGGCTAACTTTTTTTTATCCTCTTTTCTTATTATGCTTTATTTTACAAAATTTTTTGATACCCATTTTGATTTTTTTTTTCGCAAATTGATTATTTTTTGCAATTCCCTGATAGCGATAAAACTGCTAATTTTTTATTTTTCTTGTACTTAAATCGGCCTAATGCAAAATTTTAGTGCTATTTTGAAATAAAATAAATATTTTTTATATAAAAAAGATCTAACTTTTCTGGTTTTTGAAATGCTTCCAAACACTTCTCTTCAAGAAAATTTAGGCTTTGTAAAAATGGTGACACAATTGGGCGATGGCATTTCATTCCTCTGTATTTAGAGCTTAAAAAATCGTTAACACGAAAATCCTGCTCAGAGAGAACAGTTTAGTTGTGCCAGCCGAATTTAGAGCCAACTGCAGAGTTTAATAACAACAACCAACATTTTCTGTTGCGATAACCAAAATTTGTTTTGAAAATTTAACTTCTGTTGGTTCAAATAAATTTCGGTAATGGTAACCGAAAATTACTATTGTTGTAATTAAACCATGGAGTTGGCTCTTAATTCGGCTGGCACAATTAAACTGTTTTCTCTGTGTGGCTGATCCTGTTTTCGAGTTATTGCTAAATAATTACACTGTTTAACACATTACACAAAAACCTTCCAGTAAAAAATTCAATTGACTCTTATAGATTTTGCACTCCTGGGTTCAAATCTTCCATTAAAATTTTTCTAGAACGTACCGTTTTTGAGAAATTCTCAGTTGAAAAGTCAAAAAACCAAATATAGGGGTCCACTGTCACCATACACTTAAAATATTTTGTAAGTAAATTCAAAAAACGTTTAAAACAAACGTTTTTCCTTTTAAAAAACGGACTACTTATATTTCATTTGAAACAATATTCCTTTTCAGTTATTTTTAAACGTTAATAAATGACTAGACATTCCGTAATAACAAATGATATTTCAGTTATTTTAACTGTTTAGAATTTTTTATTTTGCGGAGTAAAAACATTTTTTTTTGAAAAACAAAATACAAAATCTGTACTTCTGTAAAATTATACGGTATAATCAGTAGGGTGGGGCGATTAGTATGGAAAGAAAAAAATCTTAATGGGCGCTTCGCGTTTCTGATTCTTAGGATTGTACTGAGCAAAAAAGTCCACTAGAGCATACGTCTACGGTGAAAATCGAGCTTCCAAATTTTGACTTGCAGTTTTATCTCAGACTTATTTTTTTGGAAAATCTGCAAATTTTCTTGGGCTCATATTTCGTAAACTATTTGAAATTTTGACTTATTTTTAAAGGTAAAGTTATAGCTCTTGTCTCGGGCTGAACATATTACTTAGAAAATACTTCGTTTTCATAATCAAAAAGTCGAAAATGTAGAAAATTCACCACTTTTTGTCATGTTTTTTTTTTTTATATTTTGGCCTATAACAGCCAAACCATTGAGATTTTTTGATCCAATACTAAGACAAAAATTGTGGCCAAGACAATAGTTAAGAACTCTCTACTACATCGCAAAAGCATTGGAAGGCTCCTTTAGGCAGTTTGGCCTCGTGAAAGTGCAAAAGTGCAAAAATTTTCACTTTCACAAGGCCAAAACTGCCTGAAGGAGCATTCCAATGCTTTTGCAATGTACTAGAGAGTTCTTAACTATTGTCTTGGCTACAGTTTTTTTTCTAAGTAGTATGTTCAGAAAAATTGTAGCCCGAGACAATTTTATAATTTAAAAAAAAAAATTTGCAATCTCGAAAACTGTTCTACTAGGGTGCTCCAAAAAAATGAAGTTGTTAAATATTGGCCGTAACTCCCCCTAAAAATATGCATTTGGGTGTAAAAATATGTTTTGCAAAATTATAGGGTAATCGGATGTGGGTAAGGCGTGCCGCATCGGTCCTGAAGTTTGAAAAACGGATTACAAGGGGAAAATATTACTTTTTTTTCATTTTCTCAATTTTTTTGATATTTTAAGTAAAGTTTGAATTCAAATGGTCACTCAATTTTGATCAAGAGTTAATTGTCTATCAAATAAGGTATTAAAAATTAAAATCGGTTGGAAATTAGCCGAGTTATTACAACTTCCCCCGGCAACTAACGTGTGGCAGACCACTTGATCAAGGAATTCGAGCCCCATTTTAGAAATTTATTGAAAATATCTACCGTAATAAATTTTTTTTATTCTTCAAGCTTCAATATCCTAACACGATGAGTATTTATCATATTGGTCATTCCTAACTTGTTTTAATTTTATGCTAAAAAGATCTGAATTTTTAAGCACGGTTTTCAAATCTCCAATTTTAAATTTTTATTTTTTTTGTTAAAGAAATTTAAAAAAATCGACTATTGGAGTTAAAGGATTTGTTAAGCACATATAAAGGATAAAAACCCCAAAAATTGTAGGCTTTGCTGTTATCATTTGGCTATTATAGTGATGTAATTTCTGCGGATTTCGGGAAAGTAGTGATTTTTGGCACTTTTTTAACTTTTATTTATTTTTTTTTTGGTTTTTTTTACAAACTTCATATGTTTTGGACCGAATTATATCAACACGAGATAGAATACTTCAATTCGCAAATTTAGGGCAAAAATGGTAAATTTAAAATTGCCCCAACTAAAGGTCAAAGGTCAAATTTTAAAAGATTTTGAATTTTTAAACATTACCAGATTTTTTGAGTGGAAATATATGAAACTACTTGATGTTATTTTAAAAGGTCTTAACATATGTCTTTTTATTTAAATTCAGAATATTAACCCTTTAGTGATGGTGGGGCCTATTCGACCCTTTGAACAAAATACACTTACATTATCTCCATTAAATTAAAAAAAAATATAGGCCCCAACAGCACTTAAGGGTTAAATTTCTAAATTTTAATTATTTGACATTTAGCTTAGACCAATTAAAATAACATCAAGTAGATTCAGCAAAATCCGCCCAGCAAATCTGTTAATGTTTAAAAATTCAAAATTTTCTAAAATTTGACCTTTGACCCTTAACAGGGGCAATTTTTTATATCTCAATTTCGCCCTAATTTTACAAATTCAAGTATTCTATCTCGTGTTGATATAATTCGGTCCAAAACATATCAAGTTTGTAAAAAAAAACAAAAAAAATAAATAAAAGCTAAAAAAGGGCCAAAAATCACTACTTTCCCGAAATCCGCCGAAATTACATCACTGTAATTGCCAAATGAAAACAGCAAACCCTACAATTTTTGGGGTTTTTATTCCTTTATATGTGCTTAACAAATTC
This sequence comes from Pegoplata infirma, assembly GCA_963921195.1. Taxonomy (NCBI): domain Eukaryota; kingdom Metazoa; phylum Arthropoda; class Insecta; order Diptera; family Anthomyiidae; genus Pegoplata; species Pegoplata infirma. The sequence continues at coordinate 124,396,767 of OY992540.1, forward strand.
TTAAACTCCAATACCCGATTTTTTTAAATTTCTTTAACAAAAAAAATAAAAATTTAAAATTGGGGATTTGAAAATAGTGTTGAGAAATTCAGACCACTTTAGAATTTATTTAAAACAAGTTAGCAAAACGCAATATGAAAAATATGTTTCTTCTTAGTACATTGGGACTTGAAGAATGAAAAAATGACTTAACAGTAGATAATTTCAATAAATTTCAAAAATGGGGCTCGAATTACTTAATTAAGTGGTCTGACACACGTTAGTTGCCTGGGGAAGTTGTAATAACTTGGCTGATTTTCAACCGATTTTAATTTTTAATACCATATTAGATGGGCATTTAGCTCTAAATCACAATTCAGTAATCATTTAAATTCAAACTTTACTCAAAATAACAAAAAAATTGAGAAAATCACAAAAAAGTCATATTTTCCCCTTGCAATCCGTTTTTCAAACTTCAGGGCCGATGCGGCACGCCTTACCCACATCCGATTACCCTATAATTTTGCAAAACATATTTTTACACACAAATGCATATTTCTAGGGGGAGTTACGGCCAATATTTAACAACTTCATTTTTTTGGAGCACCCTACTGTTCTACCTTTGTACCTCATTTTCGAATTTTATATGGAAAATAAATGCAAAATATAGTGGAACGGAAATTTTATACCCTCCACTCTAGTGATAGAGGGTATATATAAGTTTGTCATTCCGTTTGTAGCACCTCGAAATAATGGTCTAAGACCCTATAAAGTATATATATTCATGATCCTCGTTCGATTCTAGGACGATATAGCGATGTCCGTCCGTCCGTCTGTCTGTCTGTTGAAAACACGCTAACTTTTGAAAGACTTTACGGAGGCTCCTGAAGTTTGGCATATATGTTGGGCATTTACCTGGTCAGCTTTGGTATTGCAATCCAGCAAAATCGGTCCAGTGCTTCAAAAGTTATGAACAAAAGAGTGAATTTCGGCAAGGGTTTTTCGCGAATTTACGAGATAAAAAGCACGATAACTTTCTAAAGGCAATTCTGAGGATACTTGAGGAAGCTTGACATATATATTTGTCGTTCCCCTGGCCTTGTTTGTGTTGAATTGCAGCCAAATCGGTCTAGTAGTTCGAAAGTTATTAGCAAAACCGTGAATTTACGATTAGTTTCACCATAAATTCACGTGTTGAAAACCCGTAAACATGTATTAAAAACATTGGTAAGTCACAAAAATATTTTACAGCATATTTTTGTCACTCAAAAATATTTTAACACTAAAACAAAAAAACAAAAAAAAATACACTCAAAAAAAATTTTATACTCAAAAAAAATTTAACACTCAAAAAAAATTTAGTAAATTATTTTTTTTTTTTTAATTACTAAAAAAAGTTTTTTACACAAAGTAAAATGTTTCTAATCAAAAATGTTATTTCTTTCAAGTTAGAAAATTTACTATCACCTAAAAAGGGCATTATGGAGGGTATATATGGGGCATTCCATGTCAAATCGGACACTTTGAATAATTTTTTTTTTAGATTTTCTCAATTTGGTGACAGTTTTTAGTACCCTTTCAAAACTTCTTCGTGGTAAATTTTCAGATTTTTTTGATTACTCGTTCAAAAGAAATGGAATTTTTAAAAATTGTTAGTTTGTTTATTTACTCAAACTTTTGATTTTTTTGAAATTTGTTTTTGTAAAACTTCTAACGATTCTACAAATCTTTTGACCAGTAGGATCGTGGGATAACGATTATTACTATTTTTTAAAATTTTTGGAAAAAATTTTATTGTAATTTTCATAGAGAGGTCATTTCCAAGACCGACCCCCATTAATTTTTACGTCTTAACATTTCTTCGGAACAAAGTAATACCTTATCTACAATTTCTAAGAAGGCTCCCACACAAAATGATATTTTTTTTTAAATTTGCTCCAACCGTTCTACCTGCCCTGAGAGTGCCCTTATAGTAATCAAATGTATGACCGACCCACAATTTTTTTTATTCCAAACATTTTCTCTGAACACACCTACCCTCTATCTTTAACTATTAAGGCGGTCCCCAAACATTTTTTTTTATTTTTTGTAGATTTGTTTTATTTAATCAGCTTCTACCGGTCCAATGGTGCGTCTGAGAGGGGTCATTTGTGAGACCAACTCCCATTTATTTTTACCCTCCAACATTTTTGTGAAACATACCTACGCCCTATCTCCACTCCCTAAGTGGGCTTCCATTCAAAATTACATTTTTATAAAATTTGCTCCAACAGTAATTTGTATTGGAGCCTACTTAGGGAGTGGAGATAAGGCATAAGTATGTTTTGAGAAAATGTTGGATGGTAAAAATAAATGGGGTTCGGTCTCACTAATGACCCCTCTTGGAAGCACCATTGGACCGGTAAATTAAATAAAACAAATTTACAAAAAATAAAAAAAATTATATGGGGACCGCCTTAATAGTTAAAAACAGAGGGTAGGTGTGTTCAGAGAAAATGTTTGGACTAAAAAAATATTGTGCTCTAAGGGCACTCTAAGGGCAGTTAGAGTGGTTGGAGCAAATTTAAAAAAATTTCATTTTGTGTGGGAGCTCCCTTAGAAATTGGAGATAGGGTATTAGTTTGTTCCTAAGAAATTTTAAGACATAAAAATTAATGGGGGTCGGTCTTGGAAATGACCCCTCTATGACGCACCATTGGAGCAGTAAGAATGATTTTAAGATTGGAAAATTACAATGAAATTTTTTCAAAAAATTTTAAAAAATAGTAATAATCGTTATCCACGATCCTCCTGGGCAAAAAATTTGTAGAATCGTTAGAAGTTCTAAGTACACAAAAAAATTTCAAAAAAATCGAAGAGTACAAACATTTTCAAAAATGAGATTTAAATTTTAAAACTTAAAAATCGCATACTAGAGCACTTTTAAGAATTTTTTTGTTTTTTTTTTAAAGTACGTAAAAGAAGACACGAGTATTTTGTTTTCGAACCTACTCTCAGAATTTTTTGGAATATTTGTTTAAAACTTTATTAATATCTTTCTGGTTCATTAAAAAAAAAAAACCTATAACAACTAACAAGAAAGGTCTCCCTGGTGTCACCCGCCGCGGCGCGCCGTTCTTTATGGAATTGGTTTTATTTTGTAGAGCAGGAAAACTAAAGGGACATGTATTTTTTTAGCGGCCTAAATTCATGTGATGGGGGAAGAAACGGTCATTTTTCAGTTTTTTGCGCTTATCTCCTGTATTATACAAAGAAACCTAGTCATGTTGCATACCAAATGAAAGGTCTTTGGAAAACCTATCTTCGTGTACAAAGAACGTTTCCAAACATGCCCAACTTTTCGTCATATTGAGTAAGATGTCAAAATTTTAGGCCGTTTTTGTTAATAAGTAGAAAAATATTTATTTTTTTGGCACGTTGTTAGCATCGAGAGATAGGTATTTTAAATACCTTTAATCTGATGCTAAATATGCCTATATTAATTTTAAGTAAATAGGCGTAAATCGAAAATAAAATGAAAAAGGTTAACTTCCCTCATACAAATCGACCCCCCCCCCCACAGTGGGGAAAAATGGACTTTTTTTTGCCCGATTTTTTCTTTTAAATTTTTTAATTCTTAACCGATTTTAGTTTTTCTTCTTTTGAATTTTAGCTAATAAAATTCCTCATCGGTCTGTCATGGTGGATTTCTAAAAATCGTTTTTGTTTTATTTGAATATTTTTTTAAAGTTCAGAAAATATTATTTTTTTTAGAATTTTTGCTCTAAAAAATGTAATAGGCAGGAATAAGCTGTATGGAAAATATTAAAGGAATTGAACCCCTTATAAAAGACATTAATAGCATTTGTTAATTTATTACTATTTTGGTTTTTATAAACGTATGAAAACTTAAAAATGTTCACTTTTAAGTACCTATATCATTTTAAATAATGTACCAATTTCAATGAAATTTTTTTTGATATTAAAGCTTATCATTATCTTTACCATTATTGGTAAATAAAGTATTTTTGCAAAATTGCTTAATTTTTTTTTCGACTTTACAATGTAACAATTTTAAATTTTTTAAAAGTGAAAATTCTTGAATTTTTGTCTGGTTATAGAAACCAAAATAATAATATATTTTCAAATACTAATCACGTCGTTGATAAGGGGTTTCAATACCTTTAATTAAGTCCATAAAGTATATTCGTCCAATGCCTAATACATTTTTAATTGCAAAAATACTGAAAAAAATAAATTTTTCTGAACTTTAGGAAAATATAAAAAGTAATCCGAAATTTTTTTTCAAAAATCCTCCATGACAGATCGATGCGGAATTTTATTATCTAAAATACAAAAAAAGAAAAACCAAAATCGGTTAAGAATTGCGATCTGTAGGCAAAATTGGACAAAAAAGTCAATTTGTCTCCACTGTGCCGGCCTTTGGGCCGCTAAAAAAAAATTCGTGTCGAATTAATTTTCGTTCTGAACAACATATCCAAATTTCAGGGTGACTCTTTTTGTAAGTTAAAATTCTTGAGTTTAAGAAACAGTTTTTCTTCTTTTTTTCTACAAACTTTAGCAATAATTTAAAATACCAACAACTTTAATATCGTATGGGCTCCAGAAAGGGATTTTCTTATATATGTATATTTTTATGATTTTATTTATTCTTACTTCGTCATCAAAAAGAAAACGAAAATGTATATATTTTTTATCACTTTTTGTTTTTTTTTTTTTTGTTTTTGTTATTACATTTGTTTTTGTTGTTATTATCTTTTTTTTTTATTTTAGGGAAAGTTTCAGAACATACGCACTCGCTTTTACAAGGTAGATACAATTTTCAATTTCATTTGTATTATTTTTGGTCTTGTTCTTTAGCTGATGTTGTTGTTGGTTTTGTTAATGTTGTCGTTGATGTTGTTATTGTTGTTGTGGTAGTAACGTTAAGTTGATTAAAGCCAAAAAGGTATGGCAGTTGAAATTTCAAACACACACAATATAGTGAAAAAAAAAAGAAAAGTTAATAAAAAGAAGTTCAAAACTACTTGAAATAAAAATAATAAAAAAATTAAAAAACTAAAAACAAACTTCTTTAAAAACTTTTTTTAATAAAAATATGTTTCTATTAATTTTTACATAAATTAAAATTTATTTTATTAAACCCACTTTTTTAAAATTAAATTTTAAATTTTCTTTTAAACACTTTCATTTATTAACAATTTCCTTTAACAAATTTTTAAAAAAAAAATTTAATTTTTTGGAAACTTTTTTTAATTTTTTTGAGCTTTTTATTAAACAACTTGTTAGCAGTTTTATTTTTTTTCTCTTTCTAAATTTTATTTAATTTAATTTCATGTTATTAAACTTTATTTATATATTTTATTATTAATTTTTTTTTTAATTTTTTTTTTAATATTTTTTCTCGTTTCTTAAACGTCAAACAGGGGTGTAAACACAATACAGACTGAAATCAAGCATATACTAGCACAATCCGAGTAGCTTATAATCATCATTCACACAACAGAATTTCAGTTATAACAGACACAAAACAGTGAAATTGAAACACTACAGGACTAGGAAAAGGAAAAAAGAAAACAGAAAATTTTAAGGCTCACTGTACAATCATATTATAACAGCTCCCCACACAACATAATAATAACAACAACACGAATCATAATAATAACAACAACACGAATCATTCAACTTACAATCAGTGTTGCCAATTGATTGATTTTTACACTTAAGAAAGTGATTTTCGAGCTTCAACTGCTCTGATGAATTCAATAAAAATGTTTGTTTGAAAAGGTAGCAAACACTCTTAATTTATGTATCGCATTTTTTTAGTGTGGACTAGTGCCTTTCATTTCCCGGTTTCCGGTATTCCCGGGAATACCGGTATCTCGGTTCTGGTACCGGTTTTCCGGTTCTAGAAACATTCCCGGGAATAACGGTATTCCTGGTTCTGATTCTAGTACCGGTTTTCAAAAGCCAAAAAAATACTACAAATTAAAATGTTTAAATTCAGTAATTACACCATTTTAAACAGTATTTCAGAAATATTTACTTGTGTTTTTAAAATAATTTAAAAATCATGTAATTATTATACCCTCCACTCTAGTGATAGAGGGTATATATAAGATTGTTATTCCGTGTGTAACACCTCGAAATATTGGTCTAAGACCCCATAAAGTATATATATTCATGATCCTCGTTCGATTCTAAGACGATCTAGCGATGTCCGTCCGTCCGTCCGTCTGTCTTTCTGTTGAAAACACGCTAACTTTTGAAAGACTTCACGGAGGCTCCTGAAGTTTAGCATATATGTTGGGCATTTACTTGTTCAGGTTGGTATTGCAATCCAGCGAAATCGGTCTATTGGTTCAAAAGTTATGAGCAAAAGAGTGAATTTCGGCAAGGGGTTTTCGCGAATTTACGAGATAAAAAACACGATAACTTTCTGAGGATGCTGAAGCTTGGCATATATATTTGTCGTTCCCTTGAGCTGGTTCGTAATGAATTTCAGCCAAATCGGTCCAGTGTTTCAAAAGTAATCAGCAAACCCGTAAATTTCAGATTCGTTTCACCTTAAATCCACGTGTTGAAAACTCGTTAAACATATTTTACAAGCTTTGGTAAGTCACAAAAATATTTTACAACGTATTTTTGTCACTCAAAAATATTTTTACACTAAAAAAAAAAAAAAAAATACACTCAAAAAAAATTTTATACTCAAAAAAAAATTTAGTAAATTATTTTTTTTTTTTTTCAAAAATTAGAAAAAAAGGTTTTTTACACAAAATAAAATATTTCTAATCAAAAATATTATTTTTTTCACGTTAGAAAATTTACTATAACTTAAAAAGGGCATTGTGGAGGGTATTCAACGAATACTATTCATAGATTCGGCCAAGTCGATTTAACTTTTCCACTTGTTATTTTCTTAAATTCATAAAAAAATGGAAATAGTGTTTTTAACATATTTTTTATGTTTTTGGTAAAAACAAAGAAAACATTTTAATTTTACAAAAATTTACATAATGTATATACTGATAGTCCCAGGAACGCCGGTAATACCTGTAATACCGTCAGAACCGGAATCGGGAATACCGGGAATAGTTGAAGAACCGGGAAACCTTTACCGAAAACCAGAAATTTCCTTTAGAAAAAGTCTCAAATTTAAGACATTTTTCCTATAGAAAGTGTTTCAGACTCTAAAACATTTTGCCTTTAGAAAAGATCTAAGACTCTGAAAAAATTGTGTGAAATTTTTCCTCTAGAAGATGTCTCTGATTCTGAAAAATGTATCCTATTGAAAAGTCTCAGATTCGGAGACATTTTACACACATATTTTTATACCCCCAACCACAGTATGGGGGTATACTCACTTTGTCATTCCTTTTGTAATGCATCGAAATATCGGTCGGGGCCCCATAAAGTATATATACACAAAAAAAATTTTTTTTCAAATTACTAGGAAAAGTCTCGTAATCCCATTTTACCAATATTTGACAGTTTTCCTTGTTTTTTAACAAATCGAAATTTACATTTTTTTTTTGTAATTTTACATTTTTTTTTGTAATTTTACAAATTTGCAATATTATTTTACAAAAAAAAATCTAGTAAATTCACGAGAATTCCTTGTAATTTTCATTGCGCCAAAAAACTGTAAATTTACAATTTTATTGGTAAAAAGCTTGTAAAATTACAAAATTATTGATAAAAAGCTTGTAAAATTACTAGGAATTCTCGTAAAATATGAGGTAGCAAAAAATCTAGTAAAATTACGAAACCTCTTTGTAAATTTTATCGTGTCAAAAAATGTTTAAATTTACAATTTTATTGGTAAAAACCTTGTAAAATTACAAAATTATTGTTAAAAATCTTGTAAAATTACTAGGAATTTTTGTCAAATAGGAGTTTGCAAACAAATAAAAAATATAAAAATAAAAACAGCTAGACTCCTTGAAGTTTGGCACAAATATGTCTCATGTTCATAGGCAAGTTAAGTTCGTGAATGGGCAAAATCGGGAAAGAACTGAACCAACCTCTGAAAAAATACAATTTTTACCTATTTTTTGTATTTTTTGTTAAATAAATGAAACATTTGGTATATTTATCGCGATGAAAAGGGCTCTCAACGTCACCCACTGGCCCCATAACCCCCCCCCCCCCCCAAAAAAAAACGCCCCTGATCTTATTTTTCCTATAAAAAAATTTTTCCTATAGAAAAAGTCTCAGATTCTGAAACATTTTTACTTAAGAAAACGTTTCAGAAACTACACGAAAAAAAAATATTTAATAAAAAAATTCGTAGATTTAATTAAAAAATTATTAAATCCGGACCAATCACTAAAATGCGCATATAAATTAAAAATATTTGTATGTTGTAAATTAAAAATAAATAGATATTTAGTTAATTAAAAACTTAATACTATAAATTAAAAAATTCAATTAAAATTAAAAAAAAAAAATAATTAAAATTTTAATTATATAAATTAAAAATTTAATTAAAAAAATAATTTGAAACAAATTAAATTTTAATTGTATAAATTGAAAAAAAAAAAAAAAAATAATTAATTTTTTAAAAAATAAATAATTTAAAAAAATCGATCGATCTGTCGTGGGTAATTTATTAAAAACTTTTGTTTTTCTGGTTTTTATAAATAGATTAAAATTCAATAATGTACACTCAAAATATTTTGTAGGCAAAAACAAGTGAAAACACATTAAAAACAAGTGAATAAACAATTAAAAAACATCCCAATAATTATTCATTTGTTTTAACAAACATCAACATTTATTTTTTACTGTTGACAAAATTTTCTAAAATAAATAACATTAAACATTAAAAAATTAAATTTTTTTCATTCATTTTTACCAACAAATTCGAAAAAAATAACCTACGAAAACAATAAAAATTAATGATAGTTCTGTTATTTTTACCAACAAATTCCAAAAAAATAACCTACGAAATCATTAATTTTTAATGTTTTCGTTATTTTTTACAATTTTCTATTGAAATATTTTTTTAAATTTTTTTAAAAAAATCTTGGAGAATCGATCCCGCAATCAACTACATTATGGCCAGACACTCTACCCATCGTGCCAAAGTCACTTGATACAAACATGTTTTTATATTTCTATAAATAATTTTTTTAATTTTTTTTCTACAAAAAAATAACCTACTTGTGTAGGTAAAAACTAATGATTTTTCATTAAAAAATACCAACAATTTAAAAAAAAAATTACTTACACAAATCATTTAAAATTTAAAGAATAATCAGTAGTTTTTACTTACAGAACAAAAATAAATGACTTTAAAAATTAAATGTTAATGAAAGTCTTTATTTTTTAGCGTGTTATTTTTGAAACAAAGGGCAGAATTAGTCATTAATGAAAACTGAACATCAAACAAATGTTTTTTCTTTTAAAAATGACCAAACGAAAAATTTTTTAAATAAACTACAAACAGTTAATGACATAATTTTTTAAGTGTACAGTTTTTTAAAAGAATATCGTTTTCAATAATGGACTACTTACAATTATTTTTGTTAAGATTATAACTTATCAGTTGCTTTATCAATATATTCAAAAAAAAAAAATTGATTTCATGTTATCTTTCACTTAAACATTATTGACATTTCTTATATGGTTTAATCCATTTTAAAACTGAAAAAATTATGTTGTTATAAGCTTTAATCTAAAAACAATTGTATTTTAAAAACGATAAAGGTTAATAAAAGTGTCCATTATTAAATTTTAATCTTTTTATAAATCTATATAAATAAAAATCAATTGTCGTTCGTTGGTAACCGCATCAGTTGAGAACGGCTGGACCGATTTGGACAATTTTTTTTTTGGAAATGTTCGTCATAGTCCAACTTAGGTTTTTACGTAAAGAAAAATTGACCACGCCCACTTTTTTCGGTTTACCTAAAATCGAAAACGGCTGCACCGATTTGGATAATTTTTTCTTTAAATGATCGTAATAATCCAATTTAAGTTTGAACTGAAAGAAAAATTGATCACGCCCACTTTTACGCCCACTTTTTAAATTTATCTAAAATCTGAGAATGGCTGGACCTTTTTGACTAAATTTTTTCTTTAACATGAATTTTCATCATATTCCAACTTTGGTTTTTACAAAAAAACAAATTGGCAAATTTTTGTTGAAAATGTTCGTCATAATTCAACTAAAGTTTTTACGGATAGTAAAATTTCCTACGCCCACTTTTTTCTATTTATCGAAAGAACTATAACGGCTAGACCCATTTGGTTATAGTCCACAATAGATTTTTAAAAAAAGAAGAATTGTTTCCGCCTACTTTTACGCTCACTTTTCCCAATATACATATGGGGGTTTTCGTGTCAACTGACACAACTTTTGAAACCGATGTCTTCCGATCGGGATGAAATTTGGACCAAGGTTAGTCCTATTGGATAGTATTTCAGACACAATTTTTTAACGAGATCGGTCAAGAACTCTCTGAGTTAGAGGGGGTCGAAATTTGACATTTTGGCCAAAGAGGTGTTGATTCTCATCCATGTAACTTCTTACCTATTGTTTTTAGCAAAATGTGTCCCAAAGAGTTTAAATAGCTATTTCTTCAGTCTTTCGAAAAAAAATATAAAAAAAATAAAAAAAAATTTTTTGATTTTTTTTCCCGATCGGAAGACATCGGTTTCAAAAGTTGTGTCAGTTGACACGAAAACCCCCATATTTTAAATCCTGGAATGGCTGGATCAATTTATCTAATTTTTTTAGTGTTCGTCATACTCCAACTAAGGTTTTTCGGAATTTTCCAATTCTACGCTCACTTTTGAATTGAATCGGCCCCATCCAGAGTTGGTTAATTTCAAATAAGGCTTTTACGGTAAGAAAAATTGAGATGGACAACTATTTTTTTCGATATATATAAAATTTTCTCTTTAGAAAAATAAAATATAGAATAATAAAATATAAATAAAAATCAAATGTAGTGCGTTAGTAATCGCATCACTTGACAACTGACCGATTTGGGTAATATTTTTTTTTTTTAAATTTTTGTCTTATTTTTTTTTTTTTAATTTTTGTCTTAGGATTTTTTGGAAAACAAATTAATCACTCCCACTTTTACGCCTCCTTTTTTCGATATATCTAAAATCGGAGAACGGCTGGATCGATTTGACTTAACTTTTTTTTTAAATGTTCGTCATAATCCAACTTATGGTTATCCGGAATTAAAAATATATCATGCCCACTTTCATTTTGATGTATCTAAAATAGAAGAACGGCAGGACCGATTTGGATATTGGTAGTATTTGTTGACGTTCGTGATAGTACAACTAAGGTTTTTACGGAAAGAAAACTTGTCCACCCCACTTTTTTCAATACATCTAAAATCAGAGAACGACTGGCCTGATTTTGTAAATTTTTATGATCATTATAATCTAACTAAGGATTTTACGGAAATAATTATTGTCCTCCCCCACTTCAAAGCCCACATTTTTCAATATCCTTAAAACTTGCAACACTTGAGAACGCCTGGACCGATTTGGCTATTTTTTTGTTTTAAATGTTCGTAATCTATATAAAAAAAATCAATTGTCGTTCGTTGGTAACCGCATCAGTTGAGAACGGCTGGACCGATTTGGACAATTTTTTTTTTGAAATGTTCGTCATATTCCAACTTAGGTTTTTACGTAAAACAAATTGACCACGCCCACTTTTACGCCCACTTTTTTCGATTTATCTAAAATGTAAAACGGCTGCACCGATTTGGGTAATTTTTTATTTAAATGTTTGTAGTAATCCAATTTAAGTTTCTGCTGAAAGAAAAATTGACCACGCCCACATTTACGCCCACTTTTTTAATTTATCTAAAATCTGAGAATGGCTGGACCGATTTGACTAATTTTGTTAAATGAATTTTCATTATATTCCAACTTTGGTTTTTACGAATAAAGAAATTGACCACTCCCACTTTGGCAAACTTTTGTTGAAAATGTTCGTTATAATTCAACTAAGGTTTTAACGGATAGTAAAATTTCCCACGCCCACTTTTTCTATGTATCGAAAGAACTACAACCGATTTGGCTATTTGCGGACTATAACCGATTTGGTTATAATCCGCAAAAGATTTTTAAGGAAAGAAAAGTTATTTACGCCTACTTTTTCGCTCACTTTTCCCGGTATATATATATTAAATCATGGAATGGTTGGAACAATTTGTTTAATTTTGTTTTTAACGTTCGTCATAGTTCAACTAAAGGAAAGAGCAATTTTCCATTTTTGCGCCCACTTTTGAATGGATGGACCATGTTGGTTAAATTCAAATAAGATTTTTACGGTAAGAAAAATTGCTCTATAGAAAAATAAAATATAGAATAAAATATAAATAAAAATCAAATGTAGTTCGTTGGTAATCGCATCACTTGAGATCTGACCGATTTGGATAATATGTTTTTTAAATGTTCGTCTTAGGTTTTTTGGGAAAACAAATTATTCACGCTCCTTTTTTCGATATTTCTAAAATCGGAGAACGGCTGCATCGATTTGACTAAACTTTTTCTAAATGTTCGTCATAGTCCAACTTAGGTTTAAACGGAAATAAAAAATTTTCACGCCCACTTTTATTTCGATATATCTAAAATAGAAGAACGACAGAACCGATTTGGCTACACTCAAAAAATTATGTTAGTAAAATCAACTGAAAATGTCAGTTAAAATAACTACTTTGTAAGTTGTTTTGGGGTCAACTACTTTTTCAGTTAAATCAACTAACAATGTTAGTTATTTTAACTGACAAAAAAACAACTGACTTATGTAGTAAAAACTACTTACATTTGTAGTCAAAACAACTAAAATGTAGTAAAAATAAAATAATCAATAAATATTTTTTTTTCCAAAAAATTTTTCAGAAAAAAAATTTGAAGACCAAATTTTTTCAAAGTTTTTTTTTTTTTAAAAAAAAGTTGTGAAAAATAAAAATAAATAAAATTTATTTTTATTTTTTTGAAAAAAACTGAAAATTTTTCAGAGATAAAAAAAATAAAATTAACTACTTTAAATATCTGTTACTACATCACAGTACTTTTTTGTTAGTTATTCAAAAAAACTACTTAAAATAACTAACAGAAATAGTTGTTTGATATTTTTCATACAAAAACAACTGACTTTGTAGTTGAAAACAACTAACTACTGTAAAATATACAAACAATTAACATGTAGTAACTTACCTAATTTTCTGAGTGTATTAGTAGTTTTTGTTGACGTTCGTAACAACTACGGGTAGAAAAATTGTCCACTCCCAGAATAACTGGCCTGATTTGGTAAATTTTTTCTTTAATGATCATAATAGTCCAAGCAAGGATTTTACGGAAATAATAATTGTCCTCCCCTCCCCTCATCTAAAATTGATTTTTACTCTAATTTAATCTATTAAAAAACAATATTTCTTAATAGATTCTGTGTTGTTCGTAGATTGTGTTGTTTGTAATGATACTAAAGAAGTTTTAAATTTATACAGTTTGCAAGTCGAAGACAAATTATATTTTAGTTCCTAAAATATAATTTGAAGATTATATTAATCTTCAAATTATTCCTAATTGGGTCTTTAAAACCACGCCCACAAATTTTTTTAAGCCAATAAATTCATTACATTTTTTGCAGGGCTATATATTTGAAGCGAGACGATATATAACACTGGTCTTTTATTTGGGCCAGCAACGCGGACCGGGCCCAGCTAGTACCAGAAATAAAACAAGTAAAAATTTAAAGACTGTCAATATCGACATTATTTTAGCCTTAACTAGGACTTGATGGCATATTAATTAGTCCCCAATCCAAACATACACTGAACGGATCTAAAATTAATTAGATCATTAGTTAAACTTGCGAGACATTGAGTTATTTTTAAAAATGTTGATTATATATAAATTTCATGAAATGTTTGTATGGGGGCTGGGTCTAAACATGAACCGATTGAAAATAAAGCTTATATTATGAATTTTAAATTTATTGATCTTAATAACACCGCTAAATTCACTGTAAAAGTGACTCTGAATCGATCAAACAAACCCCGAAATTTTTGGATTTTTTTTTTAGTCAAATTTTAATTGGCGATATCTCGAAAACCTTTCGATTGATTCTAAAATTATTTTGATATTCGTGTTTAGCATGTCAAAATTAATGATGTATCGCAAGATAATTTTTATACCCTCCACTCTAGTGATAGAGGGTATATATAAGCTTGTCATTCCATATGTAACACATCGAAATATTGGTCTAGGACCCCATAATTAGCCATGTCCGTCAGTCTGTCTTTCCTTCTGTCTGTTAAAATCGTGTTTTTGGCAATAATCCGGAACCGAGGGCTAATATATATTTTTTTTTAAATCGGTCAAGTATTTCAAAAGTTATGAGTAAAAATTAGAGTTGTCAACCGATTAAGAATAATTCGATTAATCGATCAAACAAAACCAAATCGATTAATGTAAAAATTACGATTTTCGAATGACTAATAAATCGATTAATTTTAAGGGCGTGGTTATAGAAAATAATACAAAATATTGGTAAAAGTGTTTTTTAGGCGTAAATAACGTAAAAATGAATTTGTAAACTTTTATGAAGAGGGAAAAGATGTCCTCCAACGTCCCCCGGCGACTGCCACCACTTAGAACTTAAAATTATTCAAATTTTAAGTTTTTTATACATAAAGACGTAAATTTAGTTATTCAATTTATAACCCAGCAAAACTTTGGTAATGGGTAGTGATTATATAACACATTACCAGGTAATGTATATACCTTATTTGTAGCATTATTTTAGGATGTCTTACCAAACATTTGTTCCACAACGTATTATTTTAAAGTAAAAAACAATGCATTACTAATAATTTGCTACGTAATGCATGATTATTGGAAAAATGTATTTCATATTTATTATTTCTAAACATTATATCATGGATGATTTATGTTTGGTTACATTATGTATTATTTGAAAGTTTGAAATAATGCATTATTTATAATTAAATGCATAATGCATTACAATAACATAAAAAATAATTATTTTATAAAAAATGCATAAGTTTAAACTAGAGATGGGCTCACGACAAGAAATTTCTAACGACACACACTCACTAGCATATTATATCTACTTACACTCACTTACAATCACGTGAGTAAATTTAATACAAAATTACTTTTTCACTACTCGTAACACCTTATATATTACGTTCTGGTATGCTATATTATATACCTTACTCGTAACCTATAAAATATCATATATTTTACACCTTACTGGTATTCTTCGTTATAAATTTATGACTTATTTTATACCTTACTGGTATTCTATGTGATAATGTGGATGCATTACTTTGAGTCTCATCGCCTGTTAAAATCATCAATGCTGCAATGTATAAAATAAGAGATCATATACCTTATTTTATACCTTATTTGGTAATCTAAGTTTTGCTGGGAAGTTTTTTTTTTGTTAAAAAAATATTAATTATTTTATTTTTAAGTTATGATGACTGAATTGTTTATTTTTTTGTAAGTAAAAATATTTTTTAAAAAACCAATTTTTTATTCGTTATTCTCATCGATTAATCGAATAATTTTTAAAATTTAATCGTTTGATCGAACGAACAAAAATTTAATTATTCGAACAATGTTAAAGGCGAATAACACTGTGCAACAAGAAAAATGAGCCTCAATGGCTTCAACGCCATATGAAAGTAGACCATCAAGTGAACAAAATCACCAAAGGGTTTTGCAAAGTCAGTTCGGATTTCTTTTTTATAGCCCACTGAAATTTTTATATTTTTATCAAAGGCGTTTGGAAAACGTCAAAAATACTATAATAAGAACACATCTGAGCTTCAAAATATGATTTGATGTCTTCAGTGAAATTTTATGGCGGTTCTTTTCTTAGAACATTTTAACCCTCTAACTGCCATTTTAAGGGGTCAGTTTAGTCCTTTTTCAAAAACTAAACACAGAAGTCTTATAAAACGTCCATTTAGAGGGTTAAAATGTTCTACAAATATTCTCCTCATAAAATTTGACTAGGGGTTGTCAAATGTTCAAAGTTTGTGCGACATGCGCAAAATGCTTAAAAAGGGTCAAGTACAAATAATCAATGTTAGTTATTTTTTTTTTACCAAAGCAGTGTTTAAAAATATCGACAAAAAACAGTGCAAATATACTTTTATAAAATTTTATGATGATTCTTTTCTTTGACCAAATTAACCCTCTAGCTACCGTCATTTTTGTCCTTTTTTAAAGAAATACAAAAATGTCTATCAAAAAAGGCAGTTAGAAGGTTAAAATGTTTTACAAATATTTTCTGCATCAAATTTTACTTGGGCACGTCTAAGACAGAAAGTTCGTCCAGCATATAGAAAATGCTTAAAAATTTTAAAGTATTAAAATTTTTTTTTATATTTTTTTGTGCCGAAATATAAAAAAAAAAAAAACAAGTAAAGAAGTTAAATTCGACTTTGTCGAATGTTAAAAAGTTTATTTGCAAAAAAAAAAACAAAAAAAAATTAGTTAAAAAAAAAAATCCGCGAAAAAATTTTTGGGAAAAAAAAAATCGACGAAAATGTTTTTTTTTGTAAAAAAATATATTTGTACTTGTTTAAATTCCATTCGGTGCTCAATTCTGTTCACATGTGTCAACCAGCAGCCGAATTAAAGCATTTTGTGTTTTTAGGCTATGTTGAATGTACCACAATTTTCGAGGTGTTCTTACATTTTCGTTCATAACTTTTGAACCGATGAACCGATTTTGCTCAAATGCAATACCAAACTACTTAGGGCAACAAGTTAATATGCTAATATCTGTTTTATCTGTTTAATACTTTGGCCGTGATCACCATTTCAAATATCTTGGGAAAAAGTCACGTGATGCCGTTCTAGCGGAAATTTTTTGGTGGAGCAAATATATATTTGAGGACGAAGAAGAATTAGGTGGGGAAAAGACCTAAGCTTTTGATTCAAAAAAAAGGGCCCGACATAACCTACAAACACAAAATGCTTTAATTCGGTTGCTGGTTGACACATGTGAACAGAATTGATCACCGAATGGTATTTAAACAAGTACAAACATATTAAAAAAAAAAAAAAAAAACATTTTCGTTGAAGTTTTTTTTTTTACCAAAAAAATTTTTTTCGCGGATTTTTTTTTTTTTGTTTTTGCAAACAAACTTTTTTACATTGTGGAGGGTATCAATACATTCGACAAAGTCGAATTTAACTTTTTTACTTGTTTTTTTTTTTTTATATTTCGGGTCGAAAAAAAAAATAAAAAAAAAAATTTGAATACTTTAAAATTTTTAAGCATTTTCTATAAGCTGGACGAACTTTCTGTCTTAGACGTGCCCTAGTAAAATTTGAAGCAGAAAATATTTGTAAAACATTTTAGCCCTCTAACTGCCTTTTTTATAGACTTTTTTGTATTTCTTTTAAAAAAGGACAAAAATGACACTTTAAAACGGGACCTAGAGGGTTAATTTGGTCAAAGAAAAGAATAATCATACAATTTTATAAAGCACATCAAAACATAATTTTTAGCTTAAAACTAATTTGCACTTTTTTGTCGATATTTTTTAACACTGCTTTGGTAAAAAAAAATAACAAACTTAGATTACACTGCGTGACAAAACTAACCACTATTTTAGAAAACAAGAGGTACGATTATCATTTCAATATATTTCGGACATGCTGAATCGAATGGCGTACTCCGTTTTTCGATGTATGGTACAGTTTTCTTGTAAAATGTCATTAACCTTTAACTGTCGAGGTGGTGGTAAATTTTACCCTCTCGTTACATTTTTTTGAATTATTCTCTTCCATTGCACTCTATTATTTTCATTTTCATAGTATCTTCACAAATCGCAATCTTAAATATATAGTTGTGTTTTGGTGAAGCTGGGCTTAGCATGAGCCGAGCAATGGACATGCTGGTGTAAAAATTACCACTCGTCGGCATTTACGTAAGTTTTTCTTTGGAAATATTTTACCCCATGTCAGCATTAGCGAAAGTATTCAGTTGAAAAATATTGACCACACATCGAAATAAACGTTAGGTTTTAATAGAACTATTTTTACCACTCCTCGGATATGTTGTTAGTAAAAATTTAAAAGAGTCATTAAAGCCAAATTAAATGGGAACTTTGTATGGGTGACCAAATCTATACACGAACCGGTGATTTCCACTTGATATAAATTGGAATTTCAGCAAAAGTGATTGATAGTTGCGGTGTATCGCGCTTACACTGTGTACGTGGACAGATGGTCGGACGGACAGACATACTGTCAGACGGAAATCACTAAATCAACGCAAAAAACGATTCTGAGTTGTTCGGCATACTTGAGGTTGGTTAGGACTTGTATTTCGGGTAGTAAGCTTTTCTTACTTTTTTTACTTACTCTGTTATACCCTGTACCACAGAGTGGTGGAACCTCCAAAAAGGTTGACCTGTAGTTTCTTCAATTAATTTTTTTTCTCTACGATCTCTTATATTTATTAAAATGTATGCATATGACTGTAAATTAACATCCATCAAAATTTTGGTTTATTTTTTATTCATAATTTTTTTATAAGTTTTCCTTGTGACGTTTTTTTTTTACATAAAAAAAAGGTTCGTGAAATAAAGTAACTTTTATGATGAAAATAGCTAATATTTTTTTTAAGTTTTACATTTATTGTTATTATTAATGTTGTAACTTAGTTTTAAAAAACAAATAATTATAAAAAAATATTTTTTATTAATTTTTGTTTAAAAAATTAAAAAGGGGTAAAATTTACCACCACGTCATAAACTATGCTCCAAAAATTCACCTCGTCAGTTAAAGGTTAAAGATTGGCTGATTTTCAGCTGGTTTTTTAACAAAAAAAAATTCTAAAGCTAATGATTTTTAAATTTTATGGCATGGAAAACAAAGATATAACTTGTAGCAATATTTCTAATATAAATTTGGTTTAAAGCTTTTCATCTTAAGCTCTAAAATTCGCGGATTTCTTAATTTTTTTAAGTTTTCGCGAAATTAACCGCTAAATTGGACTCTGATAAAAAACTTGCATTTTGTGGATCATAAAGGCGTCCATGACACTACGAATAGTGGACAAAAAACATCTATGTTATATGGACCATCATGATGAAAATCGCGAAAAACCTTTTTTTTTATATGGCAGCATCACTTTAGAAGATGATTTGAGGCTTCATCTTTTAGTATATAATGTGGGAACCTTAAGCAATGAACTGACCCAACATTTGTCCAAAAAAGTTTTCATTTGCAAAAGTTATCTTAACAAAAACTATAATTATCGTTTCGCAAACACTGAAATAATAGTTTTTGTTAAGATAACTTTTGCAAATGAAAACTTTTTTGGCCGAATTTTTGGTCAGTTAGTTGTTTAAGGTTCCCATATTATATACTAAAAGATGGATCCTTAAATCATCTCGTAAAGTGATGCTGGCATATACAAAAAAACGGTTTTTCGCGATTTTCATAATGATGGTCCATATAACATAGTTGTTTTTTGTCCACTATTTGTATTGTTAGGGATGCATTTTTGTTTCATTAAAATCAAGTTTTTATCAAAGATATATTTGGCTGTTAATTTCGCGAAAACCTTAAAAAATGAAGAAATTCGCGAATTTAAGGGCTTAAATTGAAAAGGTTTAAACCAAATTTGCATAAGAAATGTTGCTACAAGTCATATCTTTGTTTTCCATGTCATAAAAATTATAAACCATATATTTTGCAAATTTTTTTGTTAAAAAACTGGCTCGAAATCAGCAAATCTTTAACGACATTTTGCAAGAAAACTGTACCATACATCGAAAAACGGAGTACGCCATTCGAATCAGCATGTCCGAAATATATAGAAATGATGGTCGAAACTCTTGTTTATTTTTTAGTGTTCAGCAGTGTTATTTATACTTGACCCTTTTTAAGCACTTTGCGCATGTCGCATAAACTTTGAACATTTTAAATGGACGTTTTATTAGACTTCTGTGTTTAGGTTTTGAAAAAGGACTAAAATGACCCCCTAAAATAGCAGTTAGAGGGTTAAAATGTTCTAAGAAAAGAACCGCCATAAAATTTCACTGAAGACATCAAATCATATTTTGAAGCTCAGATGTGTTCTTATTATAGTATTTTTGGCGTTTTCCAACCTTTGACAAACAAATTAAAACTTCAGTGGGCTATAAAAAAGAAATCCGAACTGACTTTGCAAAAACCTTTGGTGATTTTGTCCACTTGATGGTCTACTTTTATATGGCGTTGAAGGCATTGAGGCTCAATGCGATGACCAAAAATTTGTTGCACAGTGTAATTGACGACTCTAGTATAAATTAAAAAAAAATCAGGTATTTTTACTTTTTTTTACATTCTGATGGCGGAATAGAGTTTAGGAAGGATAAAATACATAAGGATATATTTTTTATTTTTTTAATTATAAATTAAAAAAAAATCTGAAGTGATCCCTTTGGGACTTTTTTTATAAGATTACAGAAAAACCAAGCGATCGATTTTTTTTTTTTTGATGGCAGATTTGAGTTCAGAGGGTCGAAATACATTAAGATTTGTTAGTCTGGTTTCTGGGTCAGAACATTTTTTTTTTGTGGGGCTACGTTATTAAAGATAATTTCTGCAGAAACAGGCTCATATACTCCGGAAATGATTCAGATTCTGACTGAATTTTCCAAAAGAATATTTACTTTTTCTTACACGTTTTATTTTAGATTCAAAAAATGTTTTCTAAAATGCTAAAAGCATTAGAAAAATCTTAAAATGGTGATTGTATTCTAATATTTTTCGTATGCCGATTCAATTCAAAATTTAATAAAAATTATTCAAATTGTTCGCTTTAAATGTACACTCAAAATAATTCTACAGTAAAAGGTTTAGTAAGTTATATTGTACCAAAATCTACTAATTCGTTACTAATTTTAGTATCTTCAAAGTACTAACATTAGTAATTTTTACTGGATTTGACTAATATTAGTTAAAAATTTTAGTATTGGTTACCAATTTCTGCACTAGGTCCTTTTGGACTAAAATTAGTTAAATTTTTAGTATTGAATACCCACGTTTTTTTTTGGGTGTAGCGTTTTTTTGGAATTCTAAAAGTTTACTTCACTGTTAATAATCACTTTCCCCATAAACCCACAAACTTTCATTCACTCACTTCAAAAACAAACTCTCTCCAGAAATAAAAATGTGCTTGAAAACTAGCTGCTCTCTATTTATGTGTCATGTTAAATATTGTGTTGTGAAAAGAAAAAGTAGTAGAAGACAAAAAAAATTTAAAACAGGAAAACGTTATTGTCTGTCTGTTAAGTTTGCTTCAAAATTGTTATTGTTTTTCTTTCTTTTTCATTTCCGTAAGTATGAATGTGTGTGTTTGTGTGTTAGATGTTCGTTGATTACTCAAAATCGTATTCCACTTAAAAGAAAAGTTCTAGTGCTTGTTTGTTGTTGTCGCTGATGTCAAATGAAATAAAGGATTTTATTGCATGCAATATTTTCGTCGCGTTTTGTTGACGACACGAAGACTGGTTTAAGAGCTTTTTCCATAACTGTCAGAGTGTTTGTTTTTGTTGTTGCTATTATTATTGCTGTTTTTTATCCATTGTGTCTGTGTATCTATTTCATTGTAGTCCATCCATTTTAAACGTGCACGTTTTATGAATGTTTCATTTCCAGTTTATTTCTTCCCCAAGTCCTTAAAAAATACTATACGTACGTATTTATTGTTTTCTCTTTTCTTTGTAGTTTATCATTTGCAATAGAATGTCGGTACAATGTTTCTACAATCATTTTATTTTTTTTTTTTTGTTTTTGTTTTTATTTTGAGTGTCTTCTTTACTTGGTTGTCCAGTTAATTGACACTGACATGTTGTTAAGGGATGCCATGTTTCATTTTATTGTATATGATTGTATTCACTGAATTGGAAAGTTAGACATGTATATCGTAATGAAATAAGACATTTTTTTTTTGTTATATTTCTGTTATTGTTAAATTAACGAAACTACTCAAACATTAAAAAAAATATATATATTCATGTGACATTTGAAGGAAGTTTTTCTTAATCGAATGGCTAGACTAAAAATGTGTGATTAAGTATTATTGACATATTGAATAAATAAAATTAACCACTTTACGGATAATAAGATTAAGAAGAAAATTCCGATTCTATTGTGTAAGCAAAAAAATATTTCTGGCCATCAGAATCGAATTACACAATAAATATCTTAGAATCTGAAGTTTTATGTACACAAAAAATGGACCTAGTTGTAAGTAAAATGTAGTCAAATCTTAAAATCCGACTTTGTCTTTTAGAAAAATGTCTCAGAACGAGACTATTTCTTAAAAAAATGTCTCAGAGTCTTACACTTTTCTAAAAAAAATGTCTCAGAATCTAAAACTTTCTATAAGAAAACTGTCTGAGAATTTAAGACTTTGTCTACAGGAATATTGTCTTAAAATATTGGCCTTTTTCTCAAAATCTAAGACTTTTTCTGTAGGAAAAATGTCTCAGAATCTGAGGCTTTTTCTATATGAAAAATGTTTCAGAATCTGACAATTTCCTATAGGCAAAATGTATCAGAATCTGAGACTTGTTCTATAGGAAAATGTCTAAGAATTTGAGACTTTTTCTATAAGAAAAGTGTTTAAGCATCTGAGACTTTTTCGATAGGAAAAATATCTAACAAGGGAAGTATCTCATCCCTTATGAACCGATTTGCCTGAAACTTAAAATATATATAAATGAGACGATTTTAAGGTTGGTGTGTCTCGGCTTATCGGCCATATCAGTGTTTAAAAATTTCGGGAAAATTTCAATAACTCCCGAACTTACAGGAATGTCGTCTAGAGGAAAAATATGTGTCGACTTAAATTTAATAAAATATATTTCGTATTCATATGGATATCGTAGGTCTATGTCTTTACATAAATATCCTCCAAAATTTACACATTTTCATGAAAAAAATATTTAACGAAGCCGAATTTTTACAAGGCTATGCAACCGTTGGATAGGCATTAAAAAAACCTTTCTTCCCACATGGAAACACCATATAGTTTCTTAGAAAAAATCGCTAAAAAATCCAAGAAACGATTTTTTCGTCAATTTTTGACCCATTTTTTGAACCCCTAAATCCCCGATATGGCCGATAAGCTGAGACACCCCAACCTTAGAATTGTTTCTTTTATATATACATAAGTATTTTAAGTTTCAGGCAAATCTGTTCTGTAGAAAAAATGTCTGAGAATCTGAGAGATTTTCTATAGGAAAAATTTCGAAGAATCTGAAACTTTTTCTATAGGAAAAATGTCTCAGACATTTAAACTTTTTCTATAGGAAAAATGTCTAAGAATCTGAGATTTTTTCAATAGGAAAAATGTCTCAGAATCTGAGACTTTTTCTATACGAAAAATGTCTCAGAATCTGAGACTTTTTCTATTGAAAAAATGTCTCAGAATCTGAGACTTTTTCTATTGAAAAAATGTCTCAGAATCTGAGACTTTTTCTATAGGAATAATGTCCAATTTTCTTTAGGAAAAAAGTTTTAGAATCTAATACTTTTTTATACCGCTTTCTTTTTAAAAAGGTCTCAGAATCTGAATTATTTTTCTTATAAAAAAAGCGAAGATTTTCTCAGAATCTAAAACTTTTTGTGTAAAATGTTTCAGAATCTGAGAAAATGTGGTAGACTAGAAATATCTCAGATTCTGGGAAAATGTCTTACAATCGGAGTCTTTCTTCTGGAAAAGTATTTTATGATATGTTTATAGAATCATTTTTCAAAATTACTTTTTCCCGAGAAACGTTTTCCATTTTGGAAATATGATTTAAAGTCTTTGATTTTTTCTATAACAAAAACTCTCTTTACTGGAAATTGTCATAGAATCTTAGACTTATCTTTAAAAAAAAAAAAAAAAAAATCAGATTCTGATAATCTTCTTTGTAAAAATGTATCAGGATCTAATACAATTCACACTTTAAAAAAGGCTTAAGTCTCTAAAACAATTTTAAAATATAAAAAAAAAGTTTTAATTTTTTTTCCCCCAACAGTTTTAAACTTACACAAAAATGAAGAATCTGATTGTGTTACATTCAGTTCAAGGAGAGATCGAAAAAAATCTGAAACATGTTTATGTAAATTTTTTGTAAAAAAAAAAAAAAACATGAAAAAAAATTTTGGGCCCCCACCGAAATAAAATCCTGGATACGCCCCTGTTAAGGCCTATCTGTAAGGTAGTTCCTAGTCTTGCAAGCTCATCGGCTTTGCAATTCCCTGGAATGTCTTTGTGCCCTGGGACCCATATGAGTCGTATGTTAAACTGCTTGGCCATCTCATTTAAAGACTTGCAGCACTTAAGGGCAGATCTTGTTTTCAGAAACATCGCATACTGCCTACCCAATATGTCCAATGGTATCAGGTGACGGAGGATTTCTAATGCAGCCGTAGGTGTAGTTACGAAGAGCACCAGTGATGCACATCGACGCCATTCTCTGTACCTTCGTGATAAGGACACAGTTCGCTTTTGTTTCTAAAGCAGGCCACCAGACAATGATTTCATACAGCAGAATTGGACGCACCACTGCTGTATATATCCAATGAACGACTTGAGGGCTAAAACCCCATCGTTTTCCAATGGACCGTTTACAGGAATATAAAGCAATCGTTGCTTTTCTAACCCGTTCCTCAATATTACGCCTGAAAATCAACTTCCTATCTAGAATAACTCCAAGATACTTGACTCTCTTGGCATCTGAGAAGGTGATTTCAGTGCAGTCCAGAGAAATAGGATCAAAAGCAGGAATCTTATTTTTCCTTGTAAGCAAAACAAGCTCAGTTATATTTGGATTAACTCCCAGACCACACTCTCTTGCCCATTTAGACAGATCTTTTAGAGAACCCTGAAGAATGTGATATGACGGACGCTCCCAATTCAGACGTTATACGTCTATTGAAAAGTAGGTTTTACACCATTAAAACGATCCCACGCTTTACTCCTAGACCAGACAATGTCAGAATTATCGAGTCTGGGATGGACTCCTTCACCGAAAGCGATCTCTCGATGGTACCATCGAGCTCATGAAGAGCTCTTTTCGTTTATCGACCCTTGCTGTATGCATATTGCTTTGTCGAAAGTAACCTCGGGTCAACCACTCTACGCAAATATGAGTCTATCATTCGTTTCATTGTCTTTAACAAAAAAGAAGACAGACTAATTGGTCTGAAATCCTTAGGAGCTGTGTGGGAACTTTTCCAGCCTTCGGGATAAAGACGACTCTAGTATCCCTCCATTTTAAAGGATTATACGACCATTTGATGCATGCTGTGTATAGATTATACAGTCAAGGGGCTATATAGTCCGACACTTGCTGCATCTCAGCCGGGTTAATATCATCAGGTCCCGGGGTTTTATAGGACCTGAAGCTTTTAATTCCACAGAAGTTTTTCCAAGAATCACATTTGGCAATTCTGATCATCTTCTTATAACTCTTAAGTTGCAGCCTGTATGCAGACCAGTCCTCGTCTGCTCTTGAAGATTTAGGCTTATTAAAAAGCTTTCTGCAGGCGGCTTTTTTTCCCTCTAGGCTTTGCAGAAGGGCAAGACGCATCCAGGCACCTATTACAAACATTTCTTATATGATTAACCAGACAGTCAATTTCCGCCAAAATAAGCGGTTCAGATAAGGGTACTTCACCCAAAAGCAAAGAAAAAGTCTCCCTATATTTCACCCAGTTTGCTCTCCTCAGATTTCTAGAGACTGTCTCCACGGAAGAAAGAATTCTCTTCCAAAACTCTCCAGTCATCAATTCTATCAGACAATGTATCTGATACAAGTGTTTCGTCAAGAACCTCTTGCCGCGTACTTGTAACGAAAGTTGGTTTACTACCCTTGTTACAAATATGCAGGTTAGTGCTTAACAAAAACTCCAAAAGTGACTCGCCACTTTCATTTGTATCAGTACCTCCCCATATCGAATGATGTGCATTAGCAACACAGCACACTACTAACAGGTGTCCCCTAGATTCGAATTCCCAAATCCGAACGCCAACTTTCTCTGAGGGTAATTGTTGGACAGGTCTCTAGCAATAATTTGGCTTTTAGATATTGAAAAAATATCAATTAGTCGACGAGTTATAGCCAAAAAACCATATAAACAATATGCAGAAAATCGGCATTTGACTGCAAAGTTCGAAGGTTGATTAAAAAAATTTCGAACTAACATAAACAAACGCCGCGATACGGGTCTTCTAATTTAGCTTCTATTTTCACCTCACATTCTCAGAATCGACCTAACTTTTGCTAACCTGAATTTGTTCCACAGTGTTATTACTACATCAAAAATTTTAAAAGTACCCTAGTAAAAAAAGAAAAAAAGTTCATGACTAATTATATCCCAAATATGGCGGATACAATTTCTTTAATAATTATCTACTGGTATATTTTATGATCCATCGGGATAACCTTATATATAATGTGATACGTGAATTGGGTCTATATAATTATATCAGTTGGAGAAAACTGATACGATTTAATATAATTTAAAACCATTATAACTGATCATATATTGCTCCTTATAACGTCATATAAGTTGGATAACATTATATATAATCATATGCACTTTATGTAATATTATATACAAAAATATGTTCTTTATGTAGACCAATATCTAACCATATATATTTATATCTTATAGTCTCAATTTATTTTATATTGTATCAGTCCGGATCAAACTGATAAAACTAGATAGACCCATTTTACGTATCATATTATGTATAACATTATCTGTTCAGATCTTGTAGGATAACTGAAGATAATATTTGAAACAATTGTGTCCACCATATTTGGGATCTAATTTGTCACTGCTATATTTAACTCTTTTTTACTCGGGTATGCTAAAGTTTGTAATTTTTTTTTAATTTTATAAATTTTTTTTATCGTCTTTAATGAAAATACAAAAAAAAACTTGGCAACCCTTATCAAAAATATTTCCATAAAGAGTTATACTAGTCATTTTGTCAACATTTGACATATAGTAAATGCGAAAGCACTCCTTATACAAATCGACAGTACTAATTGGTATTTGCCACGCAAAATCATGCATAGCAAAATTTATGTAAATTGGATATTTAGGCAGCAAAATATTGAACTTTTTTTTTTTTTTTTTAATTTTTACTTACATATTAGCGTGATAAATTTGTTTAGCGTTTATATATTTATAAAACCATAATTAAATTTATAAACTTACAACAAAATGTTACAAAATACATACCTATAAGAAAAGGAAGAAACAAAAAAAGAAAAAATTATTAACATAAATTACGATAAGAGAATATAAATATGTATGTATGTAGTTTGTATAAAATAAAATAAAAAACAGGATATCTAACATGCTAAACTAAACAAAGTTACACCCAAACTATTTTAATACTAATACAAAGATATATTACCATTCTATCTACATATGTATTATTCTCTACATATTTACAAAAATATATAAAACATTGAACTTTTTTATAGTAACAATTGTAATTGATAACAATCTCTTTACTTTTTATTGTGTGTAAATATAAAGAGTCTTTTGAGTTTACAGTTATTTGCTCTTAAAATTATAACAGTGTGAAAGAGATATATTTGTACATAAAGAGAGAAATAGTGAAAGTGGCTGAGAAAGTGTGTGTGTTGGTTTATTCAAATAGTCATAACATAAAAGCTTTTTTAAGTTTATGATAACAATGATGATGATGATGATGATGATGATTTTTAATAACAGTGGAAGACTGTTTTTTATAGAGTTATAAACTAAAAATTATGGTAGGTCATATTGTATTAGACTTTCAATTTATATTCTGCTTTGTTGTTTCTTTTCACTAAATTTAATTCACCAAATGTTTTGTTTTATTATAAATCATATACTATTTCTATTTACAAAAATAAAAAAACGGAAGCAGAATTATTTACTCTTAAAAAAAATTACACGTCTTTTGTAAAGTTCACACTGGGATACACATGGTATTTTTTGACTAAAAGATTTAAATTTTTCTGTAAGCTGGATTAAAAAAAAAAGGTTATCCTAAGGTTTTCCTGTTTGGAAAATTTTAAAATATCTTTTTTAGGGAAGTCTCATTTTAAATCAACAAAAAAATCTATTTCTTTCCGTACTCTAATATACATACACTCAAAATAATTTCTAGTCCAATCAGCAGAAAGTTCTGCTGAAAATACACCCATTTTGAGCCATTTGAGAAGTCTGCCGATTTTAGCAGACGCGGTTTGCTTAATATTTTTCTTGATTATCTAGGTGAAATCAGCAGAGAAATCGGCTGCTCACAAATAAATACAAATTAATACAAGAAAAGTACACTCAAAATATTTTGAAGGCAAAAACTAATGAAAAACACAATTAAAACCAGTGAATAAACAATTGAAAACCATCCCAGTAATTATTCATTTGTGTTTGTTAAAACATTTATTTTTTACTGTTGAAAAAATTTTCTAAAATAAATAACATTAAACATTAAAAAATTACGTTTTTTCACTCTTTTTTACCAACAAATTCGAAAAAAATAACCTACGAAAACATTAAAATTTAATGATAGTTCTGTTATTTTTACCAACAAATTTCAAAAACAATAACCTACGAAAACAATAAAAATTAATGATTTCGTAGGTAATTTTTTACAATTTTTTTAAAAATTTTTAATAAAATTTTTGGGGAATCGATCCCGCAATCAACTACATTCTGGCCAGACACTCAACCCATCGTGCCAAAGTCACTTGATACAAACATGTTTTTATATTTCTATAAATAATTTTTTGATTTTTTTTTCTATAAAAAAATAACTGACTTGTGTAGGTAAAAACTAATGGTATTTCATTAAAAAATACCAAAAATTTAAAAAAAAATTACTTACACACATCATTAAAAATCAAAAGAATAATCAGTAGTTTTTACTTACAGAACAAAAATAAATGACTTTAAAAATTAAATGTTAGTGAAAGTCTTTATTTTTTAGTGTGTTGTTTTTGAAACAAAGGACTGAAGTAGTCATTAATAAAAACTGAATATCAAACAAATGTTTTTTCTTTTAAAAACGACTAAACGGAAAACTTTTTAAATAAACTACAAACAGTTAATGACATAATTTTTTGAGTGTATGGGGGTATACACTCAAAAAAAAAAACTGTAATGTTAGCAAAAAATGCTTGTAAACCTACAAGAAAATTTGCTGATTTTGAACCCACAATTTTTTTGGTAAAGTTAGCAAAAATGGTTTGCCAAAAATTAGTTAGCTGAAATTTTTTTATTTCAACTTAGTTCATACAAATTTGAGGACCCCATTGGGTTCGGACCCGATAGGTCCAGGCCCCGATGGGCCTAGACCTAGTTGGGTTCCATAAAAATCGTCATAGTTTTTGATCCAAAATTTGTGTCCGTTTCGCTCTACCTTGCTTAGTTTTTGAGATACGTGATTTTAGGGGACCACCAGGGTTTTGAGAATTACAAAACTCAATAACTTCAAAACTATTACTCGGAGAGCTTTTGATTATGCGGTCTTGTTCTACGTATTTAGAGCTACAAAAAAGCTTTTAGACTTTAGGTTGTGTCGGCAATATTTACCAAGATATGAGCAATTTAAAATTTTCGGGAATGCTAACTTTTTTGGATCCAAAGTTAGGACCCATTAGGGTCCACACATGTGAAGAGGACCGGCGATACTATGGTGAGCTCGAGAACCACAAATTGGGCTCTGTTTTGCTCTATCTGGCTTAGTTTCCGAGATAGCGCCATTTTAAGTTTTATGAAAATAAAAAAAAATTTACCATTTATTTTTGCTAATATTAGCAAAAAAGCTTGTAAAAATTTGGTCAACTCAATTTTAAATTTAGCAAAAAAAATTAGTTCAAATTTTGTTTAAAATTGCTAATGCGCTAAATGAAGTATACAAGATATTTTTGCTAACATGCTAATCTCAACTAAAAATTTGCTAAAAGTTAGCTAACCAGCATTAGCAAAAAAAAATTAGTAAATCTACTAATGTATTATTTTGAGTGTACTCACTTTGTCATTCCGTGTGTAGCGCATCGAAATATCGGTCTAGGACCCCATAAAGTATATATTTTCATGATCAGTGATCGATTCTAAGACATTCTAGCGATGTCCGTCCGTCC
Source organism: Pegoplata infirma (assembly GCA_963921195.1). NCBI lineage: Eukaryota > Metazoa > Arthropoda > Insecta > Diptera > Anthomyiidae > Pegoplata > Pegoplata infirma. The sequence continues at coordinate 124,426,922 of OY992540.1, forward strand.
GTCCGTCCGTCTGTAGCGGACACGATACAGTCCAAAATAAGAGAGCTAGACTTTGGAAGTTTGGCACGAATATGTCTTATATTCCTAGGTTAAGTTCGAAAATCGGCAAAATCGGACCAAGGGGAAAAAAGTTCCCCCTTGGAGAACTAAACCAACCAAAGAAAACCCGCATTTTTTGCAGGTTTTTTTGTACTTTTGCTAAGCAAATGCAACATTCTTATCTCATATGAAGTTCATAATCGCAAGGGAAAGGTGCCCCCTAACGTCTCCCACCAACCCCACCCCTCCAAAAAAAAGACGCCCCAAGATTTTTTTTACAGTGTTTTTTTTTACAATTTGGAGGATATAAAAGATTCGGCACAGCCGAATGTAACACTCTCACTTGTTTTTTTAATTTTAATAGTTTTTAATTTTAAAATTATAAAAAAGCATCTTAGAAAAACTAAGAACATTTACGAAAAAAAAACTCAGCATAAAGGATAATTGATCTGCCTAAGAATAAAGAGCGGAGTGCTAAAGAGATCAAAAATTTCGTTATATTGAAGAAATTTTTGGAGTTCTTATAAAGGCTCTTCTAAAATTAACCTAGAAAGCGTGGGGACCCTGGGAGCCATCATGTCTGATTAAGACTGACAAAGTTAAGCGTTATAAACAAAAAGGTCATGCGGATTTTAAAATTGTTTCTGAACAATATTTAGACAGATTTCAAAAAAGTTTTAAATAATTAGAGTTGTGTAGCTCTTTAATAAAGTATTTCAATTGAATGATTCACTCAACTGAGCTTTTGAACTAGTTCATTCATATCCGCTCTTTTAGCTCTTTAGCTCTTTTTGTCGGTTAATCATTCTTTATCTTTCTCATCTTTCACTATCTTTCATTTTCATTCATTTTAAGTTTTTCCAGATGCCATTTATAATATTTTCACCAAATACCAATGCAAAAACAATGCGTTTCGTAAAGTGTTTTTATAAATTGACATTGTCTATTATAAATTTGATATAATAGACAATTCCTTCTTTTTAAAAAACCCCTTATAAAATTGCATAAAAATTTCGAAAAGGCAGATATTTTTATTTTTTTAATGAAATTCTTCTTCTTATTAATTAAAAAATAAAATATGCAAGATCTGAACCTTTCTATTCACAAATTTATCAAAAGAGCTACAACACAACTCAAAATGAATAAAAGAGCTATTGAGCTTTAAGAATGAAATACTTCACTTAAAAGAGCTGAGCTAAAAAGAGCGATCACTTTACTGAGCTATTCAACCCAACACTATAATTAATATTTAAAATGGTTCTTCAGGGTGGACAGTAAAGTGTCCAGATTTTTTTTCAAGGTCTTAATTTGTTCCTTTTAATTAAAACAAATTTCGTTTTCTCTAGGGATTTTTAAAATAATATCTAGAGGTCGCTCTCGTGTCTTTTTTACGAAAATATACGAATTTAAGATTTTTAAATTATTTACATGGCTAAAACTAAAGATGGGCGCGTGAGTGATTTTTGCCTCACACTCACTCACGCTCACGACAGGAATTTTTGAATCAAGCACACTCACTCACGAGCATATTTTTTCTACTCACACTCACTCACAATCACGTGACTAAATTTAAAACAACTCACACTCACGTGCACTCACGCAAGCTTCACTCACACTCACGTGGGGTTCACGTCTAGCGAACCCTAGGGGAAGACAGCTTTACTGTGCTCTTATTGATCGAAGGAATAATTTAGACGTTATATCGTCTGGACAGCCGACTTATTGGCCTTCAGATCCAAGGAAAATTCCCGATCTTATCGATTTTGGAATAATGAAACATATCGACAGAAGTAAGTTATCTGCTGAAACATCATTTGATCTCAATTCAGACCATTCTCCAGTAATTTTAACATATTACGATGAACCAATTTCGGTTAAGACACCCTGTGGACTCACTTCGTCAAAGACGAATTGGTTAAAATATAAAAAGTACATTAGTAGCCACATCCACATTAGTCCATCTTTGGAATGTGAGGGGGATATAAGTGAATGTGTCCAGGACTTTACGTCCATTCTGAGATCAGCAGCAGAGCACTCTTCGGCTCCCATAACCGTTGCTTCCTCAGATCGCAGTTTTTATGTTTCAAACTCTGAAATCGAGCAACTTCTAACCATTAAAAGAAGGCTAAGAAGAGAATGGCAAAACAGTCGATCCCCTGCTGCGAAGCAGAGGCTGTCTGAAGCTACGAGAAACCTTAGAAAAGCCCTTCATTTGGAAGAGGATCGCATTAATAGCGTGTATGTGGAAAGTTTATCGCATAAAAGTTCAGCGAACTATTCACTTTGGAAAGCTACTAAAATTAAACCACCGGTAGAGGGCGAACCACCGCTGAGAAAGCAATGTGGCAATTGGGCACGCAGTGAAGAGGAGAAAGCATACTCATTTGCGGAACATTTGAGGACTGTCTTTGAGCCAAACTTGGCAGAGAATAATTTTACACTTCCGGATCTGCCTGTGCATATGGATCACAACTCAGGTAATATACTATTTAACGCCCAAGACGTTGATGAAATTATTCGAACGCAACTAAGTCCAAGAAAAGCGCCTGGGTATGACTTGGTCACACCAAACATGATAAAAAACCTACCATTTATAGCGGTTGAAGTTCTGACTAAAATATTTAATGCGATCTTGCAAAAAGGTTACTTCCCGGACATGTGGAAAATTTCTCAAATCAAGATGATTCCCAAGCCTGGAAAAGATTTAACTCTAACTCCGTCATACAGGCCTATAAGTTTACTTCCGTGCCTATCAAAACTATTTGAAAAGGTTTTTCTTCAAAAGATTCTTCCTATTATGGAAAACAAAAATAGTATTCCAGCTCATCAGTTCGGCTTTCGTGAAAGGCATGGAACAATAGAGCAAGTGAACCGCATAACTTGCGAGATAAGGAAAGCCTTTGAAGAAAAAAAATACTGCTCTGCCGTTTTTCTGGATGTCGCTCAGGCATTTGATAAAGTATGGCACGAGGGTCTTTTATATAAAATAAAATATCACCTACCAATTGTTACACACAAACTTCTAGAATCTTACCTTCTTAATCGCTACTTCAGGGTAAAATATAAGGAAACTACAACTTCTGATTATAAAATGAATGCAGGTGTTCCTCAAGGAAGTGTTCTCGGCCCCGTTCTTTATCTGATATTTACGTCGGACTTGCCGATATCTGAACATATAACTACATCAACATTTGCGGATGATACAGCTTTGATAAGCACTCACTCAGACCCTAATGTTGCCTCCTTGAGACTTAACAACCACCTTAGAGCTGTGGAGACGTGGTTCAAAAACTGGCGAATTAAAGTTAACGAACTTAAGAGCAAGCACGTTACGTTTACACTTAGAATGGGGTCTTGTGCCCCTGTCTCGTTAAATGGTGTTAATATCCCACAGTCTGAGAGTGTTACATACCTTGGTATTCACTTAGACAGACGTCTTACATGGCGAAAACATTTAGAAGCCAAGAGGCTTCATATGAAGCTGAAAGCCTGCCAGTTACATTGGTTAATTAATAAGCATTCAAAACTTAGCCTTGACTCTAAGGTCATCCTGTATAATTGTATTATAAAACCAATATGGACTTATGGTATCCAACTATGGGGTACAGCCAGTATGTCTAATATTGAGCTTATACAGAGGGCACAATCGAAAATTCTAAGGATCATTACGGGAGCCCCGTGGTATGTCAGGAATATCAACATTCACGAGGACTTAAATATTCCGTTAGTAAGAGAAGAGTTTATAGGCATCAGAACGAAATACTTGGAAAAGCTTAGCAACCACCCAAACCCATTGGCGAGAGCCCTTACCCGAACCCAAACGCACACCAGACTGCAACGTGCAGACTTACCGCCCATTTAATTTAGAGGCCCGTTCTTCAAAATGGCTCCTTGGGAGTAACTAGTATTTAAGTTAGTTTTTTAAGATTTACACACTTATTGTTAGGCCAAGAATGGGCAGATTCAATAATCAGAATAATAAAGAATTTAAAAAAAAAAAAAAAAAAAACTCACACTCACGTTGACTCACATTCACGAAACTCTTATTTATACAAAAAAAAAAAAATTCAAAAACTAATTTCAAAATTTTCAGCAAAATTTACAGTTCAGCAAAATTTTACATATTGTTTTCGTTTTTTTCGCGCTGAAATCTTAAGTTAAGCCAAATTTTACAATTTTGTTGTTGCTTTTTTGTTACAAAAGGAAATATAAAGAGAATATAAATCACGCAAACTCACGCAAAAAAATCGACTCACGCACACTCACTCACGCAAAAGTCTTACTCACGCACACTCACTCACGCAATTTTTTTCGCCACTCACTCACAATCACGTGAGTAAAATTGAAAACAGTCACACTCACGCGTAATCACGCGTGATTCACGTGAATCACGCTATAATCTGTTCATGTGCCCATCTCTAGTTAAAACGCATTAAAATAGTCAAATGAAAAAAGTTCCACCAAAAACCAGAATTACGCAAAAAATATGTATCGTCCATTCTATAAGATATTGCACATTCCTCTAGATAAATCCCAAATTGTCATAAAATATTGCATGGTATGTTCAGTAAAAATGTTGGGGGTTTGAAATTAATGAGGCTCGGTCTCACATTATACCCCTCCGCGGTAGGTGCGGATTTAACCGAAAAAAGTTGTAAAAAATATGAAGCATTGTATGGGGACCGCCTTAAGGGTTGAAGACAGAGTGTAAGTAAGTTATGAAAAATGTTTGGGGTTGAAAAAATTTTTTTTTCATTAAAAGGAACAAATGTTGGGGTAAGACCTTAAAAAAATATTTTTTTCTGGGCTCTCTAGTGGAAAGGTTTCCATTTTACGCCCACTTTTGGCAATACTGTAAAAACACAGATAGATCGAAATTGGGCGTTGAAGTCTATTCTGAAGATCATTGAAGTGTTTACCAGGCAGAGATGCTTGCAATAAAGGAAGTGGCTGACTGGTTAAGTTGCAATGTCTTGTCTTCAAACCCAGTCAACAGGCAAACCGCGGTCAATTCCCTGGAGTCAATGTTTCTGAAAAAAGTCTGCCCTTATTTGCCGCATGTCTTTAAATCGGATACATTAAAGGTTTTTGTTTTTTTTTAATGACAATATTTTGTGTACATGTACGTTAGCATGTCCCGAAATCAGGAAAATTTGGAATTTCTTTAGGGTATACCCCTAGAACGATGCTTATTGAAGAGCTGATTACGGGAAAAATAATTAAAAAAATTTTGGAGGTCATCTTCAGGGCGCAACCAGCGCTCAAAGTTGGCATCCATGGTGCATTTGGTAAAAAAAAATATATTTTTTTATTTTTAAAATTGGTGCCTAAAGTTTCGTTAGGTGGAGTACATTCAGGAAAAAATATTTGTAAAGTTTTCATGGAGCAATTTTGGTCCAGCGCAACGTTTTGAAACTTCAAATATGCATAATTTATTACATATTTTTTTAAGTTTTTGTAAAAAACAGGTTTTTATGCAAAGGCTTAAACATAAACTCCGTTTTATACAAAATCTTAAAAAAACTTTTACAAATTCCGGTTTTTACAAAAACTTAAAAAAATATATACTAAATTACACCTTTTCAAAATTTCAAAACGTTGTGCCGGCCCAAAATTGCTCCATGAAATTCTTACAAATATTTTCCAGAATGTACTCTACCTAACGAAACTTTTGGTACCAATTTTGAAAATAAAAAAATATATTTTTTTTGACCAAATGCACTATGGATGCATACTTTAATCGCTGGTTGCGCCCTGAAGATGACCTCCAAAATTTGTTTAATGTTTTTTCCCGTAATCAGCTCTTTACTAAGCATCATTCTAGGGGTATGCCCTAAAATTTTTCATTTTCGGGACACGCTAATGTACGTGAATTCACTCAGAAATATTTTTACAGTAAAAAAAACATTACACTCGAAAAAAGTTTTACACTCAAAAAAAAAAATAGTAATTTTTTTTTTTTTAAATGACAAATAAAAGAGTTTTTTACTCAAAATAAAATATTTTTAATCAAAATTGTAAATTTTGTTCACGTTAGGGAGGGTATTCATAAATTCGACAAAGTCGAATTTAACTTTTCTACTTGTTCTGGCTGCATTCCCATTATAATATTTTCACTTCACATTTTTGTATCATACCTACAGGCCATTCATAATTTTAATATTTTTTTTTTTTGGAAAATCCTCTTTTCATTCTTTGTGCTGCAGTTGAAAAAAAAAATGAGCAGTCATTTTGAATGTAACAGAAATATAATTCACTCATATTGTTTACACATGTTATAAATAATAAAAAGTGCACTTTTGTTTTTCTTTTCTTGAACATTTTTACACCCTCCACTCTATGGATAGAAGGTATATATAAGTTTGTCATTCCGTTTGTAACACATTGAAATATTGGTCTACTATTCTATAAAGTAAATACAGAGGGCGACAATACAATTAACAATACTGAAAGTTAATATCAAACGAGTATTATTTTACAAAAATTGTATTTTATAAGCTTAATAGCGTTCAGATTGACAAATAATAAAATTTTTAATGTACTGCAGAAAAAACCCACATTCCACCTCCAATTCTTTTCACCACCAATTTTTGGTAAAGTTAATAGCAAAACCTAGAATTTCAGATTGGTTTTACCTTAAGTTCACGCATTGAAAACCGTTTTAAAAGTTTTAAAAACATTGGTAAGTCACAAAAATGTTTAACAAGAATTTTTGTCACTCCATATATTCACACTACAAAAAAAAATACACTCGACAAAAATTTTACACTCGAAAAAAAAGTATTTTTTTTACAAAAGTTACTTCAAAAAAGTTTTTTTTTTCAAAATAAAATATCTCTAATAAAAAAATAAAATAAAAAAATAAAAATAATATTTTTTCATAGCTTTTTCATTTGATGTTAGATCGTTTTAAAAAAGAGCATTTTTTAAAAAAAAAAATTAAAAAATTCAAATTTGAACAGATCTTCTTAATTTTGATTTTATGAGATCTAATTAATCACTTTTATTTGGATTTTAAATATCAGCTTTGTATGATACCGCTTACCTCCAAAAACCATTGGTTAAAAAATATGCATACATTTTTGAGAAACTCGAAAACCAAATTTTTTCAATAACACTGCACCACAAAAATCTACTTTTTTTTTGCACAGACTACTAAAGTATATTTTCAAAAGTATTTTGGCATCCTAAGCACGAATCTTTCATCAGAATAGTTGTATCAAATCGCCTTCTCGAGATTTAGTCATTTTCATTTTTTGCTGATCAAGCACTCAAAACAGGAAAATTTTTTAATATTGGAAAAGTGTTTGTTAAAGTTATTCATATTTTTTTATTCGAATTTCCAAAAAAATTACCTAATTTTTGCAAGATATCCGGACTCGAAACGATCAAGGATACCATCAGGACATTAAAAGTAAGTTCAAAATGCCCTTTTTTGGTTATGTCCTTATAAGTATCCTAGTTTAGCTAGAAACTTCCTTTTCAATGCAAATATGTAAAGAAGACACTCCAATAAAGAGAATTTGGAATAAAATCCAAAATCCATTGAGTATATCCAGAAATATTTGTAAAAGAAATCAAAATTTTGAACCAAATCTGCATATTTTTTCATACATTTTTTCGTACCAATTTGTATGGTTTCTTGTTAAAATAAAAATAAAAAATTAAAACACATTTCTTAAAGTATATTGACCTTCTAAACACGATCTGTCACCAGAAAAATGTTATCGAATCATCTTCCCGAGATATAGGCATTTTATTTTTTTTGCGGATTAAACCCTATCTTTCAAAGCTGATATTTAAAATCTAAATAAAAGTGATTAACTAGATCTCATAAAATCCAAAATTAAGAAGATCTCACCAAATTTGAATTTTTGAAAATGTTTAAAAAAAAACACAAGATGCAGTTCGCTTTTCCTAAAATTTTAACCACATCATTTTGGCAAAAAAATTCAGGAGGGCATTTTTCGAGAAAATAGCATTTGAAAAATGGATTCATAAAAACTTTATAATTCATAATTCTCTTGTATTTTATTGTGTCAACACCGCGTATGAGTAATAAATATTTGTTAAACCAATGATTTTTCGTTACTCATACGCGGTGTTTACACAAAAAAAATACAAGAAATCCAACATTCAAATGAGATTTTCTCGAAAAATACGAAAAATGCCCACCTGAAATTTTTTGAGTGGATAGACAAACATCTAAACTTAAAACAAAAATTAAAAAAAAAAAAATAAAAAAAAAAAATTTGGCCGGATTTTTGATAAATTGACTTTTTTTAAATGAAGAATTTCAGAACGGGTTTGGTGCATTTTGTTCTAATTTGATAACTATTTAATCAAGGAAACTCGACACAAATTTGACTATTTTTTCAATACTGGCCCTCCTTAGTCTAGTTTTTGAAAAATCAAAAACGCAATTTTCTTAGTTCCATATAGGGATATCCATAGCACCTATTCAGGTATTCATAGGACATTTGGTGTGGATTGCCTCATATACAAAGAGCTTCTAAAACGATAATCGGATTGAAAAGTATATAATGAAGAATTGCTAAAGCATTTAATTATCGCAAATATATTTCATTTGATTTCATTTTAACCACACCACTATGTGGTAGGGCTGCCAATACCGAATTCGGTAATACCGAATTCGTCGAAATTCGAGGCCTTTTTTCAAATTCGAAATACCGATTTTTAGTCAATTTCGATTTCGGTATTGCATACAACTTTTTTCTCATTTTAGTTAAAATTTATATGACGATTTCCAAAAAAAATCAAGAAAATAATTTCTATGTTATCAGTTTATTGTAAAATTTCCATAGTTTTCAAAAAAAAGTATGATTTCGACATACCTTTTATAATACAACTCGGGTTTTTAAATATAAAAGTTATTATTATTCAAAGTGGTGCTGATTATTTCGTCAAACAATTATTTTGGTGTGTTTATGAAATTTTGTTTTTCAATAAAATCAAAAAAACAATTTAATTAACTTAGGCGAATAAGTATGAATAGACCATTTTATTAATTTTACAGGGGGCAATAAAACGCAGGAAACGGTTAAAAGCCAATATTTTTGTCAACTGTTTTGCATTAGCTTCAGGATTTAACTCACTTCTACCCATATACAAAATTTTAGCAATGTAATTGGACTTCAATTTTTGCTTTAATGGAAAGAGGGCAAAAATCCAAACAAAAATTCTTATTAAAATTTTAATAAAAATGTATTATTTTGCGGTAGATTTTGAGCACCATTTTTGAGACTTTAAAAACTTCAAGAACTATTGTTGGTATTTTTTTGTAATACTTTGAGGACTTCAAGGATACACTTTTTAAGTAAATAATTCTACGAAATGAATAAAAAAAATTATTTTTTTTATGAATACCGAAAATACCGAAAATTCGGTATTGAAAATTTGCCAATATCGAAATACCGATTTTCTAATACCGGTCCGGTATTGGCAGCCCTACTATGTGGTACAGGGTATAATGTGTTTGTGGTGATGTTTGTAACTACCCGAAATATTGGTCAAAGACCTATCTTTAAGTGTACCGATCGACTCAGAATTACTTTTAGAGTCGATTTAGCCTTGTTATAATAGGTATCGCTTTGAAATTTAACAGGTAATCAAATTTTGTATGCACAAATCACTATTCGAAATTTTTAAGAAATCAGATAAGTTCCTCTTGTAGTCCCCACACAAACCATCATCCCGATATTTACATACGGGTAATTCCGACGAAATTGATGAATATGCAAAATATTTGATTTAAATTTTATTTGTAGGTGTTAAACGTGTACTATGGTAACCATATCAAATCTGAAAATATCTGAAAAATCTGATTAGTAATAATACTTGTTAATTTTTTTCACATATGAAAATTTACTATCACTTATTAAAGGCATATTGAGGGGTATTCAGGAATTCGGCCAAGTCGAATTTAAATTTTCTACTTGTTTTTTAATGAAAAGCTCACGTACATAGTACTTCATCACTCTGTTATTGTGGTTGTTGTTGATATTTTTGTGTAAAAAATTATATGTAAAAATTCGTAAAGAATTGTTTAGCTGTAAACATATGTATGTATGAGTGTACGTTGGGTAGATAGCAAACACTACTCCGTAAATTCATTCACAAATGTACATAAAACTCATACACGCATTTACTTACAATAGCCACGTACACATATGTAACTATTTCATGGTAAAAATTTGTTTATTACTGTTTGTGTATATAGGGAAATGCTGTTTATTCAAGATATTCCTTTTTCTTCATTTTGTTTCACTTCAACTCTTTACACATAAATAGTAAACACCTACATTCCAAAATTACATTTACTTTTCTTATGTGAAATAGTAGATTGGAATAACATTTACAATTTTCTTAGCAAGAAAATACTGCATTGGGGGCATATATTTACTGTATCCACAGAAAAAAATTATTGGGATTTTTTTTTTTAAATAACACAAGTTTACAAATAAAAAAAAAATTGCGGAACTACTAATTAGAAACGTTTCTATAGAAGATTCTAAGACCTTTTTCCCATATAAAAAGTTTCGAACTCTGAAACCTTTTTTCTATAAAAAATCTGAGACTTTTTTTCGGATTCTGAGACATATTTTCTAAAGAAAAAGTCTCAGAATCGAAGACTTTTTTTTGTATAGAACAAATCTTAAATTTTGACACTTTTTCCTATCGAAAAGATCTCTGATTTTGAGACACTTTTAATATAGAAAAAGACTCAGATTTTGAGACATTTTTCCTATAGAAAATTCTCAGATTCTACGATATTTTTCCTATAGAAAAAGTCTCAGATTCTAAGACATTTTTTCTATAGAAAAAGTCTCAGATTCTTAGACATTTTTTCTATAGAAAAAGTCTCAGATTCTTAGACATTTTTCCTATAGAAAAAGTCTCAGATTCTGAGACATTTTTCCTATAGAAAAAGTCTCAGATTCTAAAACATTTTTCGTATAGAAAAAGTCTGAGAATCTGACAAATTTTTCCTATAGAAAAATTATCTGATTCCGAGACATTTTTCTTATAAAAAAAAGTCTCATATTCTATAAAAAAAGTCTCCAAATCTTATGCATTTGCCAAAAAATGTTTTTCTGTATGAAAAATATCTCAGAATCTGAGACTTTTTCTATAAGAAAAATGTTTCAGAACCTGATACTCATTCTATAGGAAAAAGTTCTCAGAATCAGAGACTTTTTCTATATGAAAAATGTCTCAGATCCTGATTCATTTTTCTTTAAAAAAGTCTCAGATCCTTATACATTTTTCCATAAAAAAGTCTCAGATTCTGAGACATTTTTCCTATAGAAAAAGTCTCAGATTCTGAGACATTTTTCCTATAGAAAAAGTCTCAGATTCTGAGACATTTTTCCTATAGAAAAAGTCTCAGATTCTGAGACATTTTTCCTACAGAAAAAGTCTCAGATTCTGAGACATTTTTCCTATAGAAAAAGTCTCAGATTCTGAGACATTTTTCCTATAGAAAAAGTCTCAGATTCTGAGACATTTTTCCTATAGAAAAAGTCTCAGATTCTGAGACATTTTTCCTATAGAAAAAGTCTCAGATTCTGAGACATTTTTCCTATAGAAAAAGTCTCAGATTCTGAGACATTTTTCCTATAGAAAAAGTCTCAGATACTGAGACATTTTTCCTATAGAAAAAGTCTCAGATTCTGAGACATTTTTCCTATAGAAAAAGTCTCAGATTCTGAGACATTTTTCCTATAGAAAAAGTCTCAGATTCTGAGACATTTTTCCTATAGAAAAAGTCTCAGATTCTGAGACATTTTTCCTATAGAAAAAGTCTCAGATTCTGAGACATTTTTCCTATAGAAAAAGGCTCAGATTCTGAGACATTTTTCCTATAGAAAAAGTCTCAGATTCTGAGACATTTTTCCTATAGAAAAAGTCTCAGATTCTGAGACATTTTTCCTATAGAAAAAGTCTCAGATTCTGAGACATTTTTCCTATAGAAAAAGTCTCATATTCCATAAAAAAAAGTCTCCAAATCTTATGCATTTTTCGTGTAGACAAAGTCTCAGATTCTTAGACATTTTTCATATAAAAAAAATGTTATATTCTGATATATTCTGTTTTTGGAATGCAAACGGCGTAAACCAGCATAAGGCTGAGATATCTAATTTTTTGCACAACAATAACATTGATGTGTTATTGTTATCGGAAACCCACCTCACGAACAGATATAATTTTCAGATTCCAGGTTATACATTTCACAAAACAAATCACCCTGACGGTAAGGCTCACGGGGGAACAGGTATTTTGATAAGAAGTAGAATTAAGCACCATGCTATGGAAATTTATTCTACAATCTACCTTCAAGCTGCCTCAATACATCTTGATTGTGTAGGAGGAGGACTTACTCTGACATCAGTTTACTGTCCTCCGCGGTTTTCAGTATCTAAGATACAATTCGAAAATTTTTTCAAAACTCTTGGTAATCGCTTCCTAGCTTGTGGAGACTACAATGCGAAACACACCTATTGGGGTTCACGTCTAGCGAACCCTAGGGGAAGACAGCTTTACTGTGCTCTTATTGATCGAAAGAATAATTAAGACGTTATATCGTCTGGACAGCCGACTTATTGGCCTTCAGATCCAAGGAAAATTCCCGATCTTATCGATTTTGGAATAATGAAACATATCGACAGAAGTAAGTTATCTGCTGAAACATCATTTGATCTCAATTCAGACCATTCTCCAGTAATTTTAACATATTACGATGAACCAATTTCGGTTAAGACACCCTGTGGACTCACTTCGTCAAAGACGAATTGGTTAAGGTATAAAAAGTACATTAGTAGCCACATCCACATTAGTCCATCTTTGGAATGTGAGGGGGATATAAGTGAATGTGTCCAGGACTTTACGTCCATTCTGAGATCAGCAGCAGAGCACTCTTCGGCTCCCATAACCGTTGCTTCCTCAGATCGCAGTTTTTATGTTTCAAACTCTGAAATCGAGCAACTTCTAACCATTAAAAGAAGGCTAAGAAGAGAATGGCAAAACAGTCGATCCCCTGCTGCGAAGCAGAGGCTGTCTGAAGCTACGAGAACCCTTAGAAAAGCCCTTCATTTGGAAGAGGATCGCATTAATAGCGTGTATGTGGAAAGTTTATCGCATAAAAGTTCAGCAAACTATTCACTTTGGAAAGCTACTAAAATTAAACCACCGGTAGAGGGCGAACCACCGCTGAGAAAGCAATGTGGCAATTGGGCACGCAGTGAAGAGGAGAAAGCATACTCATTTGCGGAACATTTGAGGACTGTCTTTGAGCCAAACTTGGCAGAGAATAATTTTACACTTCCGGATCTGCCTGTGCATATGGATCACAACTCAGGTAATATACTATTTAACGCCCAAGACGTTGATGAAATTATTCGAACGCAGCTAAGTCCAAAAAAAGCGCCTGGGTATGACTTGGTCACACCAAACATGATAAAAAACCTACCATTTATAGCGGTTGAAGTTCTGACTAAAATATTTAATGCGATCTTGCAAAAAGGTTACTTCCCGGACATGTGGAAAATTTCTCAAATCAAGATGATTCCCAAGCCTGGAAAAGATTTAACTCTAACTTCGTCATACAGGCCTATAAGTTTACTTCCGTGCCTATCAAAACTATTTGAAAAGGTTTTTCTTCAAAAGATTCTTCCTATTATGGAAAACACAAATAGTATTCCAGCTCATCAGTTCGGCTTTCGTGAAAGGCATGGAACAATAGAGCAAGTGAACCGCATAACTTGCGAGATAAGGAAAGCCTTTGAAGAAAAAAAATACTGCTCTGCCGTTTTTCTGGATGTCGCTCAGGCATTTGATAAAGTATGGCACGAGGGTCTTTTATATAAAATAAAATATCACCTACCAATTGTTACACACAAACTTCTAGAATCTTACCTTCTTAATCGCTACTTCAGGGTAAAATATAAGGAAACTACAACTTCTGATTATAAAATGAATGCAGGTGTTCCCCAAGGAAGTGTTCTCGGCCCCGTTCTTTATCTGATATTTACGTCGGACTTGCCGATATCTGAACATATAACTACATCAACATTTGCGGATGATACAGCTTTGATAAGCACTCACTCAGACCCTAATGTTGCCTCCTTGAGACTTAACAACCACCTTAGAGCTGTGGAGACGTGGTTCAAAAACTGGCGAATTAAAGTTAACGAACTTAAGAGCAAGCACGTTACGTGTACACTTAGAATGGGGTCTTGTGCCCCTGTCTCGTTAAATGGTGTTAATATCCCACAGTCTGAGAGTGTTACATACCTTGGTATTCACTTAGACAGACGTCTTACATGGCGAAAACATTTAGAAGCCAAGAGGCTTCATATGAAGCTGAAAGCCTGCCAGTTACATTGGTTAATTAATAAGCATTCAAAACTTAGCCTTGACTCTAAGGTCATCCTGTATAATTGTATTATAAAACCAATATGGACTTATGGTATCCAACTATGGGGTACAGCCAGTATGTCTAATATTGAGCTTATACAGAGGGCACAATCGAAAATTCTAAGGATCATTACGGGAGCCCCGTGGTATGTCAGGAATATCAACATTCACGAGGACTTAAATATTCCGTTAGTAAGAGAAGAGTTTATAGGCATCAGAACGAAATACTTGGAAAAGCTTAGCAACCACCCAAACCCATTGGCGAGAGCCCTTACCCGAACCCAAACGCACACCAGACTGCAACGTGCAGACTTACCGCCCATTTAATTTAGAGGCCCGTTCTTCAAAATGGCTCCTTGGGAGTAACTAGTATTTAAGTTAGTTTTTTAAGATTTACACACTTATTGTTAGGCCAAGAATGGGCAGATTCAATAATCAGAATAATAAAGAATTTAAAAAAAAAAAAAAAAACAAAATATTCTGATACATTTTTTCTATAGAAAAATCTCAGATTCTGAGACATTTTTCCTCTAGAAAAAGTGTCAGATTCTATAGAAAAAGTCTCAGCTTCTCAGACATTTTTCCTATAGACAAAGTCTTAGACTCTGTGACATTTTGTTTATAGAAAAAGTCCCAGATTCTGCGATATTTTTCGTATAGAAAAAGTCTCAGATTCTAAAACATTTATTCTTTAGAAAAAGTTTCAGATTCTGACACATTTTGCGTATGAAGGAGTCTCAGATTCTGGGACATTTTTCGCAGTGAAAAGTCTCTGATTCTAAAACATTTTTAGAATTATTTTAAGGATGTTTATTCTGGCTCGAGGTCATTATTTTCTTTACTAATTAAAACCATGATATTCTCATAGCGTAATTTTCAAGAAAATTATTTTTTTTGTTTTAAATTTATTTTTGCTGGTCATTTGTGCAAGATTTAATCGACACGTGTTTCGGAATATGTATTAATATTTTAGTTTGCGCACAAACGATTTGTCATTAGACTCGTTTGCTACTTTGTAGTAAATCGTTTCTAGTTTGGCATTGCAAGCCAGCAAAATAGGTTCAGTGGTTCAAAAGTTATAAGCAAATTAGTGAATTTCGGCAAGGGGTATTCGCAAATTTACGAGATAAAACAACGTTAACTTTCGAACGACACTTCTGAGGGTGCCGAAGTATTACATATATTTTTACATTAAATTTCCACACGTTTTTTTGTTTACTTTTGTAGTAGTGTGTTATATTTGGATGTGATACTGGTCAAATTTGGAAATCATACATTTTTTTTGTTCCGTTTTACCGTTGCAAAAATTCTATGAATAGTTATTGGGAGAATATCCTAAAAGAGAAAGTAGAGTTAACATAGTAAGTGCTTGCATTTTAAATTCATTACTTGGAAAATGAATGACCTTGAACCATTATTATTTTAAATATTTGAATTAAGTATTTTAACTCTCGAATCTTTGTTTAAAGAGATTTATTTTTTTAATACTTTTTTTAACACTTTTTAATTTTATTGAAATAAATTTACATTTCATTATACGCAAAATATTAAACGTTTATAATAACTCGCAAAAATCGTATTTAGTAGTAGTATATATATGTAAATATCTTTTTAGATTAATTTACTTGTTGGTAAAAAAATTCTCGTCAATATTTGTCCAATGTTTTTTTTTATATATTTTAAAACGTTTAAAATATTTACACGGGGCACAGTGGGTTGAATTAAAGGCAAAATGACGGTTATTGTATAGACGTCGCAATTTAAAGAGACCCAACAAAACTTAGATTACCAAATAAGGTTATAAAATAAGGTATAGGATCTCTTATTTTATACATTGCAGCATTGATGATTTTAACAGGCGATGAGACTCAAAGTAGTGCATCCACATTATCACAAAGAATACCAGTAAGGTATAAAATAAGTCATAAATTTATAACGAAGAATACGAGTAAGGTGTAAAATATATGATATTTTATAGGTTACGAGAAATGAAATAATATAGCATACTAGAAAATAATATATAAGGTAACACGAGTAGTGAAAAAGTAATTTTGTATTAAATTTACTCACGTAATTGTAAGTGAGTTTAAGTAGATAAAATATGCTCGTGAGTGTGTGTCGTTAGAAATTTCCTGTCGTGAGCCCATCTCTAGTTTAAAATTATAATTTTTTTTAAAAATAATTATTTTTTATGTTATTGTTATGCATTATGCATTCAATTATAAATAATGCATTATTTTAAACTTTCAAATAATACATAATGTAACCAAATATAAGTCATCCATGATTTAATGTTTAGAAATAATAAATATGAAACCCGAGTAAAAATAAACGTATAAAACAATATATAACTTGATACAAACATAATAAATCATATATGATTATACATTAGGGTGGGGCGATTAGTAAGGAAGGAAAAAAATCTTAATGGGCGCTTCGCGTTTCTGATTCTTGGGATTGTACTGAGCAAAAAAGTCAACTAGACCATACGTCTACGGTGAAAATCGAGCCTCCCGATTTTGACTTGAAGTTTTTTCTTAGACTTTATTTTTTTTGGAAAATTTGCAAATTTTCTTGGGCTCATATTTCGTAAACTATTTGAAATTTTGACATATTTTCAAAAGTAAAGTTGTAGCTATTGTCTCGGGCTACAATTTCTCTGAACATAGTACTTAGAAGAAACTTCGTTTTCATGGTCAAAAAGTCGAAAATGTAGAAAATTCAACACTTTTTGTAATTTTTTTTTTGATATTTTGGCCTATAACAGCCAAACCATTGAGATTTTCGATCCAATACTAAGACAAAAATTGTAGCCAAGACAATACTTAAGAACTCTCTAGTACATCGCAAAAGCATTGAAACGCTCCTTCAGGCAGTTTTGGCCTTGTGAAAGTGCAAATTTTTTGTGAAAATATTGATAAATTACCATTTTCAGTTGTTCATAGCGCAAAATCATAAAAATGTTCTATTTCATATTTTTATTCTATTTATTTATTTTATTCTTATTTATTTTATTTATTTTATTTATTTTTTATTCTTGTATTGTTTTAAGTTCATTTAACGCATTTTTGTTAGTTTATTGTAAAGAATCACCAGATACTTTATAATATAGAGATAAAACAAATTTAGTTCTTCTACTGGCTCCTAGAGAGCGCTATTCTTTAATATCAGCTCAAGAATATTACTAATATTCTTGAGGTGTTACAAGACTTAGTGAAGGCTCAAATAACTCAGCAAATACTGCTCATATAACTATGAAATGATCAGTACACTCGTAAGAACTATCCAATATCTTACATACACTCAAAAACTTATGTAAGTTAAATCAACTGAAAATGTCAGTTAAAATAACTACTTTGTAAGTTGTTTTGGGGTCAACTACTTTTTCAGTTAAATCAACTAACAATGTTAGTTATTTTAACTGACAAAAAACAACTGACTTATGAAGTAAAAATTACTAACATTTGTTGTCAAAAAAATATAATAACAACAGCTGTTTGAAAACTCACAATAAAAACGAAAACAAAGACGCTCACGCTTTGTAGCATAAAATCATAGCATTTATACTACCCTAGCAAAAATGCTATTAAGAGCGAATACCGCTATTGTGTTATATATCATTAAAAATAAAATAAACAATATATATTTTTTTTCAAAAAAATTTTCAAAAAAAAATATTGTGACCAAATTTTTTCCAAGTTTTTTTTTTTTAAGTTGTGAAAAATAAAAAAACGATTTTTTTTTTTTTTTGGAAAAACTTTGCAAATTTTTCAGAGATAAAAAAATAAAATTAACTACTTTAAATAACTGTTATTACATTACAGTATGTTTTGGTTAGTTATTAAAAAAAACGACTTAAAATAACTAACAGAAATAGTTGTTTGATATTTTTCATACAAAAATAACTGACTTCGTAGTTGAAAACAACTAACTACTGTAAAATATACAAACAACTAACGTGTAGTAACTTACATAATTTTCTGAGTGTATACATAAAATAAAATTTAAAAATTTTCCACGCAAAATTTAGTTATAGAGGTTCTAAAATTTAGTGTGCTACTAAGGTCTTACTAGCAAGTGCTGCCATCTGAATAAACGTAGAAAACTTTTTTTCCGGTATTGCCATACACGCAATGCCCTGACGATCACAGTATCAAATACACATAAAATTAAATACGCATTTTAAAATACCAATGCAATTACTTTGTACTTTAAATGAATTTTCAAAATAAATATTGAACAAAACAAAAAAAAAAAACATTATATTTTTGGATTTTGCGCTATGAACAACTGAAAATGGTAATTTATCAATATTTTCACAAAAAATTTGCACTTTCACAAGGCCAAAACTGCCAGAAGGAGCGTTCTAATGCTTTTGCAATGTACTAGAGAGTTCTTAACTATTGTCTTGGCTTCAATTTTTGTCTTAGCTTTGGATCGAAAATCTCAATGTTTTGGCTGTTATAGGCCAAAATATCAAAAAAAAAAAAAAAATACAAAAAGTGGTGAATTTTCTACATTTTCGACTTTTTGACCATGAAAACTAAGTTTTTTCTAAGTAATATGTTCAGAGAAATTGTAGCCCGAGACAATAGCTACAACTTTACCTTTGGAAATAAGTCAAAATTTCAAATAGTTTACGAAATATGAGCCCAAGAAAATTTGCAAATTTTCCAAAAAAATTAAGTCTGAGAAAAAACTTCAAGTCAAAATCGGGAGGCTCGATTTTCACCGTAGACGTATGGTCTAGTTGACTTTTTTGCTCAGTACAATCCCAAGAATCAGAAACGCGAAGCGCCCATTACGATGTTCAAATCGCCCCACCCTATTATACATCCCGTGAGGTGTGTATCATGTCACAGTGTATTTGAAAATGCAACACTGTGCAATATTCTTATTGTCTTCTTTTCTTTTGATCACTCACACATGTGAATAGAAAAAGTATAATTCAAGTATCGTTCGAACAAGCAAGCAAGTCGGTCGAATTAATGTTCTTTTATTGAAAACCTTTTGTGCTATATATATTAATTAAAATTAAAATAACTTGAATAAATAAATTAAACTCGTTTTATTCATTGGACAATAAATGTACCGTGTGTGACATTTTTCAGAAGTGGGATCGACTTGCGACGCCGCGAGAAAAATTTAAGAAATACATTTCGGGAAATGTATAAAAACTTTTACTCCGTATAATTGCCGTTAAAGAAAATCGTATAGTAAAACTTTCCGTAAAATCATTTCCGATATTTTTGATTTAAAGTTTTACTCCGTCGTGTTCCGTGGAAATTCTCGTGTAATCATTGCCGCCCGTGATTTGAATTTCATCATTGGAATCTCCGTTCAACAAGTTGATGTGGTTGTGCTTGTTGTTAGTTGCTAGTTGATGCATCGAAAGTTGAGTGAGTGTTGTTGGTGGTTGTTTTTTTTTTGTGTTTGGTTTACACATCCATCTGCATAGTTGTGTGTGTTTCGTTTTGTTATCTGCTTGCCTCAAGCGTGTTGCAGCAAGCAAAAAGAAAGCAGAATACGCAGTCGACGTCTTTTTGAATTTTTAACGGATAGTAAAAATTTTTCTTTGAAGAAAAAGAAAATAAAAGATGAACGGAAAAACTTCAATATGAGTACGAGCCGAAATTTTAATAAATTAAAATTAAATGAATTAAAAAAGAGATGTAAAGACGCTGGTTTGCCACAATCGGGTAATAAGGACGTATTGATTCAGCGACTTGAGGAACATTACAGCGACGAGGAATTCACTAGTATGACTGACGGATCCGAATTATTGCAAAGGGGTAAAATCGTTGGAAAAATCACTCTCCGAAATGCTAAATAATGGGTTCCGCCCGCCAGTTGTTTCGTCACCGGTGGACCCTCGTAATCTAGTTTCGCCATCACCCGTTGTGTCGACAAATGAGGAAATCATTTCGCAAACACAAACCACGTATACAAACACATCTCCTTCACGTACCACTCCGTTAAGAGCACAAACGTCAAGTGCAAATTTACGTCCAACAGTGACTTTTTCGATTCCATCCGCACCAAATGCATCAACTTCATCGATTTATACAAACGTTAATCATCCAACGTACTCCCGTTGCTCAACACATTATCAACAACCGCATCAAAACCTGACAAGTGCTCAAGCAGCACCATCGTATAATACGCCAACAAATGCTTATATGGCACCAACGTTTAATCCGACAACAAGTGCTTATATGGCACCATCGTATAATCAGCCGACAAGTGCTTATATGGCACCATCGTATAATCCGCCGTATTATCAGCCGATAAATAATTACATGACACCAACGTATGGTAACCCGACAAGTGCTCATGCAGCACCAACGTTTAACCCGCCGACAAGTGTATATGGGCCACCGCCATATAATCCATCGAATGGTGTTTTTGCAACGCCGATTAATCAGGACGGAAGGTCTTTCATCGCACAACCTTCCGTACCGCAAAGCCGTTACATCCCGATTAACCCGTACGACAACGTTCGTGAAATAGTTGGCCTTTTACCAACTTTCAACCCATCGTTAGAAACGTCTTTAAACGCGCGCCAGTTTGTTAAACGAGTCGATAAGCTCAGAGTTGCGTACAAATGGACTGAGGGAAATGTGCTAGTGGCCGTTCAACAAAAGTTGGAAGGCCCAGCGAAAATTTGGGTTGACGGAGTCGAGGAGGTATTCACGACATGGGCTGATTTTTGTGAAAAGCTCATAGAAGACTTTCCCGACACCATGAATGTTGCTGAGGTCCATGTAAAAATGGCAAACACTCGCCGCCTCTACAGCGAGACACCAACCAACTATTTTTATAAAATGGTTGCTATAGGTTCGAAGGCAGGGCTTGATGAGTCTGCCACAATACGCCACATAATAAATGGTATAAACGACCCGGATCTTAAGAAAAAGATCTCCAACAAATATTTAAAGTGTAACGATCTTCTGACGGATATAATAAATTACTGCAGCTTTAACGAAATCAAGGTAAGCGACAATCCACAACGGAAAGTTATTCCATCGTTTGTTTCTTCGTCTACAGCAGACAAGAAAACGTCAGATAAGAAAATTAGTACTCAAGCCGGCGTGAAATGTTACAATTGTTTTAAGTTCGGACACTATTCAGTCAAGTGCCCTGAACCATCACGAAAACCACGATGTGCCAAATGTAACCGTACTTCACACACTACCGAAAAGTGTCCCGGCGAACCAAAACCTAAAACAACCGTAAACCGAATCGACGGTCGTTCAACACCAATTTCAACAACTGCCGAAAATGATGTCATCGTTAAGAGGGTAAGTGTCAATGGACATGAAACTGATTCATTTGTAGATCCGGGTAGTAATCGGTCGTTAATCCGAAAATCGTATGCCCCTACAGTCGGTAATGTTGATAGTGCTGGTATTTTGTTAGAAGGTTTCGGTGGTGGTCAATACGAATGTACTGGTAAAGTACACGTATCGTTAATGATTGACGACAGCTCTTTGGAAGTTGATTTACTGGTCGTCGAGGACGCATTCATCAACGAAAATGTCCTTCTGGGCAGAGACGTTTTGTGTGGTAAGGGTAAACGTTTAATTATTGAAGGGGAGGACTGTCGTTTAGAGAAGATTGATAAAATACAAACCTACAATGAACTTATACCCCCTGAAATTGACAAATTGAAATCATTGCTGTTGGAACATCATAGTTGTTTTGCCGAGAACACATCAGACCTTGGCAAATGTAACGTTGCAAAGTTGCAGATTCAACTTACGTCTGACACTCCCGTTCAAATGAAACCGTACCGTGTCCCATTTGCTAAACGTAGTATTTTAACGAACATCACCAATGATTTGCTACAACATGAAATAATCCGTCCGTCTGATTCAACCTTCGCATCACCTGTTGTTTTGGTCAACAAAAGCAATGGCGAACATCGCATGTGTGTTGACTACCGTCAACTGAATTCGATAACCTGTAAAACACCGTACCCAATGCCAATTTTGGATGAGCAATTCGCACAACTTGCTGACAACCGATATTTTACAACATTAGATCTACGCATGGGATATCATCAAATTGAGGTCGAAGAAAGTTCTAAGAAATTTACCGCTTTTGTTACTCATGATGGTCACTTCGAATACAATCGTATGCCGTTCGGGCTCGTGAATGCTCCAGCTGTTTTTCAGTCCGTCATGAACAAGCTGATTTCGAAAATGGAGCCTGGTCAGATTTTGGCTTATTTAGACGATATCGTAATCCCTAGTAAGACAATTGAAGAAGGTCTATCACGTCTGGATAGATTTCTGAAAATTTTGGCCGAAAGTGGTCTTACGCTTCGATTCGACAAATGTAATTTTCTGGCAACTAGAATTTCCCATCTGGGACACATAATCGATGAAAATGGTATTCGACCAGGTGATGAAAAGATAAGTGCCATTAAAAATTTCCGTTCACCGACCAACATAACCGAGGTAAGAAGATTTTTGGGTTTAACTGGGTTCTTTAGAAAATTCGTTCAACACTATTCATTAATATCTAAACCAATCACGATGCTACTACGTAAAAATGAAAATGTCTTTGTTTGGGGCCCAGAACAACAGGAATCTTTCGGAAAACTCGTAGAAATTCTTACTCAACAACCGGTTCTAGCATTGTATGACAGTAAGGCTCACCATGAAGTACACACCGATGCTAGTAGTTTGGGCCTCGCTGGTATTTTGTTACAATCCGTTGATGGTAAACAGTGGAAACCCGTATTTTATTATAGTCGCCACTGTACCGACGCCGAAAGCCGTTATCATAGTTATGAGCTCGAAGCTCTTGCCGTAGTTGAGGTGCTTGATCGTTTTAGAATTTATTTGTTGGGAAAACAGTTCCGATTGGTAACTGATTGTTCGGCTGTTGCCAAAGTAAAAACCAACAAAGAGCTGAAACCGAAAATAGCTAGATGGTGGATGCGAATCCAAGAGTTTGACTTTACTTTGGTTCATCGAGAGGGGAGTCGAATGGCCCACGTAGACGCTTTAAGCCGTGCCCCCGATAAACCCCCAACCGAAATAGAACCAGCTGGATTTATTATGAAGGTCACAGCTGGGGTGGATGACTGGGTCGTTACAATGCAATTAAGGGATGAGAAACTTCTAAATCTAATTGCGGTACTGAAAGGAGATTTAAAATCCGATCAGGAAAAACAAATCAGATCCGAATACTGTTTACGTAATCACCGATTATACTATAAGGACAAAGAAGGTCTTAAGCTTGTAATTCCAAAAGCCATTAGATGGAGAATCGTAAAATACTCTCACGACGACATGGGTCATTTTGGGTTGGACAAGACTATTCAACGAATACAACAAAAATTTTGGTTTCCGAAAATTAGAAAATATACTAAAGAGTACATCGCTAGCTGTATAACTTGCTGTTACAACAAAACCCGTAGTGGTAAGTCCGAAGCCCGTTTACACTATAGTGAAATAGAACCGATCCCGTTTCAAACCGTGCACATCGATCACCTTGGTCCTTTTAATAGGAGTAAGAGAGGACAATGCTATGTTCTCGCTATATCCGATCCATTTAGCAAGTATTTAATAGTCAAGGCCGTACGAACTACAAAAACCGCTCCCGTTATCAACGCACTTAATGAGATAACCTCTTACTTTGGTCTTCCGAAATTCATCGTCAGCGACAGAGGTACTGCTTACACCTCTCAGTCTTTTGAGGACTTTTGTAAACGTAATTCTGTAAAACATATTAAAACCGCCGTCCGCACCCCAAGGGCCAACGGACAAGTTGAACGTGCTAACCAGACAATTTTAACATACATCCGTACAACCGTTGAAAATCCAAAGGATTGGGATCTTACTTTACGCGAGCTCCAATGGGCCGTAAACTCCCAAAGGAACTCGACATCAGGCTTTACACCCAATGAACTCGTGTTTGACTTCAAACTCCGTGATATCGTAGAAAACCATTTGGTAGCCGCCATCCATGATGACAACATCGATACTTCACTACCGATAGCCGAAAAACGTAATCTTGCTGTTGAGAATATTCGTAAAGAGCGTGAAAAGTGGGAAAAACGTTTTAACTCCAAACACGCTACACCAAGACAATACACCGTAAACGACATCGTCGTAATTGAAAATGAGGCACCCGCCACAGGCGACTCTCGAAAACTTGAGCCGAAATTCAGAGGTCCCTATGTCATTGCTAAAGTTCTGGGAAACGATCGTTATTTAATAGAAGATGTCCCAGGTATCCAAATCACCAGCCGTAAGTTTTCTTCAGTATACTCAGCCGAAAAGATCAAGCCGTGGTGCAGCAGTTATCCAACCCTTGATGAAAACCCTGACGATCTATCCGACGAAATCGAGGACGATTAAGGGTCAGCATTGGCCGAGCTGTCACAGTGTATTTGAAAATGCAACACTGTGCAATATTCTTATTGTCTTCTTTTCTTTTGATCACTCACACATGTGAATAGAAAAAGTATAATTCAAGTATCGTTCGAACAAGCAAGCAAGTCGGTCGAATTAATGTTCTTTTATTGAAAACCTTTTGTGCTATATATATTAATTAAAATTAAAATAACTTGAATAAATAAATTAAACTCGTTTTATTCATTGGACAATAAATGTACCGTGTGTGACAATCATATGTTGTAATATATAATTTAATCATGATTCGGATTAAAATGTATACGGTTGATATAAATATATGAAATAATATTTGGGCCAATACAAAATTTGTTTTTCTGTATAATTTAATATAAAATTATATATAGCTTATTCTGTTCCATATATAAATGTTTCCAATTAACCAAAAATGTTCTAAGTTTTTTAAGCAAAGTATAAGAAGCTTTTAAAATGTTCCTAAACATTTCCTTGTTAGGGTTATGTATTAGGCTGGGTCGTATTCCACCAAAGTGCTCAGATCAACTATTAATAGTGAAAAAAAGTTGGTACAAGTAAATACAAGCAATTTAAAACCAAAATGAACAAAATCGGTCCATGGCTTCCGTTCTCGCATCGCGGGTCAAAATTGCGGTTTTTGAAAAAATGGACATAATTTAAAAAAAAAAATTAAATATTTAAAAAAAAATTATTTAAAACAAGTAGAAAAGTTAAATTCGACTTGGCCGAATCTATGAATACCCTCCACAATGCCCATTTTAAGTGATAGTAAATTTTCTAACGTGAAAAAAATAACAGTTATGATTAGAAATATTTTATTTTGTATAAAAATTTTTATTTTTTAGTAATTTTAAAAAAAAAAACACAAATTTTTTTTTTTTGAGTGTAAATATTTTTTTGAGTGTACAATTTTTTCGAATTTTACATTAAAAAAAAATTACAAATTTTTTTTTGATTGTAAAATTTTTTCGAATTTTACATTAAAAAAAAATTTACTAATTTTTTTTTTTGAGTGTAAAATTTTTTTTGAGTGTAAAATTTTTTTCGTTTGGAATAAAAATATTTTTGAGTGACAAAAATACGTTTTAAAATATTTTTGTGACTTACCAATGGTTTAAAAACAGGTTTAACGGGTTTTCACCACGTGAATTAAAGGTGAAGCTAATCTGATATTCACGGTTTTGCTAATAACTTTTGAACCACTGGACCGATTTGGGTGAAATTCAATACGAACTAGGCTGGAGGAACGAAAAATATATATGCCAAGCTTCAGCATCCTCAGAATTGATTTTCGAAAGTTATAGTGCTTTTTATCTCATAAATTCACGAAAAACCCTTGCCGAAATTCAGTCTTTTGCTCATAACTTTTGAACCACTGGACCGATTTAGCTGGATTGCAATACCAACCTGACCAGGTAAATGCCCAACATATATGCCAAACTTCAGGAGCCTCCGTAAAGTCTTTCAAAAGTTAGCGTGTTTTCAACAGACAGACAGACAGACAGACAGACAGACAGACGGACAGACGGACGGACGGACGGACGGACGGACGGACGGACGGACGGACGGACATCGCTAGATCGTCTTAAAATCGATCAAGGATCATGAATATATATACTTTATGGGGTCCTAGACCAATATTTCGAGGTGTTACAAACGGAATGACAAACTTATATATACCCTCTATCACTAGAGTGGAGGGTATAAAAAAAAATTTTTTTGTGTCGCATTAATTCAAAGATATTTAGAAAAATTTTGTTTGTTTTTTTCGGATATCGATAACCCACCCAAACGTGAGGCCAAAAAAAACTCACATTTTTAACATGGAGCTCAAAACTACTTTTTCGCTATTTTAAAAATTTAGTAAAACAAAATTTTTAAATATATTAGTTTATCCACTTGATATCACTGAATACATCTCAGGGATTGTAGAAAAAAAGTCTTAGTTAAATTCCTTCCTCCAGTTGGTGTGTGGTGCGATTTGAATTTAGCGGATTTCCAGAACATGTGTTTTTATCGACATTTTTGACTAATTTGTAGTTGTTAGCAATAGTTTACTTAAATTAACCAAGTTTTTTTGTTTTAATGGTTATTTTGGACCATAGTAACTCTGCTTTGAAATAATAGGCTTTTTGGACAACATTAACCCTTGCCGGCACGGGGTAAAAAAATTCATCCAATGAAATTTTTGAAAATTCCTCACTTTAAAATCGTGTATGAGTTTAAATAATCAACAATTACAAATTTATACAAAGTTTTCTTGAAGGACATCTTTAACCCTTGTTGAACGAACGCCCAAAAAATTTCAAACAGCTGTTTTTTTGCTCATAGTCAAATGGACTTTTTGACATATTAAATAATATGTTTTTCACTTTTAGCTTTACACAGTAAAAACGACGAAGACGTAATGAAATTTCGGATGCCATTTTTTTTATTTTATTTAGTTTTAAGCATTTTCCGCTTAAGTGCGCAATTGTTGATTATTTAAACACATACACGATTTTAGAGTGAGGAATTTTCAAAAATTTCATTGGAGGAATTTTTTTTACCCCGTGCCGGCAAGGGTTAACGTTGTCCAAAAAGCCTATTATTTCAAAGCAGAGTTACTATGGTCCAAAACAACCATTTGAACATAAAAAGTTGGTTAATTTAAGTAAAATGTTGCTAACAACTACAAATTAGTCAAAAATGTCGATAAAAACACATGTTCTGGAAATCCGCTAAATTCAAATCGCTCCACACACCAACTGGACGAAGGAATTTAACTAAGAATTTTTTTCTACAATCCCTGAGATGTATTCAATGATATCAAGTGGATAAACTAATATATTTAAAAATTTTGTTTCACTAAATTTTTAAAATAGGGAAAAAGTAGTTTTGAGCTCCATTTTAAAAATGTGAGTTTTTTTTTGCCTCACGTTTGGGTGGGTTATCGATATCCGAAAAAAACAAACAAAATTTTTCTAAATATCTTTGAATTAATGCGATACAAAAAAATTTTTTTTTTTTAATAATTTTTTTTTTAAATATTTAATTTTTTTTTTAAATTATGTCCATTTTTTCAAAAACCGCAATTTTGACCCGCGATGCGAGAACGGAAGCCATGGACCGATTTTGTTCATTTTGGTTTTAAATTGCTTGTATTTACTTGTACCAACTTTTTTTCACTATTAATAGTTGATCTGAGCACTTTGTTGGAATACGACCCAGCCTATTATGTATATCACCTATCTGGTTCGAAGCGTACCCAAACATTTTTTTGTTTTAGAAAATTATATGTTTGGTGAATGTATCGTTGACCTGTGGTGTAACTCACGCAAACCAAAACACACCAAGTTTTTTTATGTTTTTGTGCAATTAGATCTAATTGGATCCAATGAAATATGGCAATGTCTGGTCAAACCTCGGATGAAATCGAATCATATTTTATACAAGTTGATATTTTTTAATGCAAAAACATCCACCATTATTCGGATTAAATTGCGTATAAATATATATTAGCGGTATTCGCTCTTGGTAGAAAACTACCCTTGCAGACCTTTCAAAGCTTGCAGATCTTGTATAAATACAAGAGTATGCAAGACCACAACAACAAAATACATGAAATAAAAATATACAAGACTTTCATTTATATGCAAGACAAAAACCCATAGCATATTCTTGTCTTTCAAACCTTTCAAGCTTACAATACTTAACATCTTTTAGTTTTTCCGGAAAACAATAAGAAAAATTAACAAACTTTCATATTTTGTGTAAAAAAAAAATAACAATAGATTTTTAGAACGAATTATAACAAAAAAATAACCAAAAATTAGAACAACACAAATGAAAAAATTAAATTATTTCATCTTCTTCTTGAACGCAGCACTGACGCCAATTACTATTCAAACAGAAAGTCGTTAAATCCTACTAAAAAAATCGCTAGAAAAGCGATTTTCGATAGAAAATAGCTATTTTGACAACAGCATAATATAATAACAACAGCTGTTTGAAAACTCACAATAAAAACGAAAAAAAAGACGCTCACGCTTTGTAGCATAAAATCATAGCATTTATACTACCCTAGCAAAAATGCTATTAAGAGCGAATACCGCTATTGTGTTATATATCATTATGTATTGCATCATATAAAAATTTTTACTCGGGAATACATTTTTTCCAATAATCATGCATTACGTAGAAAATTATTAGTAATGTATTATTTTTCACGTGAAAATAATAGGTTGTGGAACAAATGTTTGGTAAGACATCCTAAAATAAAGCTACAAATAAGGTATATACATTACCTGGTATTGTGCTATATAATCACTACCCATTACCAAAGTTTTGCTGGGGAAGAACAAAAATATTGATGATTAACAATATATCGAGGGCCTATATTCAAAACCATCTATCTTCCATTTTCACGAAAATGACTTTTTGATGACAAAATATTCAGTAAAACGGCACTCATCTGTGGTGTAAAATTCAGAACAAAAATATTTTTTTTTGCTATTTTATTAGCATTTTTGGGTTTCTCTATCTCTTACACAATTAATTTTTCTGAATGCAAAACCCTCTATCTTTTCAAATAATAAATTTATAAATATTTTTTTTGAATAATTTCAACATGCATTACATGTTTTCATACTAATTTTTGCATGCTGAATTCGAATTTGTCAACGAAATTCTAGAATCACGATTTTGGTCCACTGATGCTAATTTTTTCTCAAAATTCTTGTTTGACTTTTTCGAAAAATATGGCTCAAATTTTAGATGTCTTGTGTACATTATGAAACAAAAATTTTAATCTTAAAAATCGCGATGCTAATCAGCATCTGTGGACCAAAATCGCGTTTTTAATTTTTTACTATTTTTTACATAACATACTCAACAGTTTGTCATCTTTTAATATGAATTCGGTAAAAAAATATTTTTTGTCTCAAAAATCAGTATATGTGGACCAAAACCGCGATTTTGGAACTCTTTATAAGCCGTTATCATTAATAAATCACGTTAAAAATTTACTGATGTCGTAAATGAAATCATAATATTTCATTTTTATTAAAATGCAAAACCCTCTATTTGATCATTTTCATTCATGTACTTAATATTTTTGAGAAACAAAACCCTCTATCTTTCATAATATCCCCAATTGTGCAAAATTTTAAAAACGAATTATATGTGAGATTCAGTAGTTGATTTAAAAAAAAATTGTAGAGTATCGAATTTTAATTACTCTAACAATACGCGAAATAAACAGTTTTTTGGCTCTCCTGAAAAGTTGTGTTTTTTAAGATAGAGGGTTTTGAATATAGGCCCTCGATATATTTTAAAGGGCTCCTATGCATTTTTTTTATATATTATATGTTAAAAAAATTTAACAAATGCATTTTGTTGCTACCCTAGTAAAAAAGTTTTGATATAATGATATATAATTTGATACAAAGATATTAAATTATATAGGACTTTTTATATGTTCAGATCTAATTTTATCTAAGATTTATTGAGGCTCCATTTTCTTATCTGACGCTATACATAAATACATCTGACTTTATGTAACTATATAAATCTATATTAATTTATATAAAATAAGATCAAGTGGATTTAATTGGATGTGACCAAAATTCGGATCTAATTGTATCATTTTTTATATTTGTGTATCTTAAATAATACAATTAGATCAATATTTGATCCAACTTGATACAGCCAATTTTGAGATCAAATTAGATCTAAAAAGTTTTTTTTTTTACTCGGGTACTACTGTTACCTAATAAATATACAAAATCTTTAACTTTGCCTGCCTGGGTAATTGAAAAAGAAAGAAATGAAAATATTCAAATTACATTATTGAGATTTTTGCATAAAAAAAATGCTCATTGACACATTTGACGTTAAATTTGTACAACGAAAGTGCATTTGGTAAAAATATAAAATTCCTAATTTTTTGCTACTTACAAAGTTTATTAGCATTTTGGTTTTTTTTTTTATTAAACTTTTCAATTGAGGCATAATATTATAATTTATGCATAAGAGAAGAGATATGAATATTAGAGGGGCACTTACAATTAAAATTTTCAATTTTCAAAAAGTTTGGGTCGGAGGTTATTGTGTTACTGAAACTAAAATCGATGTGGTAAAATATTTTAGAAAAATTTTCACTTTGAGGTCAAAGTTTTGGGTTTTGGGGAAAAAGTGGCATAATTAAAAAAAATATATATATTTTATGCATATTAATTAAACAATGATATTTTATTTAACCTATACTCAAAAGTACTTGCAAAAAATATATTAACTTTCTATGACAGCATTAACCCGTTCAAAATTTTAAGCAAAAAATTCCTCAAAACCCCGAAACTTTGACCTTAAATTGGCAAGAGTTCCGAAAGTTCCGGTTGGAATGTTGTGACTTGGTCTATAATTAATTTGGTAAAAATTACAGGAAAATCTATAAGTTTACTTTTTAGTGCCGCTTTAATAACTTTTCTCATATTTCCTGCCATCAGACGAATGAGTGATATTAAAATATCAAATATTAAGTATACGCCTGCATAACCTCATAAGAATTTTTTTATATATTTTTTTACTTGGTCTAATAAAAAATTTAATAATATTTAAAATTTCATAAAGCTACCTTTAACTAAAACAATTTGCAAAAATTTTGATATTTTCCTTAACACAAAAGAAATCGACAAAAAGTCATAAACTTTTAAATAAATATTTTTAATAGCAGAATAATGAGCAACATGAGAATGTTACATACATAAAAATTTTATAATTTATTCACTACAGTTGTATGTCACCACCGACACATGTAAATATTTAAAAACAAATGAAAAAAAAAAAAAAAAACACAGAAACAGACACTTAAAACTCTCAAGAATTCAATAATTTCAAACCCAAAAGCAACACAAACAAAAAATAAAATTCAACACTTCAATATAAATATGAGACTCCTGAGGGATATGACGACGCACGTTGGGTTGAAATAGATCAAAAGTGGCGCTTTATTCAAAACTGATTTTTTTTTTTTTACAAAAATTATTAATTTAGGGTTAATTACACTAAAAAATCTATCACAACTATAATTCTGAGTTGTTTACTTTTCTTGCAATCCGCCGTCAAAATCAAATAAATTTTTGTGTTTTTGAATATTGTGCTAAAAATTGAAAATCAACTTATTTCTATAATTTGTTTTTGGTATTTATTCATTCAAAGGTAATTTTTTTTATTATGGAACCATCAACTTCAGGCATTTTCAAATACATTTCTGTTTTTTGTTTTTTGAAAATTGTTGTAAAAATATTTTTGAAATTTTTTTGTAAAATGTTCCAAAATTGGAGTATTTTTCTTACTTGATGGAATATAAAAAAAAAAGTAAGAGTTTGTTATTGCTTATACATTGTGATAATAAAGCATATAGTATAAGCTTTAATTTAAAAGAAAAAAAACGTCCGCGTTTAATGCCGTTATTTTTTTATTTAAGATTTTATGAAAAAAATATGGAGGCTTCAATAACACTTCATTACAAAAATACAAAAAAGTTTCTGACCCAGAAACTAGACCCACTTATCCTTATGTATTTTGACCTTCTGAAATCGATTCTGCCATCAGAATTGAATTCTATAGTTGGGGTTTCCTGTGATTTACAAGGAAAGTCCGCAAAGTGAACCCACATAATATCCTTGTGAATTTGACAAAGTTACAAATTTTTTTAATTTTATTTCTGTATGTAAGGTTCAAGTCTGATTTATTACGTAGAAAATAAGAGTATTTTAAAAAAAATCCGTAAAAAATTGCAGAAGTTGCATGCATTTGAACAAAAACGCGTTATTTCAATTTTATACAAAAACAGTTGTATTTATGTTGTGAATTAATGCATTTTTGTTCAAATGCAAGTAACTTCTGCAATTTTTGATTGATTTTATGAAAAAACCTCTTGTTTTCTTCGTAATAAATCAGACTTGAACATTACATACCGAAATAAAAATTAAAAAAATTTTAACTTATTGTTGGTCAAATTTACAAGGAAATCAGGTCGGTTCACTTTTGCGGTCTTTCCTTGTAAATTGCAGAAAAACCCAACGGTAGAATTGAATTCTGATAGCGGAATTGAATTTAGAAGGTAAAATTACATAAGTAATAGTGGGTCTAGACCTTTTTTGTGGGTCTTTGTAGTCTATATATAAACAAGTAAGAGTTTAAAATTCGGCTGTGCCAAATCTTTGATACCCTCCAACAAGCAAAAAAATAAAAATGACAGGAACGGTTTTTGTGGGGAGTGAGAAGGGGGGGGGGGTGTACGCAGATGTCTCTGGGTGGTGTAACATAATATCTGACAAAAACATGCATGATGTTAACTTTATTTATTATGAATAACGCAGCTGATTTAATTTTTTTTTTTTCAATTTTCAAGGCTTAAGTTAAAAAAGGTAAATTTAAACATTCAAGAATTTTTATGAAAAAATTAGGTTTCTTAATAAATTTAATACTTATATGAGAGCATATAATTTTTGTTTAACGTTTATTATACATAAACTTTAATTTGCTATTTGTTTCAAAATATTGTGTTTTTTTATTTCACAGATACAGTAAAAATTGTGAATTTAGTTTTTTCCCGAAATAAAGCATAACCACGCGCCTAATATGTTAACTTTTTTTTCAAAAAATGGTGGTATTTTACTTATTAATGATTAGACACCAATAAAAAAAATTTATAGTTCCAAATTACAACTTTCCTGACTTTTTTATGGAAAATTTAAAAAAAATTAAATTTTGGTGAAACACAAAAATCCGACTTTAAACAAATTTTATGCAAGTACTAACACATATTTATTTTTAATTGTTTTAAATTTTTATTATCGCATTAAAAATACTTTAATTTGCAAGTGTTTTCATTAAATTATCGCTTTTGATTTAAAAGTTACAGCTTAAATTGTGAATCAAGTTCAATTTTCAAGAAACACTAAAATAATTCTGACAGGTTAAAAAAAAATAAAAAACAAATGTTTTCTTTTTAAAAGGGTGCTTTCTAGTGCATTATTCAACATTCATCAATCAAAAAATATTATATGTTAAAATTACTGCTTCCCTGAATAAAGCGCCACTTTGCCTCTCATTCAACCCAATGTGCGACGTAGTAAATGTTTAAACTCATACAGACCAAAGTAAAGTAGTAAATATATAAATTATCAGAAAATATACATGTTTTTAACACATGCACAGATGTGCATTAGAGTGGACTGAAAATATTGATTATAATAAAAAATATTGATGAATTGTTTCATAACCAATGAATTTTTAATGAAATTTTCATGGAATTAATGAACTGACAGAATTTGGGTTGCATCCACTACTGTTCATTGATTATAAAATAATTCTTCGAATTAAACTTAGTTTTTGGGATCAGATGATTTTTTTTTAATTCACTGTCTATTCATGATAAAACAAATGTTTCTTAAATTTTATTCCGATTTTGTGATTTGATTTTGGATGTTAATATTGATTTGGGCTCTTATTCATAATACTTATAGCAGACTTATTGTAGGTTTATTTGACAATTCAAATAGACCTACTTTAAATATATTTTAGGTTTTATGAATAACCACATAGATCTTTTTTAATCCACTTTTGAGTTCTTATAAAAATCTCATCATATCTAATAAATGTTTATTGAAAATTACCGTTTCATAAAAACTACATTTTTACTCTACTCTAATATTAATATATGAATATCTTTGTTTATATTTGTTACACTTAATAATACCGTTGAGGTGTTAATGTAGGTCATTTCCTATTTTCATAAAAAAAAGAAAATCATAAATTTTCCAAAAAGTTCAAACATGTTTATAAAACACTTTTTTACCAAGAATAACAACAACAACAACAACAAAAAGTTCCTTTAAAATTTATTATCATTGAATGGATATTAAATGTTTAATTTTTTCGCACATCATAATATTTATTTAAACGAATTTTAAACAAATTTAAAACTAAATATGACCAACTTTGATGTTAACTTAAGTATTATTGGAAAATGTTAACAAACATTTAACATTTAATCAAATCAAAACGATGATGGATACAATTTTGTAAAAAAAAATGTCCCTTATTTTATAAGCAAGTACAAAGGAAATTTCAAAAATTGCCCGGACGTCAAAAAATCGCTTTTTCGGACATATTTGACAACTCTTATGTGTTTTTAAAAATGCACAAAACGGTTTTTTTTTAACTTTGACCTCAATTTTCCTAAAAACCTGATGTGATGGAAAAGTTTAGAGACCGGATTTTTGACCAGCAAAGCTATCGTAATCAAGTGTATATGGTCGCGTCCCGGTCGCATTTTTCATGTTTAGTAGTGTAATCTCAAAATTCTTAAAAAATCCAAAACATTTATCGAGATTTGTTATATATGGTTTTGAATTGAGGAAAGTGTGAAAGAAAAATTTTAATTTTTCTAAAAATTTAGACATCCTGGTTTGTTTCTTACTAGTTTCATATTATCCAGTTATAATAATCTTCAGAAAAACTTTTAATGTCAAATTTATTTAGTTAATAGTCAATAAAACTCTATATGTGAAAATTATTTACAGATCGCAGCCGACAAGAATTGAACTCATCATCATCTGTAATACTTTGCTATTAACTGCTTGTAACGTACAATCACTCTAGACCGATAAGCCAAGTAGGCTGTTAAGCAAGTAACAACTAAATCTGATTTTTATACCCTCCACTCTGGTGATAGAGGGTATATATAAGTTTGTCATTCCGTATGTAACACATTGAAATATTGGTTTAGGACCCCATAAAGTATATATATTCATGATCCTTGATCGATTTTAAGTCGATCTAGCGATGTCCGTCTGTCTGTCTGTCTGTCTGTCTGTCTGTCTGTCTGTCTGTCTGTCTGTCTGTCTGTCTGTCTGTCTGTCTGTCCGTCCGTCTGTCTGTCTGTCTGTTGAAATCACGTTTTTGGCAATACTCCGAAACCGATTTAAACGCTTGGGGTACCAAAAGTTGCGTAATTTTCCCAGGCAAAAACTGATGTATTTTTTTTTTAAATCGGTTAAGTATTTTAAAAGTTATGAGCGAATTGCTGAAAAACACATTTTTTTTTTTAACATAACCCTAAATTAACTCATATTTTGTGTGATACATAAGAAAGAAAACGGAAATGAAAAAAAACTGAGAAAAGGGAAAAAAATCTTTACAACAAAAAAGCTTTAAAATATGTAAAACAAAATCTAAATTTAATTAAAAAAAAGTTCGTTAAGTAATAATAAAAAAATTAATAGTTATTTTTATATAGCTTGTGTGTGTGTGTGTCCATTTTTTGCTTCGTCATATTAACGGGGTTGCCAGACTTTTTTTTGGCTTTGTCGCCAAATGGGATGTAAAATATCGCCAAAATTCAATTTTGTTCAGATTTCTTAAAAAAAAAAAAATATTTTCATTTAAAAAAATAAATTTTGTTAAATAATAAAAGACAGAAATAAACTTTATGGCAAAAATCGCCCAAATCCGAAAAATTTATATATATAAAAGAGTAATATGACTGACTGACATACTCATTCATCATCGCCCAGCCCAAACCGCTGAAGTTAGAGACTTGAAATTTGGACCGTAACTTAACCTTCCGGAATAAAGATCCACTAAGGCTGGATTTTTGCCAATGTTGATTCTAAGGGGGTAAAAAGGGTAAAAAACTGTACTTTTGGTACTTTTTATATCTCCCGATATAATGGTCATAGAGACTTGAAATTTGGTCTGTGTGTTAGCCTCCCGCAATATAGATCCACCTTGGCTGGAGTTTAGCCAATGGTAAGGGGGTAAAAATGGTAAAAAACTGTACTGTTGGTACTTTTTAATTCTTCTGATATAATGATCATAGAGACTTGAAATTTGGACTGTATGTTCACCTCCCTGAATATAGATCCATTAAGGCTGGATTTTTGCCAGTGTTAATTCTAAGGGGGTCAAAAGGGTAAAAAACTGTACTTTTGGTGCTTTTTATATCTCCTGAAATAATGGTCATAGAAACTTGAAATTTGGACAGTGTGTTCACATCCTAGAATATAGAACCAGTACGGCTGGATTATTGCCAATGTTGATTCTAAGAGGGGAAAAGGGAAAAAAATCGGTACTTTTGGCACCTATTTTATTTCCTTAAAAAATTATCACATAGACTTGAAATTTGGACTGTATGTTCACCTCCCGGAATATAGATACCCTAAGGCTGGGTTTTTGCCAATGATTCTTCTAATAGGGTAAAAATATGTTCTTTTGTTACATTTTATATTTCCTTAAATAATGGTACTAGAAAATGGAAATTTGCAATGTCGGTTCACCTTCCGGAAAGAAGATTCACTAAGGCTCGGGTTTTGCCAATGTTGATTTTACTGAAAACTTGAAATTTAGAATGTAGGATCCTTTAGTAAAATAAAACATTCTGGAACAAGTACTTTCCGAAAATTCTGTACCGTTTTCAAAAAGTACCTTTTATAAAAAGTACCTTTTATAAAAAGTACCTTTTATAAAAAGTACCTTTTATAAAAAGTACCTTTTATAAAAAGTACCTTTTATAAAAAGTACCTTTTATAAAAAGTACCTTTTATAAAAAGTACCTTTTATAAAAAGTACCTTTTATAAAAAGTACCTTTTATAAAAAGTACCTTTTATAAAAAGTACCTTTTATAAAAAGTACCTTTTATAAAAAGTACCTTTTATAAAAAGTACCTTTTATAAAAAGTACCTTTTATAAAAAAAGTACCTTTTATAAAAAGTACCTTTTATAAAAAGTACCTTTTATAAAAAGTACCTTTTATAAAAAGTACCTTTTATAAAAAGTACCTTTTATAAAAAGTACCTTTTATAAAAAGTACCTTTTATAAAAAGTACCTTTTATAAAAAGTACCTTTTATAAAAAGTACCTTTTATAAAAAGTACCTTTTATAAAAAGTACCTTTTATAAAAAGTACCTTTTATAAAAAGTACCTTTTATAAAAATACCTTTTATAAAAAGTACCTTTTATAAAAAGTACCTTTTATAAAAAGTACCTTTTATAAAAAGTACCTTTTATAAAAAGTACCTTTTATAAAAAGTACCTTTTATAAAAAGTACCTTTTATAAAAAGTACCTTTTATAAAAAGTACCTTTTATAAAAAGTACCTTTTATAAAAAGTACCTTTTATAAAAAGTACCTTTTATAAAAAGTACCTTTCATTAAAAGTACCTTTTATAAAAAGTACCTTTTATAAAAAGTACCTTTTATAAAAAGTACCTTTTGTAAAAATACCTTTTATAAAAAGTGCCTTTTATAAAAAGTACCTTTTATAAAAATAACCTTTATAAAAGTACCTTTTATAAAAATAACCTTTATAAAAAGTACCTTTTATAAAAAGTACCTTTTGTAAAAAGTACCTTTTATAAAAAGTACCTTTTATAAAAAGTACCTTTTATAGAAAGTACCTTTTATAAAAAGTGCCTTTTATAAAAAGTACCTTTTATAAAAAGTACCTTTTATAAAAAATACCTCTAATAAAAAGTACCTTTTATAAAAAGTACCTTTTATAAAAAGTACCTTTCATTAAAAGTACCTTTTATTAAAAGTACCGAAAGTACACTTTTTGGTACTTTTTTATTTCCTGAGGTATAAATAAAACCAACTTTTTTGTTTTTTAAATCATCACATTGGTGGAGGGTATTTAAAGATTCGGCACAGCCGAATATAGCTTTCTTACTTGTTTTCATTCGAGTGTAGTTGTTGCTGTTGTTTTTTCTCACAGAAGACTTGTTATTGTAATGTGTAAACAAATTTTTATTTCTAGTAATCATTATTCTTCTTCCTCTTCTTCATCAATTCTGATCTAAGTACTTATTTTTGCAAACATTGCCAGACATGGTCTATATATTTTAGACACAAATGTTAGGTGTTGCCATTTTTCCAAAGATACTGATTGCCACTTAGGACGACTTATAGTCGTTATTTTTAAATTATTGTTTTCTGTAAAGACAGTCGAGCTCAGGCTCCAATTATAATTATGTATTATAATTTTTTGATTTGTTATATATGGTTTTGAATTGAGAAAAGTGTGAAAGAAAAATTTTAATTTTTCTAAAAATTTAGACATCCTGGTTTGTTTCTTACTAGTTTCATATTATCCAGTTATAATAATCTTCAGAAAAACTTTTATTTTTACAAAATTTCCTGAACGTAGGAAAAAACCGATTTTTTTGCAAATTTCATATAGCGATATCTCGAAAACTATTCAACCGATTTTAAAACTTTTTTTATATTCGTGTTCAGCGTATCAACATTAACAAATGTGATGTGTCGAAAGATACATTTATTTTTATACCCTCCACTTAGTAATAGACGGTATATATAAGTTTTCCATTCCGTTTGTAACTCTTCGAAATATCGGTCTGGGACCCCATAAAGTATATATGGGGCATTCCAGGCCAAATCACTTACTTTTAGACCCGACCCCTTTCGATTTATTTTATTTTTGGATATGTTTTAGTACTTATTAAATTCTACTTGGACACCAATTTTCAGCCTTTTATTCCAAGATGGCGTTGAGTAATCAATTTTTCAAAATGGTGATTTTTTCAAAAAAATGGAAAAATTAAAATTTTCAATTAATTTTGACCAGTTAAAAATATAGATATCTTAAAAAAAGTTGGACAACGTTTTGTTGGTATTTAAATGTAGTTTTAGAAAAAAATATTAAAAAAATTATTCGAAGTAATTATCACTTATTTTTTAACGTTTAAAAGTTAAAATCGACTTTTTGAAAAAGTCCGATACCTTCGATTTTTTTTTACAAACGTCTAAAAGTTCTACTCTTAATTACTCAGCTTTTTAAGCCATAATTCGAGATGTGATCGCAATTTGTTCTATTTTATTTCAAATTTTGAAAATTGCACCTTTTATTTTTTTACTCTGATTTATTTTATATGGTGCTCCAAAAAAATTACATTGGTAGATACTGATCCTAAGTTACCCTAGATATATTCATTTTGAGGCAAAAATACGCCTCACAAAAATTAAGAACGATCGGACATGGATAAGGAGTTCCGCATGGGCCTTGAAGTTTAGAAAACGGATTACAAGGAAAAATATGAATTTTTTTCTGTTTTCTCAATTTTTTTGGTATTTAAAGTTAAGTTTTAATTCAAGTGGTTACAGAATTATAATACGGAGTAAAATGCCTCTCTAATAAGGTACCAAAGACTGAAATCGGTTGAAAATCAGCCAAGTTATTACAACTTCCCCAGGCATCTAACGTATGGCAGGACACTTGATTAAGCAATATAATACGATTTTGGAAATTCATTGAATTTTTCTACTGTAATAACATTTTTTTATTCTTCAAGTTCAAATGTAATTAGATGAAAAGTATCTTTCATATTGTGTTTTGCTAACATTTTTTAAATTAGTGCTAAAAATGCCTGCATTTTTAACAATCTCTATTTGAAAAAAAAAAATCTTTTTTTTGTTTTAAAATTTGGAAAAACCAAAAAAATATTACACTGAAACATGAATAATGAGAAAATGTTATTACAGTAGAAAATTAAAATAAATTTAAAAAAAGGGACTGTTTTTTTTTAATCAAGTGGTATGGCACACGATAGATGCCTGGGGAAGTTGTATTAACTTGGCTGATTTTCAACCGATTTTAGTTTTTAGTACCTTATTAGAAAGGCACTTTACTCCTCATCATAATTCTGTAATCACTTGAATTAAAACTTAACTTAAAACACCAAAAAAATTGCGAAAACAGAAAAAAAAATCATATTTTTCCTTGTAATCCGTTTTTTAAACTTCAAGGACCATGCTAAACGCCTTACCCATGTCCGATCGTCCTAAATTTTTGTGAGACGTATATTTACCTCCAAATGAATATATTTAGGGTAAGTTTGGGTCATTATCTACCAATTTTTTTTTTTTTTTGGAGCTCCATATAAAATAAATCAGAGCCAAAACATAAAAGGTGCAATTTTAAAAATTAAAAAAAAAAAAATAGAAACAATTGTGATCACATCTCGATTTATGGCTTAAAAGTTGCGTAATTTAGAGTAAAATTTTTAAAGTTTTTTACAAAAAAATCGAAGGTTTCGGACTTTTTCAAAAAGTCGCTTTTAATTTTTAAACGTCAAAAAATAAGTGATAATTACTTCGAATAATTTTTTCATATTTTTTTTCTAAAACTACATTTAAATTCCAACA
Organism: Pegoplata infirma; assembly: GCA_963921195.1. Taxonomy (NCBI): domain Eukaryota; kingdom Metazoa; phylum Arthropoda; class Insecta; order Diptera; family Anthomyiidae; genus Pegoplata; species Pegoplata infirma. Next base: position 124,468,011 of record OY992540.1, read on the forward strand.
AAACGTTGTCCAACTTTTTTTAAAATATCTAAATTTTTTAATCGTCAAAATTAATTAAAAATTTCAATATTTTAATTTTTTGGAGAAAATCGCCATTTTGAAAAATTGATTACTCAACACCATCTTGGAATAAAAGGCTGAAAGTTGCATTTAACTTGGTGGCCAAGTTGCATTTAATAAGGACTAAAACATATCCAAAAATAAAATAAATCGAAAGGGGTCGGGTCTAAAAGTGAGTGATTTGGCTTGGAATGCCCCATATATTCATGATCACCGATCGATTTTAATACATTCTAGCGATGTCCGTCTGTCTGTCTGTGGAAATGGTCATCACGGCCAAAATATTACACGGAGTTGACTGAAACTTTAAATATTTATTGGAAGTTCTCCCAAGAAGGTTGGTATTGCATTTGAGCGATATCGGTTCAGCGGTTCAAAAGTGATGAACGAAAATGTAAGGACACCTCCAAATTTTTAGCACATTCAACATAACCTAAAAATACAAAAGGCTTTAATTCGGCTGCTGGTTGACATATGGAAACGTAATTGAACACCAAATGGTATTTAAGCAAGTACGAACATATTTTTTGACAAAAAAAGAAAAAAATCGCGGATTTTTTTTTACCAATTTTTTTTTTTTTTGCGGAAATATTTTTTCAATTTTTATTTTTTTTTTTTTTCAAATGTAATTTCCATTTAAATAAAGTTATTTTCAGTAATCTTTTTGAAATTGTGGAGGGTATCACAACATTCGGCAAGGCCGAATTTAACTTTTTTACTTGTTTTATTTTATTTTTATACCCTCCATTTTATATTTATACCCTTGGAGTCCAAATACAGTATGGGGGCATACTCACTTTTTCATTCCGTGTGTAATGCATCAAAATATCGGTCTAGGACCCCATAAAGTATATGGGGCATTCCATGTGAAATCGGACACTTTGAAAATTTTTTTTTTTAGATTTTCCCAATTTGTTTACAGTTTTTAGTACCCTTCGAAAACTCCTTCGTGGTAAATTTTCAGATTTTTTTGATGACCCGTTCAAAAAATATCGAATTTTTAAAAATTGGTAGTTTGTTCCTTTACTCAAACTTCTTTTAATCATAACTTCTTCAATAATGGTCCAAATTTAAATTTTTTTTTTTCAAAATTTTTGTTTTTTTACGCACTTTCTTCAAAAAAAATCCCAAAAAAATTCTTAAAAGCGCTCTAGTATGCGATTTTTAAGTTTTAAAATTTAAATCTCATTTTTGAAAATGTTTGTACTCTTCGATTTTTTTGAAATTTTTCTGTGTAAAACTTCTATCAATTCTACAAATTTTTTGCCCAGGAAGATCGTGGGATAACGATTATTACTATTTTTTAAAATTTTTTGAAAAAAATTTATTGTAATTTTTCAATCTTAAAATCATTTCTACTACTTCAATGGTGCGTCATAGAGGGGTCCTTTATAAGACCGACCCCCATTAATTTTTACGTCTTAACATTTCTTTGGAACAAACTAATACCCTATCTCCAATTTCTAAGGGGGCTCCCACACAAAACGAAATTTTTTAAAATTTGTTCCAACCGCTCTAACTGCCCTAATAATGCCCTTAGAGCAACAAAATGTATGACCGACCCACAATATTTTTTTTGTCCAAACATTTTTTCTGAACACACCTACCCTCTATCTTTAACTGTTAAGGCGGTCCCCATACAAAATTTTTTATTTTTTGTAAATTTGTTTTATTTAATCAGCTTCTGCCGGTCCAATGGTGCGTCCGAGAGGGGTCATTAGTGAGACTGACCCCCATTTATTTTTACCCCACAACATTTTTTCAAAACATACCGACGCCCTATCTCCACTCCCTAAGTAGGCTCCCATACAAATAACAGTTGGAGCAAATTTTATAAAAATGTAATTTTGTATGGGAGCCTACTTAGGGAATGGAGATAGGGTGTAGGTACACAGAAAAAAAAAGTTCATACTGGGAATAATTTTTTTCATAAATAGTATGAATTCAACATGACTTTTTTTTCCCAAACTTTTTTAATACTATTTATGAATTTGGTCATACATAGTATGAACAACTTCATGTTGAACTTTTTTATATTTGCTTTAATTTTTTGCAATTAATGTACATTTTAAGCAAAAAGAAGATAATACGTGGATATTTCAATGTAAACCTGCGATTTTATTATTAAAAAAACTATTTTTGTAACTACAAATACAAACATAAAATTCACATAACTTTTAGCTTAAAACACGTAATAAATGCGATATTCTTGATCAATTCCTTTTTAACATGTTTTTAATAGATGAACGACACTGCTTCTTTTGATTCCGCGCAACTACGTGATGATTTTTTGAAGACTTGAATTCCACAATCAAATAAAAGAATCGTAAAAAATTCTGGAAATAATTCAATTTGAAAAGATCAAAAGATGATAAATTTGTAAAATATATTATCACATAAATGTTACATACCTTTCACTCGCCAATAAATGCAATTTTATGCCCAAATTCTCTTTTTCTTCAAACAAAACAAAAAATTCTGACAATTTTTATTTTAAAATAACTTTGTTTTTTTTTTATTTTTTTAGAAATTGAAATGTTTTTAAAAATTCATAAATATTATTAATTTAATCATTTATAGTATGAACCGAAATCAATGAAAGCAATTCATACTATTTATGTACAAAATTTGTTCTGTGTATGTTTTGAAAAAATGTTGTTGGGTAAAAATAAATGGGGGTCGGTCTCACTAATGACCCCTCTCGGACGCACCATTGGACCGGTAGAAGCTGATTAAATAAAACAAATTTACAAAAAATAAAAAAAAATGTATGGGGAACGCCTTAACAGTTAAAGATAGAGGGTAGGTGTGTTCAGAGAAAATGTATGGACTAAAAAAATATTGTGGGTCGGCAATACATTTTGTTGCTCAAGGGGCACTATTAGGGCAGTTAGAGCGGTTGGAACAAATTTTAAAAAATGTCGTTTTGTGTGGGAGCCCCCTTAGAAATTGGAGACAGGGTATTAGTTTGTTCCAAAGAAATGTTAAGACATAAAAATTAATGGGGGTCAGTCTTATAAAGGACCCCTCTATGACGCACCATTGGAGCAGTAGAAATGATTTTAAGATTGGAAAATTACAATAAAATTTTTTCAAAAAATTTAAAAAAATAGTAATAATCGTTATCCCACGATCTTCCTGGGCAAAAAATTTGTAGAATTGATAGAAGTTTTACACAAAAAAATTTCAAAAAAATCGAAGAGTACAAACATTTTCAAAAATGAGATTTAAATTTTAAAACTTCAAAATCGCATACTAGAGCGCTTTTAAGAATTTTTTGGGACTTTTTTTTAGAAAGTACGTAAAAAAACAAAAATTTTGAAAAAAAAAAAATTTGAAATTTGGACCATTATTGAAGAAGTTATGATTAAAAGAATTTTGAGTAAAGGAACAAACTACCAATTTTTAAAAATTCGATATCTTTTGAACGGGTCATCAAAAAAATCTGAAAATTTACAACGAAGGAGTTTTCGAAGGGTACTAAAAACTGTAAACAAATTGGGAAAATCTAAAAAAAAAGTTTTTCAAAGTGTCCGATTTCACATGGAATGCCCCATATATATTTACTAGCTGACTTGCGCCCGGCGTTGCCCGGGTTAAAAAAATATTATACAATGAATGAGTTTTTTTATTAGCCAGTTTATCTACTGCTTCATGACTTATCACAGGTGATTTTTTTTATTTCGCTTAGCACCAGGTTTGGAACAGTTGCCTTTTAGGAAACTTTTTTGGGTTCCTGTTGTGACTTGAAAATCAGGAAGCTCCGAACAAAGTGAAAAAATGCTTTATTTTTTACTAAAAATATATTAATATTAGGACATTAAGCCGATGACCTTTTTTAAAATGTTTTGTCCAACGCATTGTATTTTTGTTCAAAATTTAGTCCTGGTGAAAATTTTAATAAGATCGGGTTCGCGTTTCAATTTGATTACAGAACAAATTGAAAAAACTTTTAGTACATTGCAAAAGGTGTGGAAATTTACACCTCTTTGTACAATCGTCCGTTGATACAGGCTAAAGTTCCCGCCTCGTTTAGTACTATATGTGGAGAAAGTTTTGTTCAAAGAAACAAACAGAAAAAACTTTCAGTATATTAAAAAGACGGGGATCAATTTTTGCCACTTTGTCCAAACGCGCTCTATTTTTTGTAAAAGTATTTGTTGTAAAAGTTTCAGTTAAAGCGGTTCTGCCGTTTATGCTAGATTGCGGAACAGGCAGAAATAGAGTTTAATAAAATAAAGAGGGGCTTGCGTTTTTACGCCCTTTTGAGTCAAAAGTTTTGACCGAGTGGAATTTTCCGCCCCTTTGCCCAAACGCGCTCTATTATAATCTATAGTTACCGTCTTGTTTAGTACTATCTGTAGTAAAAAGTTTATTAAAATCGGTTCAGCCGTTTATGCGAGATTACGGAACAGGCAGAAATTACTTTCAATGTAATACAAAGGGGCGTGTCTTTTTACGCCCCTTTTTTCGATCGCCCTTTATTTTGGCGCATAGTTTTTGCCTCGATAAATACTATCTGTGGTGAAAATTTCATGAAAATCGGTTCAACCGATTGCGGAAAAGCCAAAAATAACTTGCAATGTAATGCAAAGGGGCGTGGCAATTGACGTCCCTTTCTTCGATCGCCCTCTATTGTAGTTCATAGTTTCCGCCTCGGATAGTATTATTTGTGGTAAAAATTTCATTAAAATCGGTTTAGCCGTTTATGCGTTATTACCGAAAAGGCAGAATAACGTTCCATAAAATAAAAAGGTGCGTGGCATTTTACGCCCCTTTGTCCGATCGTTTTCTTTTATGGCCTATAGTTCCCGCCTTTGTTAGTACTATATGTGGTGAAAATTTCATGAAAATCGGTTCAGCCGTTCTCCCCTGATTGCGGAACAGACAGACAGACAGACAAACCAACACTCAGATTTATAATATTAATAATAATAGGGATGATCAGTGATCGATTCTAAGACATTCTAGCGATGTCTGCCCGTCCGTCTATCCGTCTGTCCGTCTCTCCGTCTGTAGTTAACACGATGTAGCCTAAAATAAAAGAGCTAGACTCCCGACATTTGGCACGAATATGCCGTATGTTCCTAGGCAGGTTAAGTTCGTCAATGAGCAAAATCGGAAAAGTGGTAAAAAAATTTCCCCTTGAAGAACTAAACCAACCTCTGAAAAATACCATATTTTTACATGATTTTTTGTGTTTTTGTTTAACAAATGCAACATTTTTATGCTACAAGAAGTTTAAAGTCCTGCATTTGGACCCAGAGAATTAGAAATGTCTTTTTTTCGCTTTGCCCCCCTTTTATGGGCGTGGTATAATATTTTTTTAAAAAATTATAAACTTGTTTTTCTTTAGTGCAAAAAGCTTACGAATATGTGTTTTTAAACACATATTCGAGAGAAAATTTGCCCCCCCCCCCTCCGAGTTACCACTACCGCCCCCCCCCAAAAAAAAAGAAAACGCCCCTGCATTTTTTATATATTTTTTTTTTTTGCATGTTGGAGGGTATAAAAGATTCGGCACAGCCGAACTTAACACTCTTACTTGTTTTTATTAATTTTTCAAAAATCCAAAACTTTGAACGCCGGGGGCGGCACGTGTTAATTAATCCGATTGGCCTCAAATTATTACCACATAAGTTTAAGTCCTTAGTAGTATAAAAAAATGCCCAAACTTTGAAAATCGGACAATTAACATTTTTGCCATACAGAAAAATGCCATTTTTGCCATACAAATGTAACTACCCGAAATATTGGTCCTACCCCAACCTTCAAGTATACCGATCAACTCAAAATAATTTTTTGAGTCAACTTCCGTCCCTCCGTAAATGTAAACGTTTTGCACACTAACTGGTCGCAATTATAAAATTAAAAAAAAAAATCGTTCAATGTCTTGACCTAGCCCCCATGCAAACGTTCCCTTTAAATATAGGTCAAATGCCCCTAACAACCGTGTTTTAATAGGTATCCTTTTTAAATTTGTCAGGTAAACGTTTTTTTAATGCAGAAATAATCATTAAAGACTAAAAAAAATCGGACCACTTGAACTTGTAGTCCACATACAAACCACCTTTTCGATTTGCACAAAAATCTATCAAAATTGTCGAACTTTGGAAATTATTTGTTTAAATTTTGTTTGTATGTGTTAAACGTAGAAAAACACGTAGTCAAACGATATTTGGATTTGGGAACCATTTTCCGGAAAACACTGGTGTAGGGTATTATATGTTCGGTCTTGATCGACTGTAATTTTCTTAATTTTCTTGTCTTATATGGGCCTGTCGCGAAAATCAACAGTACGTTTTCTCTTGTGTTTTTTTGTTACATTTAATAAAAAGCGTTCCAGTTTTCAAAACATCACTATGAAGGGGAATGACTTTTTGCTGGGTCTTCCCAGCATTTTCCCCAATTTGTCGGATTTTTTTCTTGATTTTCTTTATGTTTTAAATTTTTTTTTTCTAATTTTTTCTTAAATTTTTCCGTAGGCAAAGCCCTGACTGAAAATACTTTTCACATTTATAAAATAAAAGAAGGTGGTCACATCATTTATATTGTATTGACGATGTTGCCCTATTGTTTGTGCTGTTCATTGCCAGTGTTGTGTCTATCATTAATAATAATAATAATATTGTTTATAATATAAAAATATAAATTCACTTAAATATCAATTATTAACATTAATAATAGCTAGAGGGTGTCAAAAACTAGGTGACAAATTGTAAACAATTGGGTCTTATTAAAAATGGTTTTGATCCACATAAAACAATAAACATTGTACTTAATAATAATGAAATTGTGTTTAACAATATTATCCGTACACTTAATTACAATGAAAGAAAATTGAAGAGAAACGGAAATATTCAATTCAATACCTTTATAAAACTAACCCTGTAAACATTTTTAAAACATTAACGATAGATGTGATATAAGAGTGGAATGTTTTCTATAACTTTTGATTTTCCTAAGTATACACGGGCAATTTTTTTTTACTAAACTTAAAAATGGTGTGGTGCAAACTTAAGGCCAATTGGATTAAATAAACCCGTGGCGAATCGCCGGCCATCAAAGTTAATAGTTTTGAAAATTAAAAAAAAAAAAAACAAGTTAGAGTTTTAAATTCGGTTGTGCAGAATCTTTGATACCCTCCAACATGCAAACAATACTAAACAAAATATGGGGTCGTTTTTTTGTGGGGGGCAGCTCGGCAGAAGTCATCGGATATCACTCCCCCCCCCCCCACAGTTTATGTTTACAAATTCATTTATTATGCACTCAAGTAATACAATGTTGTCATTATTTAAATATTTAAAGGGGCGGGCCTAATAAAAACTGATTTTCTTTTTCCTGGGGTCCAAGAGCAGACCTTAGAGTTTCTTCCGACATGAAAATGTTTCATTTTCTAAACAAAAGTATAATTAACCATGCAAAAGAAATGGGTTTTTTTTAGAGAATGGTTTAGTTCCTTAAAAGGAACTTTTTCCCCCTGGTCCGATTTTGCCGAACTTAACCAGCCTATGACCACTCAACATATTCTTGCCAAACTTCAGAAGCCTAGCTATTTTGTTGACAGACGGACGGACATCGCTAGAAAAACAAAAATCGATCATTGATCAATAATATAGATGGGGCATTCCATGTCAAATCGGAAATTTGAATATTTTTTTTTTTAGATTTTCCCAATTTGTTTACAGTTTTTAGTACCCTTCGAAAGCTCCTTCGTGATAAATTTTCATATTTTTTTGATGACCCGTTCAAAAGATATCGAATTTTTAAAAATTGATAGTTTGTTTCTATACTCAAACTTTTTTTACTCATAACCAGGGAAACCAAAAATATGCAGTATCATGTTTTTTCCTGCGCATTGTATTGATAAATGGGTAAGGTATTTATCCGTTTCAGAAGTTTTTAAGAAATCTGGCATCGATTTGATAGAGCATATTTTTGCATATTTTAGCCTTAAGAGCATATTTTTGCATATTTTAGGTTTAAGAGCATATTTTAGCATAAGAGCATATTTTTAGAGCATATTTTCAATTTTTAGAGCATTTTTCCACTTTTTAGAGCATATTTTTACATTTTTAGAGCATTTTTTTTTTAATTTTAGAGCATTCTTTTCCAATTTTTTTTATGACAACATGTATTTTTAAATTTTTTATCCAACAAGAATGTTTTTTTTTCAACAATTACGGAATTGTGACGATTGATTCCCATTTGGTCTGTTCTTGCTTCATATCGGTATATGAATCTATGTTTTCTTTAGATTCAGCAACTTGGCAGAAAACATTAAGGAAAATATTTTTTTAGAACATATTTAACCCTCTTACTATCGCACATAACGGTATTTGGAGGGTATATTTTCTAACAAATTGTAAAAAACACAACAAAAAAGGGGACATCATTTTTTTAAGAGCATATTTTTATTGTTTTTAGAGCATATTTTCCGTTTTTAAGGGCATTTTTTAAGCGCATAAAACGTGTTTTTTAGAGCATATTTTTGGTTTCCCTGCTCATAACTTCTTCAATAATGGTCCAAATTGCATTTTTTTTCAGAATTTTTGTTTTTGTTACATACTTTTAAAAAAAAAAAATTAGAAAAAAAAACTGAAAAGCGCTCTAGTATAAAGTTTTAAAATTATAAAGTTTTAAAATTTAAATCTCATTTTTGGAAATGTTTGTACTCTTCGATTTTTTTAAAATTTTTCTGTATAAAACTTCTTTCGATTCTACAAATTTTTTGCCCAGTAGGATCGTGGTATAACGATTATTACTATTTTTTAAAATTTTATTAAAAATTATAATTTTCAATCTTAAAATCATTTCTACTGCTCCAATGGTGCGTCATAGGGGGGTCATTTCCAAGACCGACCCCCATTTATTTTAACGTCTAAACATTTCTTCGGAACAAACTAATACCCTATCTCCAATTTCTAAGGGGGCTCACTCACAAAACGACATTTTTTAAAATTTCTCCAATCGCTCTAACTGCCCCTGAAGTGCCATTAGAGCAATCCAATGTATGACCGACCCACAATATTTTTTTAGTGCAAACATTTTCTCTGAACACACCTACCCTCTATCTTTAACTATACATACAATTTTTTATATTATTTGTAAATTTGTTTTATTTAATCAGCTTCTACCGGTCCAATGGTTCGTCCGAGAGGGGTCATTAGTGAGACCGACCCCCATTTATTTTTACGTTCATCAATTCTGATGCGGTTAATATGAATTAAAAAAATTAAAATCGGTCAAACAGTTTTCGAGATGTGGCTATTTTAATTTTCCAAAAACTATCTGTTTTTTCCTTGACCATTTTATAGAATTTGAGACAAACTTTTATTTAAAATTAATTTGAGCCAAATCTTATGATGGCACCCTTTGATCAAAGTTTTTGATTTTTGGAAAATTTCCACAAAAACTTTGGATTTTTGAAAAATGGAAAATAACAAAAAGTTTTCTAGCAATTCGGTATGCTTAGTAATTTTGGCCTGCTTAATATGAATATCAAAAAATTTCTGAAATCGGTCAAGAAAATTTCAAGATATTTAAAAAAAAATTTCAAGGTTTTTTTCATTGACTTTTGTATAGAACTTGAGGCAAACTTTCGTTTAAACTTAACTTGACCCAAATCAGATCATTTTAACCCATAGTGCACCAATCAAAATTTAGAATTTCAATCAAAGTTTTAGATTTTTTGAAAATTTCCACTAAAATTTAGAATTTTTGGAAAATTGAAAAATAAAAAAAAAAATAAAAATATTTCGCGACACATTAATTTTAAATTTGGCATGCAAAAAATGTTTTTTTTTTTTAATTTCAGAAATTTTTTTTTTTAAATTTCAAAATGTCTTTTCATTAACTATTTGATAGAGCCTGAGAAGAGCTTACATTTAAACTAAAACTTTTACTTATCTCGAGATACAATATTTTTTATCAATTTTGCATGCTGAATATAGACATCAAAAAATTTTTTTTATCGGTTAAACGGTTTTCGCAATATCGCCATTTTAAATTTGACCAACAATTTCCGATAATGGCTTTTTTTCCTTCCATTAAGAATTTTTTCAAATAACGTCATAACTTTTTTTCCATTAACTATTTGATAGAGCTGGACAGTGTCCAGTGGATCAAAGTTTTGCGTTTTTAAGTAATTTCTGTAATTGACATGTATTAAAGTATATTCTATTAAAATTTTTGTAAAATTGTTTGCTGGTTAACGTATCAACTAAATAAGTAGTTTTCACTCTAATCGATTTTCTTTTATTGTTTTCGGTTTACAATTCATTATATTTGGGTAGATTTAAGAACTACTGAATATTTTAATGTATTTGCAGACTTTAATCAAGAATTGACAGTAAAATGCCTTGCGGGGTGGTACCACAATAATTTTGAAATACATTTTCTTTTTTTGTTTTGTGTGTCATTGTTGATTTATTAAATGTTGCAACCTTCTATGATAAATGTCGATTGTTTACACAAAACTAAAAAAAAAAAAAATCTATATTAAAACGTGACATTTATCACTATTCATAAATTATTCTTGTTTAAAATTTGTCTCATAAAGTATTTAATATTTATTTATTTAGTTTATTTAATTTAAAAAAAAAATTCAACCGGCATTTAGTTTTTGATTACATTAAATTGGATGGGGTAGGCAAAATGATGATTATTTTTTTATATTTGTTTAAATAATACTACTAGAATTTTAATGAAGTTTCTTAAAATTTTATGCATATGTAAGTATTTAATTTAATGGAAATAATGGTTTTTTTGTGGATACATTTAGTTAAATGTAATATTTTGAAATTCAGTTTAATTAAAATGAATCAAAAGTCAATCTCCTGATAAAATAACAACCATATAAGATCTTCATTAAGAATTCATATGCGTATGATTAATATTAATAGCATATAGGTAAGCGCAATATCGCTCATACGTAACCTGACCAACCATCCCGCTTTTGGCGGGATTATCCCGCTTTTTGAAGTCTGATCCCGCCTTGATTTTTCATCCCGCTTTTTAAACAAAAGTCCCGCTTCATCCCGCTTTATCCCGCTTTTTGGGTTTTGGAATAGCAAAGTACAACTTATAGTTTTTTTTATTATACTCGTATTTTGAGATATTTTTGGGCATATTAACTATTTCTCCGTTTAAAGAAAATGCTAAGAAAACTTTTTTACTTAAAAAAAAATGTTGACAAGAGAACCCTACCGGACCGATTTACGTCAAAGATAAGATCTTTTTTAATCAAATTTAATTTTTATATACATTTTTTTAACTGTGACACTTTCAATATTCCGAAAAAACTCAAAAAAGAAAATTTTAACTACAGAAAAGGTCTTAGATTCTAAAATATTATTTATATACACTCAGAGAATTATGTAAGTTACTACATGTTAGTTGTTTGTATATTTTACCGTAGTTAGTTGATTTTGTATGAAAAATATCAAGCAACTATTTCTGTTAGTTATTTTAAGTCGTTTTTTTGAACAACTAACAAAAAAGTACTGTAATGTAGTAACAGTACTTTTTTGTCTCTGAAAAGTTTTTTTCCAAAAAATATAAATAAATTTTCGTTTTTTTTTATTTTTCACAACATTAAAAAAAAAAAAAAATTGAAAAAATTTGGTCTTTAATTTTTTTTCTGAAAAATTTTTTTTAAAAAAAAAAATTATATACATATGTATGGATTATTTTGTTTTTAGTACATGTTAGTTGTTTTGACTACTGATGTAAGTAGTTTTTACTACATAGGTCAGTTGTTTTTGGTCAGTTAAAATAACTAACATTGTTAGTTGATTTAACTGAAAAAGTAGTTGACCCCAAAACAACTTACAAAGTAGTTATTTTAACTGACATTTTCAGTTGATTTTACTAACATAGTTTTTTGAGTGTAGAAAAACAACCTTTTTTTTGAGAAATGTTCAGATTTTAAAATCCTTTTCATATAAAAAAGTTATTTAATTCTCTGATCGTATAAAAATTTTCAGATTCAACATTTTATTATAGGAAATGTCTCATTCTTAGAAAATTTCTGAGAACCGGAGACATTCCTTCTATACAAAAATTTCCAAATTATGATGCACTTTACTTCTGGAAAAATTCTGAAATAATTCTCATATTTTAAGGTAATTCTCAGATTCTAAGAACTTTTCTGTATACAAAAATCCTCGGATGCTGAAACATTTTTCATAAAAGAAAAGTCTTAGATTCTAAAAAACTATCGGTTTCTAAAAAAATGTTCCAAGAAACAAAAATTCTGATACCATTTTCTTAAAATAAAATCTTAAATTTTAAAGCCCCGTGAAAAATTGATTAGATTTTATCTGATCTGTGAAATCTAATTGTATTAATTGTATCTGATAAAATCTGTTATATACGATATTCGTCTCGAATTTGTCTCCGTAATTGCATCTGATCAAATTTTCTAGTCAAACTTCTTCTTACATAAAAAAATTACAATCCCTTGAAAGTATTTCCACAATTTTTTGCATTTCGGAGAGAATTCGTGGGTGCGGTGAAGTCGAGTTTAACTTATTAAAAAAAAAATCCTGCTTTTTAGATCAAAATCCCGCTTTTTCAACATTATGATCCCGCTTTTCAGTCAAAAGCAGTTGGTCAGGTTACTCATACGTCTTCAATAAATGTGCGATAAACCATAATTATTAATTTTGACTAAAAGTATCAAGAAAAAAAAAATTAAAATCAGTGGAACGGTTTTCGAGATATCGCTATTTGAAATTTGCAAAAAAATGGCGGAAAACCACGGTCAAGAAATAAAAAAAAAAAATTAAATTGTTTTCTTTTATCTTTTCATAGAGCTTGAGACAAACTTTTATTTAAAATCAGTTTGAGCCATATCTGATAATTTTCACTAACAACTCTAAACTTTGATTTAAGGACACCATGGGTTTAACTGGTCCTTTTTAAGCTCAAATTAAGTTTAAAATAAATGTTGTTTCAATCTCTATAAAATTGTCAATAAAAACAATTTTTTAGTTTTTTTTTTTAACGTAGAAAGAAACCGCCATTTTGAAAATTTTTTAACAAATTTCAAATGGCCATATCTTAACAAATGCATTAACGATTTCAGAAATTTTTTAATATTCGTAGTCAGCATGCTACAGTTGAAAAAAAAAATGTATCGCATTATATATTTTTTTTTTTATTTTTTTAATTTTTCAAAAATTACAAATTTTGATAGAATTATTCCAAAAATACAAAACATTGTTGTGAGGGCGCCACAGGTTAAAATGATTAAACAAGGCTCAAATTAAGTTGAAATAAGTTAAGATTTTAAGGCCATTTTTAAAAATTTCTTGAACGTGAGAAAAAAACACCATTATTTGCAAATTTCAAATAGTGATATCTCAAAACCCGTCCAATTGATATCTCAATTCCTGTTTAGCGTATCAAAATAAAAAAAATATGATATGTTGCAAGACATACAACATATGTTTTTTTAATTTTTATTTTTTCAATTGTCAAGAATCCAATTTAATCAGACTGGCCTCAAATTTGTACCATATAAATTTTACACCACTGATCTGCACCCACAGCACTCAGAATTCGAACACAATCGGAAGTTTAATGTACATAACGCGAATGTCAACAAAACTTACAACTAATTGTAAGCCAAATTTTTAAAATAATAAAGAAAAATTAACTCAAATATTCATAAAACGATTATTTCGTAATTTTTTTACACTCTTTTGAACCTTTAAATCCCCGAAATGACCGATAATTTTAGAGTTTTTGTCATTAATTTATTGAATAAAGAGTTCTTTGTTCTACTAATTTCCCTTACTTAATTAGTTATGTATTTTTTAATGGTTTCCTTAGGGGTAAATATAATATTTTATCATTTTCCATTATTAAATTATTTATTTCCATTTGTATTTTTGTCGTATGTTCAAAGAAAATAACTGTTTTGTTAAAAATTGTAACATACGACAAATGTATTCTGAAGCAAAATCGTTAATAACGTCTTTGTAATTATAATTACAGTAAATTTGGCTTAGGGATATGAAAATCTAATATTCAAACTATATTCAGTCCAAAACTGGAGAGAATTCATATGACCATTTTGAAGATATTTGATGTTAAACATTAAAAACCGTCTCCTGATAAGTTAGGTTTTGCTACATACGACATTCGTATTTTGAGGTAACGATTTATATAAATGTCATATTTTGAAATTCAGTTTAATTAAAATGAAACAAACGTCAATTTCCTGATAAAATAACAACCATATAAGATCTTCATTAATGAATTCATATGCGTACGATTAATATTAATAGCATGTAAGTAAGCGCAATATAACTCATACGTCTTCAATTAATGGACGATACATCATATTTATTAATTTTGAACATAAAAATCAAGAAAAAAAATTAAAATCAGTGGAACGGTTTTCGAGCTATTTGAAATTTGCAAAAAAAATTGCGGAAAACCACGGTCAAGAAATAAAAAAAAAATTAAATTGTTTTCTTTTATCTTTTCATAGCGCTTGAGACAAACTTTAATTTAAAATCAGTTTGAGCCATATCTGATAATTTTCACTAACAACTCTAAACTTTGATTTAAGGGCACCATGGGTTTAACTGGTCCTTTTTAAGCTCAAATTAAGTTTAAAATAAATGTTGTTTCAATATCTGAACTAACAAAAATGCTATAGCTTCTTCAGTAGATATCTTCGTAATGAAAAAATATATCTGAAAGATTTTAAAAGCGTTGTTTTAACATATGGGGGTTTTCGTGACAACTGACACAACTTTTGAAACCGATGTCTTCCGATCGGGATGAAATTTGCACTAAGGTTAGTCCTATTGGATAGTAGTTCAGACACAATTTTTCAGCGAGATCGGTCAAGGACTCTCTGAGTTAGAGGGGGTCGAAATTTGACATTTTGGCCAAAGAGGTGTTTATTCTGATCCATGTAACTTCTTACCCATTGTTTTTAGCAAAATGTGACCCAAAGAGTTTAGATAGCTATTTCTCCAGTCTTTCGAAAAAAAAAATATAACAAAAATAAAAAAAAAATTTTTGATTTTTTTTCTTAAAAATCTAAAACTTTTTTGACTTTTTCCTCAAATTGGGCCCTTTTTTTTTTTTTTTTTTTTTATTCAAAAGAAAGCTTAGGTCTTTTCCTTTAAGAGCTATGGGGTCGCTTAGTGGGATGCGAGTGGGATATCTATGAAAAAATTATTTTTTTAACTTTGGAACACAAAAAACGGTTCTTCAATTACCACTATTAGGCGTGGGATAGCTAACCAGTTTTCGATTTCGATCCGCGATACCCTCTAATTTTTATAGGTTCGAAAAAGAAAGCACGAGCCAAAAAATGAGGGCGGTGGGGTTGGGCCACATGGCTCCTCATCGGGGTCAAAATTGGGCGTAAAGAGGTTACAATCCTCAAAAAGCCTCACAACTGCCCTAGAACTGCCCACGGAGGGGTGCAATGTGAGACCGACCTCTATTAATTTTCTGCCCCCAACATTTTTCTTGAATATACCTAACCTGTATTTCCACTTCCTAAGGGGGCTCCCATACAAAATGACATTTTTATATAATTTGCTCCTACCGCTCTAACTGTCCATAGGTTGCCCCTAGAGAAGTAAAATATATGACCGACCCCCAATATTTTTTCATCTCCAACATTTTCTCAGAATATAGCTACCCTTTATTTTTAACTCTTAAGGGGGTCCCCATACATTTTTTTTATTTTTTTATTAGTTTTTAAAAATACATGTTTTTATAACGTATGGGAGCCCCTTAAGGAGTGGAGATAGGGTGTTATTATGTTCGGACAAAATGTTGGTAACTAAAAAATAATGGGGGTTGGTCATAAATTTTGCCTCTCTAGGAGGCGCGGTAGGGGCGGTAGGAGCTGGTTTAATAAAACAAATTTATAAAAAATAAAAGAAATGTATGGGGACCACCTTAAGGGTTAAAGATACATTGTAGGTGTGTTCGCAAAAAATGTTGGAATTGATAAAATAATGGGGGTCGGTCATACATTTGGCTCCACTTGGGGCACTTTAGGGTAAGTTAGAATGGTAGGATCAAATTTTTTAAAAATGTTTTGTATGGGAGCCCCCATAGGAAGTGGAAATAGGGGTAAGGAATGTTCAAGAAAAATGTTGGGGGCAGAAAATTATTGGAGGTTCGTCTCACATTGCACCCCTCCAGGGGCGTTTCTAGGGCAGTTTTGGGGCTTTTTGAGGATTTTACCTCTTTACGCCCAACTTTGACCCCGATGAGGGGCCATATGGCCCCACCCCACCGCCCTTATTTTTTGGCTCGTGCTTTCTTTTTCGAACCTATAAAAACTAGAGGGTATCGCGGATCGAAATCGAAAACTGGTTAGCTTTCCCACGCCTAATAGTGCAAATTGAAGAACCGTTTTTTGTGTTCCAAAGTTAAAAAAATAATTTTTTCATAGATATCCCACTCGCATCCCACTAAGCGACCCCATACCTCTTAAAGGAAAAGACCTAAGCTTTCTTTTGAATCAAAAAAAAAAAAGGGCCCAATTTGAGGAAAAAGTCAAAAAAGTTTTAGATTTTTAAGAAAAAAAATCAAAATTTTTTTTTTTATTTTTTTTATAATTTTTTTTCGAAAGACTGAAGAAATAGCTATCTAAACTCTTTGGGACACATTTTGCTAAAAACAATAGGTAAGAAGTTACATGGATGAGAATAAACACCTCTTTGGCCAAAATGTCAAATTTCGACCCCCTCTAACTCAAAGAGTCCTTGACCGATCTCGCTGAAAAATTGTGTCTGAACTACTATCCAATAGGACTAACCTTGGTGCAAATTTCATCCCGATCGGAAGACATCGGTTTCAAAAGTTGTGTCAGTTGACACGAAAACCCCCATATTTTTATTTGCAGATGTGCTGAAATGTTTTGAGATTATAAAAATCCCGGTTTTTAGGACCCCGAACACAACGAAAATCTATTTTTTTTTGCAGTATGGTATTCGCAGCCCCTTTATATCTCAAGAACCCAACGTGATAGGCCAGTTCTACCCAGCAAAAACTTGCATTACCAGGTAATGAAATGTGTAATGAAAAATTTTAAAGTTATAACAACTTCTGATTCGAATTACCTTTCCCTTTACATTTACAAGTAAGTGTGCCAAATGTAATGATTACCAAAACGGTATTAATAACTAATTACTAGGGATGAGATTTTCATGCACTTCAAAATACAAAATATGCGCTTAAAGTATGCACTAAAAAATTCAAAATATGCACTAAAAAACCTAAAAATATGCACTAAAAAATAAAATGTGTGCAATAAAAATCTTGTTTTCCTACGAAAAACTTCTTAAAAAGCAAAAAATAACGCTGAGTTTAAATAGATACATTTAAAACTTTATGTGAACAAAATTTTTTTATAAATTAAGACAATCTACAAAAAAAATTAAAAAGAAAAAAATTAATTTTCTTATTTTCAAAATAAATTTTTAAAATTAAAAATAGTTTTTGAAACAAATATATTTCAATTTGTGTTTTTGCTAAACTATGACAAAATATGCAAAAATATGCACTTAAAAGTAGAAAATATGCACAAAATATGCCTTTAAACCAAAATATGCAAAAATATGCATTTTCACCGAAATATGCAAAAATATGCAACAACAAATCGATGCCATTTAAACGCAAATTTCGTGATTCGGAAAGATAATTGGTCGATATCGTTTTTGGATTATCGACAAAAAACATGCATTTGCATGGAAAGCACATCCCTACTAATTACATATACAGTGGGCAACTTTGGAAACTTTTTTATAGAAGAAGTAATTTGTTAAAAACAAAGTTAACAATACTAAACGTTATTATTATCAAATGAGTATTATTTTAAAAAATGTTATGTAGGTTATTTATAAAGCTTTAATTTAAGCGAAATTGCGTCCAGATTGAGTAAATAATAAATGTGCTACGATTTTTTAGAACATTTTTTAAAAATATTTCCAAATCGACTTTTTTCAAGTTCAAACATTAAAAATTTAAAAAAAATGTCCAATAGATTTTATTCAGTCATCAAATAATTTTTCGAACAACCCAAACAAACAGTGAAATTTTTTAAGTACAATAGAAAAAATCCACATTTTTTGACCTTAAATTTTTTTGACCACCAGTTTTTTGTAAACAAAGAAAAGATGTTATTGTTTATTAATTTTGGTACACCTAAATGTATGGTAATGAAATATTAAAATAATTAAAATTTTTCTTTGTTTACAAAAAATTGGTGGTCAAAAGAATTGGAGGTCAAAAAATGTGGATTTTTTCAATTGCACTTAAAAAATGTCACTGTCTGTTTGGTTTGTTGGAAAAACTATTTGTTCAC